>OY744526.1:135444755-135539755 GCA_963556195.1 Sepiola atlantica
CACAGTATGTAAATACGATTGATTGATTCGATGAGATACTACTAATACAAGCAGAACATATATAGCAAATTTAAAATGTTACATAATAACACAACGACGAATCTTTCAATCATCATCATTCTAATATAGGTAATAAGCTTAAATACAGGAGACTATTTACTCATGAAAGACTGAGTAAATATTCCGTAAGACTTTATAAATTTAAAATCAAAATAGAGTTACGGTTAGTAGAAATATTATTGTAATAAAAAATAATCGGTATAATAGTCTTTTACACACAATACATAGTTGAAGACTATATCAAATACTGTAGTCAACTGATAGGATTAGCATAACTCTCGCTGATTTACCGAGTTCTTTAAAACGGTCGTGGAGACAAAAGTGTTGAACTTCTAGTTTGAAATAAAACGTGTGTTCCGGAGTTCGCGTTCGACGACCGGCGTGTTATTTATTCTCTTCACTTAAGAAAACAAAACGTATACGGATGTGAATGGAAACAAATATTAAACAATTAATGATGTGAAACCCACATACAAAGGTTGAGATTTGTAGCGAGAAGTATTGACATAACAGTCATCGTCGCTCCAATGCGATGTTTCTTTCAGATATCGAAATTTTACGAGAGCTGGGCTTAATAGGACACTTCTCTCACTGATTTACCGAGCTGTTGACAACGGTCGTGTGGCTAAAAACGTTGGAATTTGAATTTGAAATATAATCTGTTTTCGCAGGTTTAAGTCCAGCGACTGGTTTAAATAATGCTTCTCTATACTGACAGCTCCAGTTAGGATAAAATGTATACGTAGGTAGATACACACAACTATTTATAAGGAAATACAAATAAATGCATATATATATATATATATATATATATATATATATATATATATATATAGAGAGAGAGAGAGAGAGAGAGAGAGAGATAGATAGTCTAAAGAAGCTTTGAGTCATTTTAAACAAAAAAAAGAGTAAAATGCAGTTAAAAATTCCCAGAGAAACTAACTAAATCCAAGATATTGCAGACTTAACATTCGTTGGAAAATTAATGAATAAAAAGATATATAAAAATATAAGTAAATGAAAAAATAAAAGAAGGGTAAGTATCTAAGAGTGAAACAAAAACAGGAGACCGTAAGCGTCTAATATTAACATATATTAACATCTATTAATATATATATATATATATATATATATATATATATATATATATTAAATTAAAATGGAATCAAGCGGAAGACCTAACCAGCTCAACGTTTCGCCCAAATGTTATATGGGGTGTGTCAAGAGCGAACGAAACAAATGCAAAAAAATGACAAAAGACGAGAAAGTCTAAAAATTGTGAGAAATATATATATATAGTGGTAGGGTTATTATAGAGAGGGAATATATGTACATATTTATAGAGTCGAAGAAATCTACATAGCAAAACAACATTAGTTACGGGAAAGAAAAGAACGAATAAAAAGAAGGTCCAAAGGAAGACAAATTCAAAACTCAGGGAATCAACCGGTGCCTAGATATACATGGTTTTCATGAATAATTGATTTTGATAGGTTAGGGAAGTTAAAGTAGGAGACCATTCTCTGTTTAATTTTGCTTGTGGAAAGGGCTTTTAGTTCAGATATAATTAGTCGACGTGTTTACTCATTATGTATTATCTTGATTAAAGTAGATTTATCAAAGTCAAAACAATTTCCATACTCCATAGTGTGAGCATATAAAGCGTTAAGTGTGTTGTTGGTTTTAATCGCTCTTTTATGCTCATAACTACGCTGCGTCTCCCCTATCTTATTACAATCTAGACAAAAAATGGAGTATATGCCAGCTTTGACATTGGGTGTAGTGTAAACTTTAGATGCGTTGATAAAATATATAATACTTGTTGAAGTTAAATGTGTTATGTTTATTACCAGTTTATTAAGTTTTGTGTAAATGGAGTCGTTATTAGAATATTCACACAAAATTCATATATATATATATATATATATATATATATATGTATATATATATATATATACTGTTGAATAATAAGTAATACATTTAAGAAAATCGGTGTCCTCTCTTCACTGTCTCTTAACTGATATTATATATGTTCGTATCACTTTACATAATTCTTTATTTCCCAGTATATCTAAAGAATTATGGGCATATAACACTAATCATTTTGACAAAACAAACGTGATTCATTGGAAAATATCATTTCTGCTGAGGGCTTCTCTGTATGCGAGAGCAAATCAAACTGTTATCTGTCGTATCTGTCGTATACGTTAAGTTGATTTTTTTTGAATTAATCCATCGTTTTATATTTGAAGAAATCCGTTGGGAAATCATTTCACTTCGTCAGTTTCGATAGTCTCATCTCTGTGAACATATATTCAATCTCGGAAAACTAGTTTCCCTATATAACCTGTCTACGCTTAATTCATCGAATGTTAATAATTAAGTATGTTTTACTGAAGTATACAGATTGAAAACTGTTATAGATAATGTTTGAACAAGAAAATAAGTGTATAATGTAAGCGACTGTAATGGAATAGTGTCTTATTGACAATGTACACCCTGTGTATTACTAAAGAGCTAAACATGCGAATAAAACGAGCGTCCGTAGATTATCTGGATTATGTAAAGTAAGTACACCAACTAGACAGATCGAAAAATGAAATAATAAAGCTTATACGATAATATCTATTTCATAAAGATAATTACCTGATCGACACAAACATGTATGTTACAGTTAAACGTGTCTATACTTATTCTATGGATAACTCTATTTTTAGAATATGTCGAGACGGTAGAAAATGTAACAATTATTAATTAGAAATCAGGAAACAGGCCCGGAATTAACTTTAATCGAGTACGAGTCAGATATCATATCTAGAAAATATGCCATATAAAAAATAAGTTTACTTTTTAATATGATGTATAGGTATGCAATAACAATTACTGAAATAAGTGTAAAAAAATATATATTACTCTAATGATCGCAAAACAATATTTAGAGCATTAATGTAATTGTGTTAGTATTATCTACTCTATTTAAACACTATCTGCATTATTGTTAACATTACACATAGACGAGCCTACATAGAAAGCCAAGCAGTCTATCTGTAATACTATACTTTGAATACACATTCTTGTAAATATACCACTGTGCTGGTTTGTTTTTTATCGGGCCTTAACGTTCCCAACACTGGCAACGACGAACTCGAGCCTTTTCGGACGAAAGAGAACACGGACTTATCGCCCACTCAACACTTGCGAGGAGAACTTTTATTTATATTAGATAGCACATATCAATTAATACGAGTTGCGATGTTCAGTTTTCGAAAAATGCTTTAGATAGTGTGTTCGCAAAATATTTTGATTCTAACAGTACCGTCAATAATTAACAAGTCGTACAGTATTTTTAATACACAATGCAATCAAAATATTTATAATAAATATCTCCAGCGTTAAAAAATAAGATGAATATATTTTCGTTCCTGAGGAGCATGGAAAAATATTTCATGTCATTTAAAGCATAAATAGCACAGCCACGCTGAAAAAAAAACAAGATGTCTGCAGGATTTTCCTCGTTTTATTCTCATTGAAGCAAGCACTGAAATATTGCAACTACAGTCTTGCTTGGTGAGAAAGGATGCTCGCTCTACTGAACGGATTCATTTTCTGACCTCGGGAACATATAAATATGTTTGAGCAAAATGTATGCTCGTCATAAGAAGTGTTAAATGTTGTTTTCCGTGGGCAAGCTTACGATTATGTAATTAAAAAAAACAAAAGGTAAGTAGTAATTTGAAGAAACTAAAATAAGGGGATTTCAATGGTTCATATTTGAGATGATAAAACTATTACAAAAACAAGTTCGACTGGAACATAAATTCTAGGATAAACAACTAAAAGATAAATATCCGAAACACTGTAAATAGAAATATTTAGTTTCAAGAAAGAAAGACAATTTAAAAAAACATAGAAACTCTTATATTTAATTGTTTAATAGATGTTAATGCTTCAAATGTACCAAAAATATACGAATTATCACATACGAGCACAAATGTTTACGATGAAAGATTATTTTCACAAAACGCAATCTCGATTATTTTACTTCCGACCCTGGCAACGTTCAATATAATATACACGGTGCGATGTATACTGATTTTAGAAAAAGGTCGGTTTGATATTTATATAGTTTGTTAAAGGTGAACATATGAAATGGACAACTATATATTGTCATATAAACTCAGCTATCATACATTTATTGAATAATCGAACGTTACAATTATTAACTATGCTAAGCTTTTTGATCACAGAAGGAGGTAAGCTCTTAACCTTACACGGAAATAAGATGACGGCTATATTAACTCCGCTAGCGTAGTAAAACACAGTTCGATGATTTCAAATGGTCTGAGTCAAGTGCTAACAATTTGCAATGCATAATATTTGCATCATTTTCACTATAAAATATAGATGTAAAAAGAAAGATGAAGGGTTGTATAACCAAGATAATTGACCTGGTGTATTAGTGTTCGTTTATATACAAGGCCTTGAGCAAAGAAAACTGTCACATATAACACATAATTGTAACAAAAAATTGATTAATTTTTTTAACATACTTCACCCCAAACAAGGTAGGCCGCTACTGTAGACGTAAGGGGCTACTGAGAAAAAAGAACATTGGAGAAGGTTGGGGGGGGGGGTCAACATGAATTGGGATCTGCGCAGCGAAGTGTCTGTTTACATTAGTTTTAAATGTCTGCATGTAAGTACTGTCGGGGAAACAGGGGGGACAGGAAGGGAGGTCAAGAGGCCACAACACGAGGAAATAAGCTATTTGAGTAGAAGGCTCTCCGGCATCTGGTGACTTCAACTGTAAATTAATGGGAGTTAGTTGATTATTGAGTCGGTCTAGTGAATTTACGTTGAGGGGGCACCAGAGTAGCCAATTTGGCAGTACATAATCCATTGAAGTATTTGTAAAACAAGCACAAGGATGCTGCCTTGCGGCGATAGGAGAGGGACTCGAGTTTGGTTGTCAGTGAGGGACCTATTAATCGGCGACTCTTTTTTGGACCTTGTCAAGGAGGGAGAGACTAGTATTGATACACCATCCCATATGTGCCAACAGTACTCCATGCATGGGAGAATGGTAGCTTTGTAGAGACACAGGATAATGTAAGGTGTAAACGGTTTACTAGCACGGTAGAGGAAGACAATCTTCTTTGCGGCAGCCTTGCCAATGTATTCAAAGTATTAGTTCCAATTCATGTTACCTGTGAAGGTTAGGCCGAGGAGTTGGAATGATGAACTCTCAGGTAGGGTGTTATTTGCCATAGCAATCGGTGGTTGAGGAGGTTTCCTGTAGTTATCGAAGGAAAGGAGCTTTGTCTTTGCGACATTAAAAAATTACCAACCATTAAAGTCATTTTCTAAAGATTCAGTCATTGCGTCGGATATGATCGCGTCTGTTTTGCCAACATAACGAGAGTGAAGTGTCGTAAGCAAATGAACCAATCTCAAACTATGTCATCAGGGAGATCGTTTATATAAATCAGGAACAAAAAAGGGCCAAGGATAGATCCCTGGTGTACACCAGCATTTATGTCATGTGGCTTAGATGAACGGCCATTGCGAACAACCTGAATTTCACTTTTGTTTAGGAAGGATCTAATTATATGAAGTAATTGCCCAGTAATACCGTATGAGCGTATTTTCAGGAGAAGCCCTTTAATCCATACCCTGTCAAAGGCCTTGGATATATCAAGCGCTACTACCCTAGCTTGTCCTGCCTTGTCGAGTGTATCATACATGCGTTCAGAGATGACCGTTAGGATGTATGCAGTAGATCGTGCCGTACTATCGCTAGATTGATTAAGGATTCAAAAGTTTTAGCAAAGATCGGCAGTAGACTGATTGGGCGGTAGTTCTAGGGATCGGTTCTATTCCCAGAACTCTTGTAGACTGGTACGACATTGGAAATGTTCTAGCTATTGGGGAAGCAAGATTCAGCTAGGTATGTATTGTAGTTTATAGAGGACAGGGTCCAGTTCAGCAGATCATTTCTTTATTACTATTATAGGTATAAGATCAGCCCCACAATCTTTGGATGTGTCAAGGTTTTTTATGAGATATTTAACCTGGGATGGGGTGATGACCAGGTTATAAAGTGTGGCTTCGGTTCGCAAAGGGAAGTTTGGGAGAGGGTGGTTATCTGAGTACAAAAGTGTAGTTAGAAGCGAAACGCTTGGCCAGTACTTCAGCCTTATAAGTGGCCGTGCAAACGACATCATTGTGGTTTGATAGTGGGGGAATCGTTGATTGACAATCACTCACTACACTATTGTAAATTTTGCAGAAATTACGAGTACCTAGTTTCTGTGATTGAATGCGTTTTTTTTTGTTAACTCATTATAGCTACTCTTTGCTTCGCCTATCACGGCCTTGGAATTAGTTCTTGACTCTATAAATGTATGCCTATTAGTAGCTAACTTATGGCGGGCGAATTTACAGAATGCTTGGTGCCTCTTGGAAATGCTAGCTGCACATTCCGAGGTGAACCATTGAGGAGAGTAGGGCTTGCTAAAGAATGTTCGCATGGGGACATAGGCTTCAGTGCCTGCTTTGCCCCATTCAGTTAATTAATTTTCACACTGGTCGGCAGGGAGTGAGAAGGTTTCCCTCCATGGGGGGTCACTGATAAGATCTCTGGTTGACTAGAAATCAGCCGTCTCGTAGAATCACGTTGTTTTGAACAAACGGTTCATCAGCTTTTGGACGACTTTTAATTTTGATCAACCCCTCAAATATAATTCAACTCTTAAACGGTTGTTTGGTTTCGGACAATAGTCCTGGCGCAAATATCTCAATATATATATGACACACAAATCGAAATTGCAGTTGCATTAAACACATTTTACACTGACGAGTTCAAAATGAAATTTACAAAAATCATGAAAATTGCAAATAGTCACGAACCTGAAAATGTCAGGAAATGTGTACAAGTAAAACACTTAAATACGAATATGGGCCTACAACTTGACTTCAGCTCAAATGTGTCAGTCTCAATTCTTCAAATGTGGACAGAAATTGAAAACATACACGTTCATTAGAGCGAGCAAAATAGCTGAAAACCTTTTCTGGTTGACAAATAAAAGTTAAAGAGCTGATCGCTGAAGTTACATTACAATAAATGTATTGTAAATTAAGAATGTTCGTAATGAAATGTGTAAAATACTTTATGTGTATCGAAACAGATTCAATGTTTGTTATGTGCACAAACTCTCCCTCAATATATTGACACTTTATATGGTGAAACAGAGTGATTGAAAAAATAAGTCAAAAAACAAACTTTCGGAAGTATCCTCTGGTTAACTAAGATAATATAAAAATAATGTCAATTTGAATAAAAAAACGAATATTTAACCAGTGTGTTCAGAGAAAAGTATCTTGATCTGCGTCATAATTTAGATTGGCGATGAATTAAATATACAAATGTGTGTATTATCGAGAGAAGAGTACAGCTGGTATGCTTCACCTACAATCCATATAAAACATATCTGGGTTTGTGCGATTTCTTCTTGTAATTAGAACCATACACTTATTGATAATCACTATTTTCGGGCTTGCCGAAAAATAAAACAAATAAGTTTTTTACAGCCGTATTTAAATGGCGCTTATCTAGATATACTGTACTCAAAAGGAACTTTGTATAGAGATTTTTAGAAATTCGAACGATTACAAATTTGTAGTTGATGGTGCTATACCAATTATTTTAACAAGTAACCGACTGGAATTTACGACAAAAGTGTACTAATTAGTAAAATCACAGAGCAGCCGAATTATTTGGAATTATCCAGAAATATGGACTTAAATGGAAAGAGGGTAAAATGTTTTATCAGATATTTTAAAGGGTTAACCTAAGAAAATAAATCAAGAATTTTACTACAATTGCATCATGTATATTGCATAACGGTTCCTAAAGAGCAGAATAACTCTGTTTTTATAGGTCATCAACAAGAGCTTTTAAATATTTAATCAGCGTTTCAATAAATTAGAACGCGCTTTAAGAAGAGCCCACCGACGAGTATAACTCAAGGACTATTATAAGATGATAACACTATAACATCAAATGCATCACAATCAAGTTAGGAGTAGATAAAACATACATGAAATTTAGTAGAAGTTTTAGAACACTAAATTGATATTGTATAATTAGACACCATTTAACATTAACTTAAATGTTAAAAATATTTTAGATGAAATTCAATTGCAACACATCATGTGCATAACCTGAAAATGTTATATTAAGTCTAAATTATTTGGCATTGCGTTTTTATGAATATAATATATGTGTGATGATATTAACTCGTTAATTACTAAGTTAATTACTTCCATTTATCAGGCTTTATTTATGATGGAATAGTGGGCATGTATCTTTATTTCCCGAACACCACACGCTCATAATTTGTTCTATCTTGATATATTACATAGTCTAAAAAAACATACATAAATATCACTATATATATATATATATATATATATATATATATATATATATATATATACACATATTTGTTATTGTTTATTATCTATGTACGTACACGTTTCGCCCTTTTTCCATCGGGACTCTTAAGCACAGAGATATGACTATTCACTACCAGGCACACGATTCGAAACCCTGGATTACAAGTCTTTTTGAACTCACATCCAACGTTGCTAACCGATCGGCCAATTCTGAATAGTTTATAAACAATGATACGTTTAACACATTTAAAGTGGCGAGACGTACAGGCATTCTATGCAACCATTGTAAAAGAAAATCGTTTATATAATTATACTTCATTTCCAATTTTTCTGATGGTCGTTTGTTTTTTAAGGTAACATAATAATAACTGTTTCATAGATTACGCAGGTTTCACGAACGTTTTCGATTATTTGTTTAATTACTATCTGGTGTCAAAAGAAAATGAACAAAACAGCTGGAGAAAGTAAATACCTTTTGAAAAAACGCGGAGTGAATTTTTTCCACAGTGTTCCAGGAAGTGGTAAACGATTGAAATTCAGCAACGCTGGATTACATCACTTAACAAAATCGCATTACGTTGAGCATTTAAAAATGGTACTACTGGGTTTATATGTGGTGTTATTAATTTTAGGTTTTAGTATTTTTATGTTAATATATTTCAGTATTTGTATTATTTTTTTAAATTTGTTTCTGAATGTATATTTTTGTGTTATTAATTAGAATATATCTCATATTAGAGGGAGGGCAGTTAAGTTGTTGTCGATGTTTTAAATTGAGGAATATTTTAAAAGATGCATGGTGCGGCGGCAAGTAGTGGTTGTTAAAATAATGCCGCTATTAGCTTCATTATTAGTATGGGAGTGTACTTTTCCTCAAGGTAATTTTAACTTAAAAATAACATTGGTTCTTTTTCGTGTTTATTTAGTTGGGGAAAAGTGTTTTTTTACTTCAAAATGTTGGAAGTTTTATTTCTCACAGTAAATAATAAGTCTACTGTTTTTGTTATTGTCGATTGGGAATATGTATTTGTTTATGAATTTTTCATGGATGTTTGTTCTAATCTGATCTGTGGTTGCATTTTAATTAGCATACATTATATATATATATATATATATATATATATATATATACATATATGTATATAAGTGTGTGTGTGTCTGTATGTGTACTTTCCTCTTTTGTTCATTTTACATAAGCAAGTAAATTATCACACATCAAGTTAAAAACTTATCTGATATATAGACTATTTTGTTAAACTTCACTTGACCTGATAAGGTTGGCTTTTACTATTTATTTTTTCTCCACAATTTACCGGCATACTATATTATAGAATACATGTATTGTGATCTGTAATCGTAACCGATTCCAGGACAAGGATTCATAACGAATGGGGGATGATCAAGTGTTGTACTAGTATCAGAAGTAACACTACTTAGAGAAGGTGAACTATTTCTCATAATATCCAGGCTATGTTAGATATACTGTTGAGGGTATTTTATGGGGTTTACACACAGTAAGTGTGAACATTTAGTCAGAGCTTACAACCTCATGCCAATTTGTGTTGGCAAACCACTCTAATGTAAGACCTAAGACACATGAGTTAAGTCTCTAGTTTGCATTAAAGTTATCCCAATAAGGCATTCAGGTGTGTCCAGTAGGACTTTAAATTATAACCATATATAGATAATGCCGCGGTGACCGCATTGGAGATGATCCCTCAGAGCGAGTAGGAGTAGCAAGGAAGAATAGGAAGTGATGTCACTTCCGTTCGCCATGACGTTTCCTTCGCGTTTCTGACATCTCGACGAAAAAGGTTGGGTGAACATTGTCTCCCGCTAACGCTACGGGCCAATGGACACAGTTCGCACATGGCAGTGAGTATCTCTCATTCAGTAATTAATTTTATTTCTCAATCAGTCTTCTTTCTCTCTTTCTCTCTTTCCCGCATATAACCGACTAACCATCCGACTATATGTGTGTAAAATAAATATTTGAACATCCCTACATCAGTGTCATGTGTGCATGACTATGAAAATGTTGGACAGTGACCAAATCGACGAATAAACAAAAAGCTGATAACAAAAATGCAAGCGAATGTAGGAGATTGAACGATCTCACATCTAAACATTCTTATTTCTTAATATTATACATACAGGAACATTTCAAAATAAAACACGATAACCAGTTAGCTATTGAACATACGAATATACGTTATGTTAAAAAACGATGATCCCGAATGCTATTTTTATATCTTATATGTTCTTTAGTTGGCTGGTAAGTTACGTTTTCTTTGTAGTAAAAAACATATTTAATTTGATTATTGTTCATGTAGTATTTTAATACACACTTGCTCATAATTCACCGTCGACTTTGTGTTATAAACATTGCAATGATTTTAATATCCACCGGAAAACTGCAGTGTTTTATGGCAAGTAAAACATCTATCATTAATACTTGATGCATATGTCAAATCCGCATGGGGTCGATGTTATGTATAGGTGATGCATCCATGTTTTGGAGGCAGACAAGAAAAGTTTAGAGGAAAAATATGTTTGTTATTTTCGTGTAATACGCTTTATCTTAGCGCCAACTGAACACTCAAAAGTAAAGATAATTCGCACTGAACCCTTTATCGATTTTTGTGAAAACGTGTTCGTAGTAAATGTATGCAATGCTATACAACTATGATTAGTTTCGAACGTTTTTATCGATAAACACTATCACGATCGGCCCATAATGTAGTTATATTTTCTTTTGTTATTAATTTATTTTTTTCGAATTTTTTTGCTAAAGATTTCAGATTCATTTTTATTAAAAAATGTATTTCTATGCTGTCGCACATTGATGTACATATTATATAAATAAGTCTTTATTTAGCAGTTATAGACTAATTTACGGAAAATAACAATTGATACAAAGAAACAAAAACAACAACAAATGAGCAATCGAAAGCATCACAAGAAAACGTCAAGTACATAGACCTTATTTTTAAAAGTTCGATACCGATAATCATAATCTTAATTCAGATGTATATTTTTCTATCTGTTGTTCTATATTAACATTTTTTGAAAATGATCCCGAAGACTAAGATTCAACTTTTTTGGCCAGTATGTGTGAACACCTTAATCGTATGAGGCAGAACAGAATATTTCAAAATTGTAAGCGCAGCATATTTTCCGCATGTTAATTTAACGAAAAACTGTATTTTCTTACGCGGGCAATAAAACCTGTGTGAATAAAAGTATCTATCTTACTTTGTGTGAGTTTTTTTTCAGGCGGATACGAAATTACGTGTGTTATTCCAATTTTTAGTTCATAAGCCTTGCAAAATCGGTCAGACAAAGAGATATGTTTTTTTCGATGTGTGGCTCACCAAAAAATAACTTATACATAAGTTAGAATTCATGTTGAAGTACATTTTCATTAAGCACCTGTGGCTTGTGTGACGAATGTCCATAGCCCGCTCGGGAACTCTAATCACGTTGTGGTGATGGTACATTTTCCTTAAAAAAACTCGTTCAAAAGCTGAAGAGCCGTTGCTTTAAACGACGAGAAACCATGAGCAGGCTGAATTAGAATCCGTCAGCGATAACATCAGCGACACTCCATTACCTGAAATATGATCACTCACTGCTGATCAGAGTGAAAATGAGCTAACCGAATAGGTTAAAGCATGCAGTGATGCTTATGCCCCCACGCGAACATTCTTCAGACAACCCCATTCTCTTCAATGGTTCACCTCAGAATGTGCAGCTGTTATTGCTGAGAGGCAGAAAGTATTCCGAAAATCCGCTCGTCATTAGTCAACTGCGAACAGAAACACGTTTGTAGAGGCAAGAAAATATTGCAAAGTAGTGATAGATGAAGCAAAGAGAAGGTATACAGAAATAACCAGAAAAACGCATTCAGTCACCGAAACCAGGTACTCGTTAGTTCTGGAAAATTCAAAATTGTGTGATTAACAATAGTAAATCAACCATTCCCCCGCTATCTAATCACAACGATGTTGTCTGCACGGCAACTGATGAAGCTGAACTACTTTCCCAGCGTTTCGCCTAAAATTACAACCTGGACTCGGCAAACAACCCCTCCCCAATTTCCCATTGCGGACTGAAGCCACACTTGAGAACCTGGTCATCAGCTCGTCTCAAGTGAGAGACACCAAACACCTTTACTTTTCCAAAGCTTGTGGGCCTGATCCTCTACCAGTAACAGTAATAAAGAAATGCTCTACAAAACTATACAACAAACGCCTTACTGAAGCTGGTTTCTCTGATAGTTGGAAAATTGCCTCCGTGGAACCAGTCTTCATTAATTTTGGAGATAGAACTGATTCTCCAAACTACCGCCTAATCAGTCTACTTCTGATCTGTACCAAACTCTATGAATCATTAATCAATCTAGCGATACTCAGGCACCTAATTAATGCTAAACTTCTTTCTGATCATCAATACCGCAGATATCTTAACGGTCATCTCTGAACGCATATATTATACATTGTACAAGGCAAATGAAGCCAGGGCTCTAACGCTCGATATATCCAAGGCCTTGGACAAGGTCTGGCATAAAGGGTTTCTCATAAAACAGAAAACATATTATATTGCTGGGCAACTATTTAATATAATTAATTATTTCCTAATAAAACAAAATATCCAGGTTGTACTCGGTGGGCTTTCTTCTAATTAACATGGCAAAAATGCTGGTGCACCCAGGATCGAATCTTGGACCAATGCTGTTCCTGATTTTCATAAATTACCTCCCTGGTGCCATTTAAACTGAGATAGAAAGTTCTTGCTGAGAGCACCACGCCATACCCTCGTCATGTATGCAACCCCAACACGTAGATATCTGAAGCAATGGCTGAATCCTTAGAAAATTACATCCAGTCTGTTGTGGAATGGGTTACAAAATGGATGGTTACTTTTAATGCAGCTAAGACATAACGACTTTCCTTCAAGAACTACAAGACACCTCTTCAACCACCGATTGTTATAGCAAATAGCACCCTGTCTGAGAGTTCATCATTCAAACTCCTCGACCTAACTTTCACAGATAACATAAATTGGAACAAATACATTGACAGAGCTGATGACAAGAAAATGGGCTCCCCCTACCGTGCCAGAAAACGTCTCACACCTGACATTATTCTATATTTCTACAAAAAACCCATCCGCCCATGAATGGAGTAGTGTTGCTACATCTGGGCCGGTGCATCGTCCGCTAGTCTCTCCTTCTTGGACAAGGTCCAAAAAAGTCGCGAACTTTATAGGTTCTTTCACTATCAATCAACATCAAACCCCTGTGCCATCACGCAGTGTTGCTTCCTTGTGCCTGTTTTACAAGTACTTCAATGGATTGTGATCTGAGGAGCTTGCTGCCCCGGTGCCCGCACGACGTAAATTTACTAGACCAACCCGAAAATCTGCTAAATATATCCATATACTGTGGAGGTCCCCAGATGCCGAAAAGCTTTTTACTCCAAAAGCTTCTCTTCTCGTGCTGCTGGCCTCTGGAACTCCTTTCTTGCTCCCTGCTTGCGTGACGTTACTGACATTCAGAAATGTAAGACTAATGTAAACATACACTTCGTATAAAGACTAAAAGACAAATGATTAAATAGTTCAAACATATAAATGCACATTATTATAGGTAAAAAAAAATACTTGCAAATCATCACAATAACTAGTTTCACACAATGACCTCTTGAAGTCAAATGCATACATTTATTTCTAATGATAGAGCGTGCATTCATTTTTTACTCGGCAATTATCCGAGGAAACGCTCGTTTATTTAATACCTATTACTTCCTAGTCATGCGTGAGAAAATAATTGATCTCGTTGTCAGAGAAAAACGTGCAAGATACCATTATTAAAATCCAAGCTGTATTTTATTTAGTTCCACAGAAACTAATTAAAATTGAATATTATGGGAATGGACAAAATAAGAATAACAACTATAGTAAAAAGAGTCAGGGCTTGAAATTGCATGCAAGAGGGATTATAGTATTTGCCGAGAAACGGAAGCTTTAAAATATTTTGTTTCATTCAAATTGCGCGTTATGTGTAGATCAATTGAAATGTAATCGTTAAGCTGTGTCAGGATTTATGTATGCATAGAATGGTCATATTATTACGTTTAGATAACGTCATGTAAACACCCAGTCTTTTCAACATGTTTTTATAAGTTAATGTGTTTCGTGTAATGTCATGTAATTGTAAAAATATCTGCTTTGCTTTCGGGTTGCACTTACTTACTCCACCTCTATCCACTTATAATATAACGAACACTTCTCTGTCTGTCTGTCTGTCTGTCTGTCTGTCTGTCCGTCCTGGGGAATTTTTGTAAACAGAAGGGGAGATAATTACTATTTAATTAATTTCAAAGTCGGAAACATAAACAAATACATTGGGCCACATATTAAAGACTAAATAAACAATAAATAATTTTCGGCGTCAACGTCGCGATTCGAACTCGCAACCTTGACGCTAACAGCCAAACGCGCTACCATCTGAGCTAAAGAAACACAGTTGAAAATTCTTTCTTAATTCAAATACTTGAACAAATCGCCTTTTTTTTCACATCTCTCATTTAGCAATAAATGATCGTATAGTAAATGGTTCTTTTTATGCTTTGGGGTCTGCGTCCGCGCTCGATCTGTTCTTCCAGAATACGATTGGGTCTGCGTTCGCGCTCGATCTGTTCTTCCAGAACACGATTGGGTCTGCGTTCGCTCTCGATTTTTTCACGGGGGGGGCTGAATTTTTTTTTTCCATTTTTTTTTTTTGGCGCGAAAAAAAAAAAAAATTTTGGCGCGAAAAAAAAAAAAAATTTCCCGCCAAAAAAAAAAAAAAAATTTTCCGCATAATAAAGAAAAAAAAAAAAAAAATTTTTTTTTTCCTTTTTAAACAAAAAAAGTATTCGGAGACAAATTTTTGTCATTCTTGTGTCTGACCACCCAAGAACGCGGCAGCCTAGCAAAAATAGACGACCGTTAGGGAGTCTATTTTCGCTAGTCCACTTATAATATAACGAGCACTTCTCTGTCTGTCTGTCAGTCTGTCTGTCTGTCTGTCTGTCTGTCTGTCCGTCCTGGGGAATTTTTGTAAACAGAAGAGAGGGGGGGTCTCGGGTAATTAAGATTTAATTAATTAAGCTTTTCAAGTAGGCGTTCATAATATTTGTATACCTGTAGAATTAGGAAACTATTATTAATTAATTAAATTTACATTAGATAACATTAAATAACATTATTAGATTGGAGAAGAACGAAATTTCAAGACGAGGACGCGATTAGAAGTGAAAACGTGGCAAGAATCATACTAAAATTAATAGATTTCAACGGCCTTTTATACCCTTAATAAATGTCGTTTAGACATTAGACGGGCTTCCTCATTTACATAATACATTCCTTTTAACCTTCCATTAAATTCAGATTTACAAATATACACTTATAACTGCTATTATCAAGTTTCCATATGTATTCACAATACGTACCGATAAGGGGATATTAATAAAAATTATTAATACTATTAATTACAGCCATTTTCTTCATCAACCAGCGTGTTTTCTCAACCATACTTCCAATGGGGATTATTGTTAAAATTTCAAGTCTTTCTCGGCCTTTTGGCTAAGATCAAAGTGTAGTATCTGTTCCGATGAATACTGAACCACATAGACTGGTATTGTCTTGGCTTTCGGGTCTTCACTGCTATTGTCTTGGCCTTCGGGTCTTCATTTACGCCGGTCAACGAGTCTGTCCTTTGCATTTCTAGGAGGTCCACCCTCCCAGGCTTCTCCTCCCCTCTTTAGTGACGTCATTGTGAGAGGATTTTTTACACAGTTTTCATTCATTATTTACATTACGTTGTTAAGAGAATGTTTTCTACTAAATGTTAAAAGTAAACAAGGCATATCCGAGCTATTAGTAAATCGGTGACCATTCAGGAAAACTAAATTGCTGACTCATACTTCCGGTTTATACGGTAGTGACGTCATCGTGAGAGGATTTGTTCACAGTTTTCATTCATTATTTACATTACGTTGTACCGAGAATGTTTTTTACTATAAGTTAAAAGTAAACAAGGCATATCCGAGCCATTCATAAATCGGTGACCATTTAGGAAACCTAAATTGCTGAATCATCTTTCCGGTTGGACCGGAAGTGACGTCATTTTGAGAGGATCTTTTCACATTATCAGTCTTTACATTCATTACGTTTATAAGCAAAGGGGTTTTATTGTAAATAGGAAGTTAAGCAACAAATATCTCGGCCATTACTAAATGGGTAACCGTTTTGGAAAAATAACAAAACTGGTTCTTTGATATGACGTAGGCGCCTTCAATAGCATATTTAAACATTAGTTCTTTGATATGACCGAGGCGCCTACTAATTTGTTTACATTATTACTATTCATGGGGAAGGGTAACAAAAAAAAATTTTTTTGGGGGGGGGGGGGGTAAAAATTTTTTTTTTTTTTTTCAACTGAAAACATTCCAATTCATGGGGAAGGGTAACAAAAATTTTTTTTTTTTCGGGTGGAGGGGGGGGGTGGGTAAAAATTTTTTTTTTTTTCTTTTTCTAACTGAAAATATTACTACTCATGGGGAAGGGTAACAAAATTTTTTTTTTCCGGGTGGGGGGGGGTAAAATTTTTTTTTTTTTTTTCTTTTTCTAACTGGAAATATTACTACTCATGGGGAAGGGTAACAAAAAAAATTTTTTTTTTGGGTGGGGGGGGGGGGGAAATTTTTTTTTTTTTCTTTCTTTTTTCTTACTGAAAATATTACTACTCATGGGGAAGGGTAACAAAAAAAATTTTTTTCTGGGGTGGGGGGGGTAAAAATTTTTTTTTTTTTTTCTTTTTCTAACTGAAAATATTACTATTCATGGGGAAGGGTAACAAAAAAATTTTTTTTTTGGGGGGGGGGGTAAAAATTTTTTTTTTTTTTTTTTAACTGAAAACATCCCAATCCATGGGGAAGGGTAACAAAAAAATTTTTGGGGTGGGGGATGTAAAATTTTTTTATTTCTTTTCTCTTTTTCTAACTGAAAATATTACTATTCATGGGGAAGGGTATCAAAAAAACATTTAGGGGGGAGGGGGGGAAATGTTTTTTTCCTTTTTCTAACAGAAAATATTACTATTCATGGGGAAGGTAACTAAAAAAAAATTTTGGGGGGGGGGGGTAAAAAATTTCTTTATTTATTTTTTTTTTTAACTTAAATACAATTCCTATTCATAGGGGAAGGGTAGATATTATTTCTTTTTTTTTCTCTTTTTTTAACTGAAAATATAACTATTACGGATAAGGGCAAAAAATAAATTTGGGTGGGGGGCGACCTTTTTTTAAAACTGAAAATATTAGTATTCTTGGGGGAGGGTGAAAAAAACTTTTGGAGAGAGTGGGTAAAAAATGTTTTAAACATGTTTTATTTGTTTTTAAACTAAAAATATTCTTGGTTAGAAACATAGAAAATCGATGTCTACCCACCCACGAAATATGACTGAGTGTCCATCGGTTTACTGGTGAGCGTTCATTTCCGACGCGGCAGCCTAGCAAAAATAGACGACCGTAGGGAGGCTATTTTGGCTAGTCCACTTATAATATAACGAACACTTCTCTGTCTGTCTGTCTGTCTGTCTGTCTGTCTGTCCGTCCTGGGGAATTTTTGTAAACAGAAGGGGAGATAATTACTATTTAATTAATTTCAAAGTCGGAAACATAAACAAATACATTGGGCCACATATTAAAGACTAAATAAACAATAAATAATTTTCGGCGTCAACGTCGCGATTCGAACTCGCAACCTTGACGCTAACAGCCAAACGCGCTACCATCTGAGCTAAAGAAACACAGTTGAAAATTCTTTCTTAATTCAAATACTTGAACAAATCGCCTTTTTTTTCACATCTCTCATTTAGCAATAAATGATCGTATAGTAAATGGTTCTTTTTATGCTTTGGGGTCTGCGTCCGCGCTCGATCTGTTCTTCCAGAATACGATTGGGTCTGCGTTCGCGCTCGATCTGTTCTTCCAGAACACGATTGGGTCTGCGTTCGCTCTCGATTTTTTCACGGGGGGGGCTGAATTTTTTTTTTCCATTTTTTTTTTTTGGCGCGAAAAAAAAAAAAAATTTTGGCGCGAAAAAAAAAAAAAATTTCCCGCCAAAAAAAAAAAAAAAATTTTCCGCATAATAAAGAAAAAAAAAAAAAAAATTTTTTTTTTCCTTTTTAAACAAAAAAAGTATTCGGAGACAAATTTTTGTCATTCTTGTGTCTGACCACCCAAGAACGCGGCAGCCTAGCAAAAATAGACGACCGTTAGGGAGTCTATTTTCGCTAGTCCACTTATAATATAACGAGCACTTCTCTGTCTGTCTGTCAGTCTGTCTGTCTGTCTGTCTGTCTGTCTGTCCGTCCTGGGGAATTTTTGTAAACAGAAGAGAGGGGGGGTCTCGGGTAATTAAGATTTAATTAATTAAGCTTTTCAAGTAGGCGTTCATAATATTTGTATACCTGTAGAATTAGGAAACTATTATTAATTAATTAAATTTACATTAGATAACATTAAATAACATTATTAGATTGGAGAAGAACGAAATTTCAAGACGAGGACGCGATTAGAAGTGAAAACGTGGCAAGAATCATACTAAAATTAATAGATTTCAACGGCCTTTTATACCCTTAATAAATGTCGTTTAGACATTAGACGGGCTTCCTCATTTACATAATACATTCCTTTTAACCTTCCATTAAATTCAGATTTACAAATATACACTTATAACTGCTATTATCAAGTTTCCATATGTATTCACAATACGTACCGATAAGGGGATATTAATAAAAATTATTAATACTATTAATTACAGCCATTTTCTTCATCAACCAGCGTGTTTTCTCAACCATACTTCCAATGGGGATTATTGTTAAAATTTCAAGTCTTTCTCGGCCTTTTGGCTAAGATCAAAGTGTAGTATCTGTTCCGATGAATACTGAACCACATAGACTGGTATTGTCTTGGCTTTCGGGTCTTCACTGCTATTGTCTTGGCCTTCGGGTCTTCATTTACGCCGGTCAACGAGTCTGTCCTTTGCATTTCTAGGAGGTCCACCCTCCCAGGCTTCTCCTCCCCTCTTTAGTGACGTCATTGTGAGAGGATTTTTTACACAGTTTTCATTCATTATTTACATTACGTTGTTAAGAGAATGTTTTCTACTAAATGTTAAAAGTAAACAAGGCATATCCGAGCTATTAGTAAATCGGTGACCATTCAGGAAAACTAAATTGCTGACTCATACTTCCGGTTTATCCGGTAGTGACGTCATCGTGAGAGGATTTGTTCACAGTTTTCATTCATTATTTACATTACGTTGTACCGAGAATGTTTTTTACTATAAGTTAAAAGTAAACAAGGCATATCCGAGCCATTCATAAATCGGTGACCATTTAGGAAACCTAAATTGCTGAATCATCTTTCCGGTTGGACCGGAAGTGACGTCATTTTGAGAGGATCTTTTCACATTATCAGTCTTTACATTCATTACGTTTATAAGCAAAGGGGTTTTATTGTAAATAGGAAGTTAAGCAACAAATATCTCGGCCATTACTAAATGGGTAACCGTTTTGGAAAAATAACAAAACTGGTTCTTTGATATGACGTAGGCGCCTTCAATAGCATATTTAAACATTAGTTCTTTGATATGACCGAGGCGCCTACTAATTTGTTTACATTATTACTATTCATGGGGAAGGGTAACAAAAAAAAATTTTTTTGGGGGGGGGGGGGGGTAAAAATTTTTTTTTTTTTTTTCAACTGAAAACATTCCAATTCATGGGGAAGGGTAACAAAAATTTTTTTTTTTTCGGGTGGAGGGGGGGGGTGGGTAAAAATTTTTTTTTTTTTCTTTTTCTAACTGAAAATATTACTACTCATGGGGAAGGGTAACAAAATTTTTTTTTTCCGGGTGGGGGGAGGTAAAATTTTTTTTTTTTTTTTCTTTTTCTAACTGGAAATATTACTACTCATGGGGAAGGGTAACAAAAAAAATTTTTTTTTTGGGTGGGGGGGGGGGGAAATTTTTTTTTTTTTCTTTCTTTTTTCTTACTGAAAATATTACTACTCATGGGGAAGGGTAACAAAAAAAATTTTTTTCTGGGGTGGGGGGGGTAAAAATTTTTTTTTTTTTTTCTTTTTCTAACTGAAAATATTACTATTCATGGGGAAGGGTAACAAAAAAATTTTTTTTTTCGGGTGGGGGGTAAAAATTTTTTTTTTTTTTTTCTTTTTCTAACTGAAAATATTACTACTCATGGGGAAGGGTAACAAATAATTTTTTTTTTTCGGGTGGGGGGGGTAAAAATTTTTTTTTTTTTTTTTCTTTTTCTAACTGAAAATATTACTACTCATGGGGAAGGGTAACAAAAAATTTTTTTTTTTTGGGTGGGACGGGTAAAAATTTTTTTTTTTTTTTTTCTTTTTCTAACTGAAAATATTACTACTCATGGGGAAGGGTAACAAAAAAAATTTTTTTTTTTGGGTGGGGGGGAAAATTTTTTTTTTTTTTTTCTATTTCTTACTGAAAATATTACTACTCATGGGGAAGGGTAACAAAAAAAAAATTTTTTTTTGGGTGGGGGGGGGTAAAAATTTTTTTTTTTTTTTCTTTTTCTAACTGAAAATATTACTACTCATGGGGAAGGGTAACAAAAAAAAATTTTTGGGGGTGGGGGGGGGTAAAAAATTTTTTTTTTTTTTTTCTTTTTCTAACTGAAAATATTACTATTCATGGGGAAGGGTAACAAAAAAATTTTTTTTGGGGGAGGTAAAATTTTTTTTTTTTTTTTTTTCTAACTGAAAATATTACTATTCATGGGGAAGGGTAACAAAAAAAAAATTGGGGGGGGGAATGTTTTTTTTCCTTTTTCTAACTGAAAATATTACTATTCATGGGGAAAGGTAACTAAAAAAATTTTTTTGGGGGGGGGGGGTAAAAATTTTTTTTATTTATTTTTTTTTTTTTAACTTAAATACAATTCCTATTCATGGGGAAGGGTAAAATAAAAAATTTTTTCCTTTTTCTAACTGAAAATATTACTATTCATGGGGAAGCGTGACAGATATCTTTTCTTTTTTTGGGGGTTAAAATTTTTTTCTTTTTTTTCTGTTTCTAACTGAAAATATAACTATTCATGGGAAAGAGTACAAAAAGAAATTTAGGGGGGGGGTAGATATTTCTTTTTTTTCTCTTTTTCTAACTGAAAATATTACTATTACGGATAAGACCAAATTAAATTTGGGGGGGGCGACCTTTTTTTTAAACTGAAAATATTAGTATTCTTGGGGGAGGGTGAAAAAAACTTTTGGAGAGAGTGGGTAAAAAAATGTTTTAAACATGTTTTATTTGTTTTTAAACTAAAAATATTCTTGGTTAGAAACAAAAAAAAATTAATGTCTACCTACCCAATAAATGACTGAGTCTCCATCGGTTTACTGGTGAGCGTTCATTTCCGACGCGGCAGCCTAGCAAAAATAGACGACCGTAGGGAGGCTATTTTGGCTAGTCCACTTATAATATAACGAGCACTTCTCTGTCTGTCTGTCAGTCTGTCTGTCTGTCTGTCTGTCTGTCTGTCCGTCCTGGGAAATTTTTGTAAACAGAAGAGAGGGGGGGTCTCGGGTAATTAAGATTTAATTTATTAAGCTTTTCGAGTAAGCGTTCATAATATTTGTATACCTGTAGAATTAGGAAACTATCATTAATTAATTAAATTTACATTAGATAACATTAAATAACCTTATTAGATGGGAGAAGAACGAAATTTCAAGTCGAGGCTGCGATTAGAAGTGAAAACGTGGCAAGAATAACACTAAAATTAATAGATTTCAACAGCCTTTTATACCCTTAATAAATGTCGTTTAGACATTAGACGGGCTTCCTCATTTACATAATACATTCTTTTTAACCTTCCATTAAATTCAGATTTACAAATATCCACTTATAACTGCTATTATCAAGTTTCCATATGTATTCACAATACGTTCCGATAAGGTGATATTAATAAAAATTATTAATACAATTAATTAAACCCATTTTCTTCATCAACCAGCGTGTTTTCTGAACCATACTTCCAATGGCGATTATTGTTAAAATTTCAAGTCTTTCTCGGCCTTTTGGCTAAGATCAAAGTGTAGTATCTGTTCCGATGAATACTGAACCACATAGACTGGTATTGTCTTGGCTTGGCCTTCGGGTCTCGACTGGTATTGTCTTGGCCTTCGGGTCTTCATTTACGCCGGTCTACGGGTCTGTCCTTTGCATTTCTAGGAGGTCCACCCTCCCAGGCTTCTCCTCCCCTCTTTAGTGACGTCATTGTGAGAGGATTTTTTTCACAGTTTTCATTCATTATTTACATTACGTTGTTAAGAGAATGTTTTCTACTAAATGTTAAAAGTAAACAAGGCATATCCGAGCTATTAGTAAATCGGTGACCATTCAGGAAAACTAAATTGCTGACTCATACTTCCGGTTTATCCGGTAGTGACGTCATCGTGAGAGGATTTTTTCACAGTTTTCATTCATTATTTACATTACGTTGTACCGAGAATGTTTTTTACTATAAGTTAAAAGTAAACAAGGCATATCCGAGCCATTCATAAATCGGTGACCATTTAGGAAACCTAAATTACTGAATCATCTTTCCGGTTGGACCGGAAGTGACGTCATTTTGAGAGGATCTTTTCACATTATCAGTCTTTACATTCATTACGTTTATAAGCAAAGGGGTTTTATTGTAAATAGGAAGTTAAGCAACAAATATCTCGGCCATTACTAAATGGGTAACCGTTTTGGAAAAATAACAAAACTGGTTCTTTGATATGACGTAGGCGCCTTCAATAGCATATTTAAACATTAGTTCTTTGATATGACCGAGGCGCCTACTAATTTGGTTAAATGTTTTCTTTTTCTTTTTCTCACTTACAATATTACGTTTCATGGGGAAGGGTAACAAAAAAAAATATTTTTTTTTTTGGGGGGGGGGGGGTGAATTTTTTTTTTTTTTTTTTTTTTTCAAATGAAAACATTCTAATTGATGGGGAAGGGTAACAAAATTTTTTTTTTTTTAGGTGGGGGGGGTAAACATTTGTTTTTTTTTTTTCTTTTTCTAACTGAAAATATTACTACTCATGGGGAAGGGTAACAAATTTTTTTTTTTTTCGGGTGGGGGGGGTAAAAAAATTTTTTTTTTTCTTTTTCTAACTAAAAATATTACTACTCATGGGGAAGGGTAACAAAAAAAAATTTGGGGGGGGCTGGATGGGGAAAATTTTTTTTTTTTTTTTTTTTTTCTTTTTCTTACTGAAAATATTACTACTCATGGGGAAGGGTAACAAAAAAATTTTTTTTTTTGGGTGGGGGGGGGTAAAAAATTTTTTTTTTTTTTCTTTTTCTAACTGAAAATATTACTACTCATGGGGAAGGGTAACAAAATTTTTTTTTTTTTTCGGATGGGGGGGGGGGGTAAAAAATTTTATTTTTTCTTTTTCTAACTGAAAATATTACTACTCATCGGGAAGGGTAACAAAAAAATTATTTTTTTTGGGTGGGGGGGGGAATTTTTTTTTTGTTTTTTTTTCTTTTTCTTACTGAAAATATTACTACTCATGGGGAAGGGTAACAAAAAAAAAATTTTTTTTTGGGTGGGGGGGGGTAAAAAAAATTTTTTTTTATTTTTCTTTTTCTAACTGAAAATATTACTATTCATGGGGAAGGATAACAAAAAATTTTATTTTTTTTCGGGTGGGGGGGTAAAATTTTTTTTTTTTTTTTCTTTTTCTAACTGAAAATATTACTACTCATGGGGAAGTGTAACAAAAAAAAATTTTTTTTTGGGTGAGGGGGGGGAAAAATTTTTTTTTTTTTTTTCTTTTTCTAACTGAAAATATTACTATTCATGGGGAAGGGTAACAAAAAAAATTTTTTTGGGAGGGGGGAAATGTTTTTTTCCTTTTTCTAACTGAAAATATTACTATTCATGGGGAAGGGTGACAAATATCTTTTCTTTTTTTGGGGGTGGGGGGGTAAAATTTTTTTTCTTTTTTTTATGTATCTAACTGAAAATATAAGTATTCATGGTGAAGAGTACAAAAAGAAATTTAGGGGGGGGTTAGATATTATTTCTTTTTTTTTCTCTTTTTCTAACTGAAAATATTACTATTACGGATAAGGGCACAAAATAAATTTGGGGGGGCGACCTTTTTTTTAAACTGAAAATATTAGTATTCTTGGGGGAGGGTGAAAAAAACTTTTGGAGAGAGTGGGTAAAAAAATGTTTTAAACATGTTTTATTTGTTTTTAAACTAAAAATATTCTTGGTTAGAAACATAGAAAATCGATGTCTACCTACCCACGAAATATGACTGAGTCTCCATCGGTTTACTGGTGAGCGTTCATTTCCGACGCGGCAGCCTAGCAAAAATAGACGACCGTTAGGGAGGCTATTTTGGCTAGTCCACTTATAATATAACGAGCACTTCTCTGTCTGTCTGTCAGTCTGTCTGTCTGTCTGTCTGTCTGTCTGTCCGTCCTGGGGAATTTTTGTAAACAGAAGAGAGGGGGGGGTCTCGGGTAATTAAGATTTATTTAATGAAGCTTTTCAAGTAGGCGTTCATAATATTTGTACACCTGTAGAATTAGGAAACTATTATTAATTAATTAAATTTACATTAGATAACTTTAAATAACCTTATTAGATTAGAGTAGAAAGAAATTTCAAGTCGCGGCGGCGATTAGAAGTGAAAACGTGGCAAGAATAATACTAAAATTAATAGATTTCAACGGCCTTTTATACCCTTAGTAAACGTCGTTTAGACATTAGACGGGCTTCCTCATTTACATAATACATTCCTTTTAACCTTCCATTAAATTCAGATTTACAAATATACACTTATAACTGCTATTATCAAGTTTCCATATGTATTCACAATACGTTCCAGTAAGGTGATATTAATAAAACTTATTAATAAAATTAATTAAAGCCATTTTCTCATTTTCTCAGCGTGTTTTCTCAACCATACTTGCAATCGCGATTATTGTTAAAATTTCAAGTCTTTCTCGGCCTTTTGGCTAAGATCAAAGTGTAGTATCTGTTCCGATGAATACTGAACCACATAGACTGGTATTGTCTTGGCTTTCGGGTCTTCACTGCTATTGTCTTGGCCTTCGGGTCTTCATTTACGCCGGTCTACGGGTCTGTCCTTTGCAGTTCTTGGAGGTCCACCCTCCCAGGCTTCTCCTCCCCTTAGTGACGTCATTGTGAGAATCCTTCTGGTTAATCCGGAAGTGACGTCATCGTGAGAGGATTTTTTCACAGTTTTCATTCATTATTTACATTACGTTGTTAAGAGAATGTTTTTTACTATAAATTACAAGTAAACAAGGCATATCCAGGTCTGTCCTTTGCATTTCTAGGAGGTCCACCCTCCCAGGCTTCTCCTCCCCTCTTTAGTGACGTCATTGTGAGAGGATTTTTTTCACAGTTTTCATTCATTATTTACATTACATTGTTAAGCGAATGTTTTCTACTAAATGTTAAAAGTAAACAAGGCATATCCGAGCTATTAGTAAATCGGTGACCATTCAGGAAAACTAAATTGCTGACTCATACTTCCGGTTTATCCGGTAGTGACGTCATCGTGAGAGGATTTTTTCACAGTTTTCATTCATTATTTACATTACGTTGTACCGAGAATGTTTTTTACTATAAGTTAAAAGTAAACAAGGCATATCCGAGCCATTCATAAATCGGTGACCATTTAGGAAACCTAAATTGCTGAATCATCTTTCCGGTTGGACCGGAAGTGACGTCATTTTGAGAGGATCTTTTCACATTATCAGTCTTTACATTCATTACGTTTATAAGCAAAGGTGTTTTATTGTAAATAGGAAGTTAAGCAACAAATATCTCGGCCATTACTAAATGGGTAACCGTTTTGGAAAAATAACAAAACTGGTTCTTTGATATGACGTAGGCGCCTTCAATAGCATATTTAAACATTAGTTCTTTGATATGACCGAGGCGCCTACTAAATTTTTTTTTTTGGGGGGGGGGTAAAATTTTTTTTTTTTCTTTTTCTAACTGAAAATATTACTACTCATGGGGAAGGGTAACAAATTTTATTTTTTTTCGGGTGAGGGGGGGGGTAAAAATTTTTTTTTTTTTCTTTTTCTAACTGAAAATATTACTACTCATGGGGAAGGGTAACAAAAAAAATTTTATTTTTGGGTGGGAGGGGGTAAAAATTTTTTTTTTTTTTTTCTTTTTCTTACTGAAAATATTACTACTCATGGGGAAGGGTAACAAAAATTTTTTTTTTTTTGGGGTGGGGGGTGGGTAAAAATTTTTTTTTTTTTTTCTTTTTCTAACTGAAAATATTACTACTCATGGGGAAGGGTAACAAAAAAAAATTTTTTTTGGGTGGGGGGGGAAATTTTTTTTTTTTTTTTTTTTTTTCTTACTGAAAATATTACTACTCATGGGGAAGGGTAACAAAAAAAATTATTTTTTTTGGGTGGGGGGGGGTAAAATTTTTTTTTTTTTTTTTCTAACTGAAAATATTACTATTCATGGGGAAATTTTTTTTGCGGGGGATTGGTAAAATTTTTTTTTTTTTCTGAACTGAAAACATCCCAATTCATGGGGAAGGGTAACAAAAAAAAATTTTTTTTGGGGTGGGGGGGGTTAAAAAATTTTTTTTTTGTTCTTTTTCTTACTGAAAATATTACTACTCATGGGGAAGGGTAACAAAAAAAAATTTTTTTGGGGGGGGTAAAATTTTTTTATTTTTTTCTCTTTTTCTAACTGAAAATATTACTATTCATGGGGAAGGGTAACAAAAAAAAAATTTGGGGGGGGGGAATGTTTTTATTCCTTTTTCTAACTGAAAATATTACTATTCATGGGGAAAGGTAACTAAAAAAAATTTTTTTTTGGGGGGGGGGTAAAAAATGTTTTTATTTATTTATTTTTTTTTAAACTGAAAATGTTAGTATTCTTGGGGGAGGGTGAAAAAAACTTTTGGAGAGAGTGGGTAAAAAAATGTTTTAAAAATGTTTTATTTGTTTTTAAACTAAAAATATTCTTGGTTAGAAACAAAGAAAATTGATGTCTACCCACCCAAGAAATATGACTGAGTCTCCATCGGTTTACTGGTGAGCGTTCATTTCCGACGCGGCAGCCTAGCAAAAATAGACGACCGTAGGGAGGCTATTTTGGCTAGTCCACTTATAATATAACGAGCACCTTCTCTGTCTGTCAGTCTGTCAGTCTGTCTGTCTGTCTGTCTGTCCGTCCTGGGGAATTTTTGTAAACAGAAGAGAGGGGGGGGGGGTCTCGGGTAATTAAGATTTATTTAATGAAGCTTTTCAAGTAGGCGTTCATAATATTTGTACACCTGTAGAATTAGGAAACTATTATTAATTAATTAAATTTACATTAGATAACTTTAAATAACCTTATTAGATTAGAGTAGAAAGAAATTTCAAGTCGCGGCGGCGATTAGAAGTGAAAACGTGGCAAGAATAATACTAAAATTAATAGATTTCAACGGCCTTTTATACCCTTAGTAAACGTCGTTTAGACATTAGACGGGCTTCCTCATTTACATAATACATTCCTTTTAACCTTCCATTAAATTCAGATTTACAAATATACACTTATAACTGCTATTATCAAGTTTCCATATGTATTCACAATACGTTCCAGTAAGGTGATATTAATAAAACTTATTAATAAAATTAATTAAAGCCATTTTCTCATTTTCTCAGCGTGTTTTCTCAACCATACTTGCAATCGCGATTATTGTTAAAATTTCAAGTCTTTCTCGGCCTTTTGGCTAAGATCAAAGTGTAGTATCTGTTCCGATGAATACTGAACCACATAGACTGGTATTGTCTTGGCTTTCGGGTCTTCACTGCTATTGTCTTGGCCTTCGGGTCTTCATTTACGCCGGTCTACGGGTCTGTCCTTTGCAGTTCTTGGAGGTCCACCCTCCCAGGCTTCTCCTCCCCTTAGTGACGTCATTGTGAGAATCCTTCTGGTTAATCCGGAAGTGACGTCATCGTGAGAGGATTTTTTCACAGTTTTCATTCATTATTTACATTACGTTGTTAAGAGAATGTTTTTTACTATGAATTACAAGTAAACAAGGCATATCCGGGTCTGTCCTTTGCATTTCTAGGAGGTCCACCCTCCCAGGCTTCTCCTCCCCTCTTTAGTGACGTCATTGTGAGAGGATTTTTTTCACAGTTTTCATTCATTATTTACATTACGTTGTTAAGCGAATGTTTTCTACTAAATGTTAAAAGTAAACAAGGCATATCCGAGCTATTAGTAAATCGGTGACCATTCAGGAAAACTAAATTGCTGACTCATACTTCCGGTTTATCCGGTAGTGACGTCATCGTGAGAGGATTTGTTCACAGTTTTCATTCATTATTTACATTACGTTGTTAAGAGAATGTTTTTTACTATAAGTTAAAAGTAAACAAGGCATATCCGAGCCATTCATAAATCGGTGACCATTTAGGAAACCTAAATTGCTGAATCATCTTTCCGGTTGGACCGGAAGTGACGTCATTTTGAGAGGATCTTTTCACATTATCAGTCTTTACATTCATTACGTTTATAAGCAAAGGTGTTTTATTGTAAATAGGAAGTTAAGCAACAAATATCTCGGCCATTACTAAATGGGTAACCGTTTTGGAAAAATAACAAAACTGGTTCTTTGATATGACGTAGGCGCCTTCAATAGCATATTTAAACATTAGTTCTTTGATATGACCGAGGCGCCTACTAATTTGGTTACATTATTTTAACTATGCATGGGGGAGGGTAAAAAAATGTTTTCTTTTTCTCAATTACAATATTACTATTCATGGGGAAGGGTAACAAAAAAAAATTTTTTTTGGGGGGGGGGGTAAATTTTTTTTTTTTTTTTTTCAACTGAAAACATTCTAATTGATGGGGAAGGGTAACAAAATTTTTTTTTTTTTAGGTGGGGGGGGGTAAAAAAATTTTTTTTTTTTTCTTTTTCTAACTGAAAATATTACTACTCATGGGGAAGGGTAACAAAATTTTTTTTTTTTTTCGGGTGGGGGGGTAAAAAATTTTTTTTTTTTCTTTTTCTTACTGAAAATATTACTACTCATGGGGAAGGGTAACAAAAAAAAATTTTTTTTTGGGTGGGGGGGGACAATTTTTTTTTTTTTTTTCTTTTTCTAACTGAAAATATTACTACTCATGGGGAAGGGTAACAAAATTTTTTTTTTTTTTCGGGTGGGGGGGTAAAAATTTTTTTTTTCTTTTTCTTTTTCTAACTGAAAATATTACTACTCATGGGGAAGGGTAACAAAAAAAATTTTTTTTTTGGGTGGGGGGGGAAATTTTTTTTTTTTTTTTTTATCTTACTGAAAATATTACTACTCATGGGGAAGGGTAACAAAAAAAATTTTTTTTTTGGGTAAGGGGGGGGTAAAAAATTTTTTTTTTTTTTCTTTTTCTAACTGAAAATATTACTACTCATGGGGAAGGGTAACAAAAAAAATTTTTTTTTTGAGTGGGGGGGGGGGAAAAAATTTTTTTTTTTTTTTTTGTTTGCTTACTGAAAATATTACTACTCATGGGGAAGGGTAACAAAAAAAAATTTTTTTTGGGGTGGGGGGGGTAAAATTTTTTTTTTTTTTTTTCTTTTTCTAACTGAAAATATTACTATTCATGGGGACGGGTAACAAAAAAAAATTTGGGGGGGGGGGGGGCGGTAAAAATTTTTTTTTTTTTTTTTTTTTTCTTACTGAAAATATTACTACTCATGGGGAAGGGTAACAAAAAAAAATTTTTGGGGGGGGGAAAATTTTTTTTTTTCTCTTTTTCTAACTGAAAATATTACTATTCATGTGGAAGGGTAACAAAAAAAAATTGGGGGGGGGGAATGTTTTTTTCCTTTTTCCAACTGAAAATATTACTATTCATGGGGAAAGGTAACTACAAAAAATTTTTTGGGGGGGGGGTGTAAAAAAAATTTTTATTTCTTTTTTATTTTTAACTTAAATACAATTCCTATTCATGGGGAAGGGTAAAATAAAAAAATTTGGTGGGAGGGGGGTAAAAACTTTTTTTCTTTTTCTAACTGAAAATATTACTATTCATGGGGAAGGGTGACAAATATCTTTTCTTTTTTGGGGGTGGGGGAGTTAAAAAAAATTTCTTTTTTTTCTGTTTCTAACTGAAAATATAACTATTCATGGGGAAGAGTACAAAAAGAAATTTAGGGGAGGAGTAGATATTATTTCTTTTTTTTTCTCTTATTCTAACTGATGAGAATAGTAGTCCGAATAATCCAATTTTCAATCCTCATCTAAAAAGTTTCACAATCACTTTCTAACGTTGAACACTATAACGTAGACAGTTTCGACACCCTCTTTCATTGCAGATATTAATAAAATATATTTCTAACATTGTCATATTAAAGTGCTTAGTGAAAATTGCAATTTTTAAGAATTAACTTTTTAAAGGGTTCAAATTTTTATTTATACGCGCCTACGAATGTAAACATCTTCATATCTTATAATATAACGAGATGAGAATAGTAGTCCGAATAATTTAAAAACATAACAATTAACCTGAACCCGATCAAATTTTACCTCGGTCGAAACGTTAGGAATACAAAAACCAAGATGAGAGTAGTAGTCTGAATAATCCAAATTACTAATCCTTATCTAAAAAGCTTCAGAATCACTTTCTAACGTTGAATGCTATAACGTAAAAAAAAATTTTTAAATCATTTCTTAACAAATTCAAACCTTCATTAATACGCGCGTAATTTTGTGTCACGTGACAATGAACATGTACAGATATATGCGAAGACGGCTTTTCATTGAATATTGTTTCTTCGACGATCAACAAGTGATTTTTCTTTACTTGAATACAATTTCAAGGTTTTTGAACGGAAGAAAATAATAGCAGAGTCGAATGTTTATTCAAAACTCATTATTTAAAAAAAAAATTTTCAATGAGATTTTGTCTTCTAAGACGGGTGATTTGAACTAAACAAAAAGAAAAAACTTTATTTCAATATTTCAATAAGAATTTCCAAATCTAAAAAAGTGTTTGAATTTCACTGAACCGTGAGTATTATCATTGTTGTTTACATTTAATTGCTTATTTTTGATTTTCGCACTCGGTTTGTATTAAATTTATTAATTTAGTCTTAAATTGTATTTTACCCCCCCCCCCCCCCCGAAATAAAATTCATATCCACAAGTAAAAGGGACAGTTCGCAAACCAACCACTTCCAGGCCATTGTAACTTTTTAGGACAGTAACCAATTCGTTTAGGTGATATCAAACTTTTAAACTATTTGGTTATGATAATAATTTACTGATCAAACAATAACGTAAAAAGTATATTTAACGTTCCGTCTCCAACAAATCACAAACTTTCACCTGTGTTAATAAGAGAAAGTCAATATATGTTTGTTGCTTCTACATAATTTGAACCAAACTTTTTTTAAAACACTAAATCTAAAAATAACCAAGGTTTTAGATTTATTTCAGCAAAAGTCATTTGGGTTCGGTTCAAATTCTGTAGAAGCACCAGATTGGTGGCACATTCTGTACAGGATACGTTCTTACTATGAACAATGTGAATGTGTAACATATTTAAACAATTTTAAGAAAAAAATTTTTTTTAAATCAGCTTGCATTTATTATCTGTTATATTGTTAATTACTTTATGATTGTATTAATTACAAAAACCAGTGCACTCTAAATAATTTACGTGACAAACATAGGAATTAAAGTGATTCATCCAATTTTTTTTTTTTTTTGCGCAGCTATAAATAGTTTAAAATAAGTTTGTAAGGTAAATAAAACAAAAACATTTCATTGATTTCTTCGTAAAAAAATAGAAATTCCTTTTATTCAATTTGACTAAATGTATTTGATTTTTTTCCTCTTTTTTATTTAATATACAAGCTTACTTTTTATATATATAGAATCATGACGATTAATGATTGAAAAAATTATTTTATTACATTTTTAGAACTCTATACTTAATTTCGTAAGTTATCGCCTTTAACCTATAGAAGCCGGTCGGATTTTACCTCGGCCGAAACGTTGGGAATACAAAAACCAAGATGAGAGTAGTAGTATGAATAATCCAAATTACTAATCCTTATCTAAAAAGCTTCAGAATCACTTTCTAACGTTGAATGCTATAACGTAAAAAAAAAATTTTAAATCATTTCTTAACAAATTCAAACCTTCATTAATACGCGCGTAATTTTGTGTCACGTGACAATGAACATGTACAGATATATGCGATGACGGCTTTTCATTGAATATTGTTTCTTCAACGATCAACAAGTGATTTTTCTTTACTTGAATACAATTTCAAGGTTTTTGAACGGAAGAAAATAATAGCAGAGTCGAATGTTTATTCAAAACTCATTATTTAAAAAAAAATTTTTCAATGAGATTTTGTCTTCTAAGACGGGTGATTTGAACTAAACAAAAAGAAAAAACTTTATTTCATAATTTCAATAAGAATTTCCAAATCTAAAAAAGTGTTTGAATTTCACTGAACCGTGAGTATTATCATTGTTGTTTACATTTAATTGCTTATTTTTGATTTTCGCACTCGGTTTGTATTAAATTTATTAATTTAGTCTTAAATTGTATTTTACCCCCCCGAAATAAAATTCATATCCACAAGTAAAAAGGGACAGTTCGCAAACCAACCACTTCCAGGCCATTGTAACTTTTTAGGACAGTAACCAATTCGTTTAGGTGATATCAAACTTTTAAACTATTTGGTTATGATAATAATTTACTGATCAAACAATAACGTAAAAAGTATATTTAACGTTCCGTCTCCAACAAATCACAAACTTTCACCTGTGTTAATAAGAGAAAGTCAATATATGTTTGTTGCTTCTACATAATTTGAACCAAACTTTTTTTAAAAACTAAATCTAAAAATAACCAAGGTTTTAGATTTATTTCAGCAAAAGTCATTTGGGTTCGGTTCAAATTCTGTAGAAGCACCAGATTGGTGGCACATTCTGTACAGGATACGTTCTTACTATGAACAATGTGAATGTGTAACATATTTAAACAATTTTAAGAAAAAAATTTTTTTTTAAATAAGCTTGCATTTATTATCTGTTATATTGTTAATTACTTTATGATTGTATTAATGGTACTTTTATCGATCCTGAACCAGCTGTCGTGACGTTCGACTCGGAATCGTTCGGCTGTCCTACACAAACGGCCGAGTGTTGACGAGCCGAAGCAGCGAGCAGCCGATAATTTTGTTACAAATTGAAAATAAATGCTGTCGAATTCGGATTTTTTGTCAGGAAGTTTTTTTAAGAAAATAAACCCAAAATGAATTACGAACAGCTTTGCACTGCAGTATCATCGCGAGCAAGTAAGAATAAATAATAAAATTTAAAAATATGTCGTGATAAAAGTAATTTTGGTACGTTTTTAGGGTTTTTTTTTCTTCAAAAAAATACCTTGTAAATAAAAATACAGTATTCATTTTATAACAGTAACCTCGCTATGTTTTTTTTTCCTGTTTCTTTCACAACATTTCATGTAAATATGTTTAAGTTCCTTTGTTTGTTTCTTTAAAAAATCCCTTACCCTAAACCCAAACAAAAACAAGCAAAACATTATCATAGGACGCAGCACCGTATCAAAAATGTCGGCTGCTCGCTGCTTCAGCTCGGCAACTCTCGGCCGTTTCCGTAGAACAGCCGAACGCTTCCGAGTCGAACGTCACGACAGCTGATTCAGGATCGATAAAAGCACCGTATGAATTATATTTGGTTAATAATTAATCTATTTCAAAATGTGTACTGTTCCACATGACGCGCCTAATTTCCGTGACTTCGCGTCGACAACGATTGGGCATGTCGCGGGGCCGCCCGAGCGCCGATGGAATAATATCATTTTTTCTTTTTTTTATCTTATAAAAACATTGACATAATTGTTCATCTGGAACAGTACCAAAATATTTTTCACAATAAAAATAAGAAATTCCAATTATAAAAAAGATTCCACTACCTAAATAAGATTAAACCGTTTATGCTTATTTAATTCCGTGTAGTAGATCATCATGATACTTCCTCCCTGGCATTACCACCCTTTTCTGGGGGCGGGGGCATTATGATATACGTTTGTTCCCCACCTTCAATCTTTTTTATGGGAGTAGTGTACTCAATATTCTGTTGTCATGAATGGCTTACACAAAATACATCATTTCCTCTGAGCCAAACTGTAATTAGCAAAATAATAAAAACAAACTATGGTGCTTGCACATATGAAAAACTCTGAAAATCGCAGTTCCAATTCAATTTAGCGGAAAACTCTTTGAAATACTTATGTATCAAGCAAAAATAGGTTTGTACACTAAAGATTAGCAACAATCCGTTATACCGTTTAATCTGCTCGGTCATTGATCCGAGCGAAAAACACGAAATGCAGGGGAGGATAACTTAGTCTGTCATATTAACAAGTAATAAATCAATTGCATTCACCAAAATACGATAAAACTGATTTTTATTTTTAATTAAAATTCTAATCGATCAGTTTTCCTACTTTCTGGTGAAGATACTTATTTAAATCTGCTGTGTAAGTATATAAAACTATTTTCTGTGGTATTGATAATTTGGCAGAAGGGAATTTTGGAGAGCACTTCTGGCTTCCAGTGAAAAAGTCGTGTATGGATGCCTGAAAGTGATACAATTTTTTTTTTAATAACTTATATTTCGGAGAATACAAATACATAAATTACATAATATACTTATCTATTCTATTTTCATTGAAATTTATATTTGAAAGCAAAATTGTTTAGATTACAAAAAAAATCACACCCGGTCATTTTAGAGATAGTGACATGTTTACAATTGTTATTAGAGATTTTAGAAAATTGCACTATAAAGTGGAATCTACATTGTTCATTAGAAAAAGAATTAAAATATCGAATTTTCAGCACTCCTTGAATCACAAAATGAAATCTGGATTATAAAATTATATTACTAAATGATAACTTATTGTGGCTATATTTTGTCATAAGGTCGTTTTTTTTTTTGCGCACGCGTTGGCTCAAAAAATGTTTGTTGCATTTTCTAGGTAATCACTTAACTTAAATATATCGAAACTTGGCTTCAAACAAATAATTAAAGAGGACATAGAATACACGTTATTTGGAAGTTTTGAATATTTGCTTGGAAGCTGACTCCATTGTCAGAGTATTTGTAAATATTTTCCTCTACTTTCACAACAAATAGATATATAATAATAAAACACTGAGGCTACCGGCTGATTCTGCAGCGGGTGTGAGGAATTGTATTCTGCTGTCGGAAGAGCCAAAAAGTTATTTACGTCAAAAAAAAATGAGCCAAAAGTTATTTACGCAACTAAAGGATATAAAATAAAAAATATTTCACCCAAGTAATAAGCTATATTCCAGCCGCGCATCCAAAATACATGACCCATAAATCTGTTTTTGAGACAATTATGATCAAACTACTGTCAGTGCAGCTGCATATGACTATATATCATAAATTAAGTACAAACATGCTTACGCCCCCCCCCCCCCCAAAAAAAAAGAAAAAACTCAATTCGTACACCTTTACAAGTGTATAACGGTGATAACAATTAAAGAGAACAAAATATTCAATAATATGAAAACCGGATAAATGCCTTATTTCTATTGTAAACATCCTGCCATTAAAATAAAAAAAGTTCAAACTAAGGTTAAACATCATTCCTGCTCAGATTGTTACTCAAAGATGCTGACTCATTATAAACTCATACACGACTCATTATAAACTATTTAAGTCCATCTAATTATTTTCATTATTTTAACGTGCAAAATTTAATTAAATAGGACCGTGGAAAAAATATTTTCATATGTGTAGTTAAACGAAAAATAAAAACTTTGTTCCTGTTCTTTGCTAAACTTTTATGGTTCATGAACCTACAATGTGTAAACTGTGTGCATTTTGTCACTAAATGCATCTCGGTGTCAATTTCAGTCTTTAATCTTTGAGAACTGCCAAATTTAACAAAAATTAAATCTTATGATTTTTCCACATAATTTGATACGTGAATCATCTAATTTGCTTCGACTTCACCTACATTAAGTTCAAATTCACTTAATTAAACATAAATCTCATAAAAGCTTTTGCCAATTTATGATATATTTGACTATTTAGCGAACATTTCAGTAATTTTTTTAATTAATCCATCATAATATAAATAAAAAAAATATCTAGAACAAATTTTCCAGGCCAGTTTGGTCAAAATTTGTTGATCTCCCTTACGACCACCTGTCCAATCAAGCAGATTTGAGCTTAATGTAGTACAAAATTATTACTATATTTAATAATAAAAGCATAAGTAGAATTTGACTCTTGTTTTTTCTTTTAGACACACAAAGTTCACCACCTTTGCTGCCTGCGCCTCCTTTGCTGCCTGCCACTCTTGCCACCTACGGAATATGTGTAGTATCGTTGATAAGCACTGTTGACAAAATAACTATAAAATAATAATTAAATAAATAGGTTTAAACGCTTCTCTAGAAACCTTATTTCTGAAGTCAAATAAATATTTTCAATAATTATCTTAGCTTTAAAAGTTTAGTGCCACGTGCAGAGCCGCCCTCAGAAAGAGTCAGTTTCCCTCAGAAATAGTGGTGCTACAGCTGCAGTCACCCTCTGAAACAGTTAATTGCCCTTAGAAACCGTAGTGCAACAACCACAGTTGTTTATTCTGTACCCAGGTGCAATATTGTCTTGGACAAGCAATATCACTGACCCAAGACCCTGGGTATTATAGTTTGACCGTGTACTTACTTTTCTTGGATTAAAAGTAGAATTAAAATTCAGAAAAAAAATTAATTTTTCAATAAGAATGGACCCCATCATCAAATTCCTTAGAACTTTTTCATCTCTAAAACATAATTCACGTGAATTTGTTTTCCCTGTGGACCGCCAAGATGCTGATATTGTCCAATCGAATACCGAATGGTACAATACCATATTAGTGAGCCATTTCTTTAAAAAAATAGAGACACAATTGGAACTTCCAAATAAAATTTTCATGGCCTTCACCCCTTCAGTTCTTATGGAAAATTCCATTGGTCCTAATGAATGTGCATCTGTCGCATCATTATGCACTGGCGATCATTTTGTTACTTTCAGATTTTCTTATTTGGAATCATTGCCTGTGATTGAGCTTGCAGATTCATTACTAATTTCAACTGTGAACTTTTTTGATAAAATTGTCTTTTATCTAAATGATGCTTTAAGGGACAATAAGCACACATTCGGAATCTTAAATGCATTTAAAACATTTTCCGATAAAAGCAATTTTATTTTTAGATGTAGGGTACTAAATGTGCAGCAGCAGCCTAACAGTAATGATTGTGGGTTGCATTCAATTTTAAATGCGTTAATATTTGCCTTAAATTCAGACCCAACCAAATTTCGCTTTTCCACTCATGTTTCCAATACTGTTCTACGGGAATATTTTAGAGCGTGCTATAATTGTAATGAAATTTTTGAGCCTGACTTTCTAATATATAATGATAATTCAAATCCTATTCTTTTTGATGAGATTTTTGTTTACAACCCTGTTAGTAAAACTATTTCTACACTAAATAAAACTGGGCTAGCTGAACATCAATCAATGATTATTAATTTAAAAAATTACAATTATGTCCAAACAGGAACCTGTTTTTCTAAAAAGGCAGAAAAAATTACAGTGCAAACTGTTTATGACCCCATTATTAGTGAAGACGACACTAAAAGCCCTAAAATACCTAAAACAAATCACAAATTGCTTGCAAATTCTGTGGAAGTTTTGCCAGCTGCAGTAGTTTCGCATCAGGTAGAAACTTTGCTGCCGCCTCTTAAATCTGCAAAAAATTCTAAAGGCAAATCAAATTACTTAGACCCAGTTTTAGTAGCAGAATATATGGCTAATCATAAATGCACTGAAGCTTCTGCCAAAAAAGGTTTGCGAAGGCACGCACAAAAATGCAATGAAAGCGCATTTCAGAAGCAAACGCGATTAGAGAAACAAAGAATGCAAAAAAAGCTATCTAGGCGGTCCGAGTCAGGGGAGAAAACTTGGAAAAGAATGCAAAAAGACCGTAAGCATAAAGATGCGACACGGCAATCTGAGATCCTTGAGGAAACAAATCTTCGCTTAAAAAATGATAGGGAACATAAAGAAGCAACCCGTGAATTGGAGACTCTAGAAGAGAGGAATCTTCGCTTGAAAAAGGATAGGGAGCTTAAAGAAGCAACACGCAAATCGGAGATTCCTGAAGAGAGGAATCTTCGCTTGAAAAAGGATAGGGAGCTTAAAGAAGCAACACGCGAATCGGAGATTTCTGAAGAGAGGAATCTTCGCTTGAAAAAGAATAGGGAGCTTAAAGAAGCAACACGCAAATCGGAGATTCCTGAAGAGAGGAATCTTCGCTTGAAAAAGGATAGGGAGCTTAAAGAAGCAACACGCGAATCGGAGATTTCTGAAGAGAGGAATCTTCGCTTGAAAAAGAATAGGGAGCTTAAAGAAGCAACACGCAAATCGGAGATTCCTGAAGAGAGGAATCTTCGCTTGAAAAAGGATAGGGAGCTTAAAGAAGCAACACGTGAATCGGAGACTCCTAAGGAAAGGGAGCTCAGATTGAACCAGGATAGGGTTGGTCACTCTGAGACCTACTACAATAGGACTTTTAAATTAGACCCAAAATACTTTAGAATTGCCTTCAAGCCCTTAGATGAAGTGGACTATGACTCCGAGATAATCCACCTCAAATATAAGGACGATCCATGTAAGCACTGCGGGGCATACAAATTGCCTTTAGAGCCACCCGGATTGTGTTGCATGAATGGCAAGGTTAAGATACCTGAATTCGAACGGCCAGGAGATGAAATACAAAGTTTGTATGAGGGCAATGATGAATATGCAAAAATGTTTGCTAAATTTGCAAGGGTCCTGAATGCCGGATTTGCCTTCAGTCATATGCACTGTACTGAACTCCCTATCGGTGAAGTGAAACCGAGCATGAAAGTTCATGGATTTTGCTATCAAACATTGGCGCCGCTTGAGCCACAGGCAGGCACAAGACCGAGATATGCTCAGGTGCACATATTTGATAAGGTATCCCAGAAACTTGAGAGGGAGAAATTTAAATTCGCACATCGGTATAGTGCAATTCTGAACTATATCCAGGCCATCTTCAGTGATTTCATTCTGGATCAGAATATTCTGTCAAAAACATTCAAAACGGGATACGAAATGCTTGAACAGATGCCCGAATATAGGCTGGTGTTGGGGGATTGTCTGCCTGCCAACAGAACTCATCTACTCCCGACTGTGTCCGAAATAGCTGGGCTCTACCTTGAGAAGGATATCAAGGAGCTCGGCAGGGTCATTTTAGTTCGAAAAAGGGCTGGTGAAGAAGGATATGTCCGTGTTGACTTCCTAAGCCCTTTTTATGAACCTCTTGGATACCCTCTTATTTTTAATTTTGGGCAGAAAGGTTGGAGCCGCTGGCACCATTTACTTAAAACTGGCCACAAAGAAACTTTGATGCAGTATCTTAAGTATCTTTTCATGGTCCGAGACGATTTTTTCAACCCTCTGATATTGAGCGGTAATCTATTGCACCAGTATGCAATAGACATGAAAATGCGTCTGGATTATTTAAATTTCCAGTACCAAGTAAAGCACCAAGAAAAGATTAAGGGGTCGCATAGGTTAGAATCAGTTACCACCTTGAATGATTGCAAAAATCCTGCAGAGGTTGGAGTCGGTATCGTTCTTTCGGAATCGACTCCAGGGACTCCTAAGTGGTACAAAAAACTATACCGAGATTCAATGGCATTGGTCAGAGAATTTGGATGTCCAGACCTCTTTGTAACCATGACCTGCAATCCTAAATTACCTGAAATACAAGAAATGGCCCGCAACCGCAAGGATAATCCTGATAAATATAGGCCTGACCTTATATGCAGGAGTTTCATGGAACGGGTGAGGCTTCTTTTCAATGTGAACATAAAAAAAAGAGGAATTTTTGGTAAATGTGTGGCCTACAGTTACAAAATAGAATTCCAGAAAAGAGGCCTCCCACATGTTCACGGTTTGATTTGGTTGGCGCAGGCTGATAAGATTTTGTCCGCAGAGGATGTCGATCGCCTGATTAGCGCTGAAATCCCAGTAGGTGATTCCAAAAACCAGAAGCTGGCCTATGAGTTTGTCACTTCTAAAATGATTCACGGTCCTTGCGGTATGATAAATCCCAGATGTCCTTGCATGAAGCCCTCTAAAACAATCAAAAACACAACATCTTGCTCTAAGATGTTTCCAAAGAATTTTAATAATGTAACAAATTTCAACGCGGCAAACTATCCTAATTACAGGCGTAGAACACCCAATAATAATGGTGGACAGGGCGAAATTTGTCAAGCAGGTAAAAAGAAGTGTGTAGTAACCAGCAGGGACGTGGTTCCACACAATCTCTACCTAGGAATAATATTTCAGTCCCACATTAACCTGGAAGTTGTAAGTTCGGTCAGCGTTTTCCAATATATATTTAAGTATATTCTGAAGGGTTCTGATCACATAAATTACGAACTTGAAAAGGTCACAGATGACAAGGGGAACCCTGTGAATGATCAAGAAAAGGATGAAGTTAAGATATACCTCAACGGTAGGTATATGTCCAGTGTTGAGGCGATATGGTCGATACTCTGCCTGAGCCAATACGGGATGTACCCCTCAGTCGTCAAACTGGATATCCACCTTGAAGGTCAACAAAAAGTTTTTTATGATCCTAAGTCAGGTAAGCCCAACCTGAAAACCATGGAAAGACTAGCCAAGACGAAATTGACAGAATTTTTCACTCTAAATAGAGAAGACAAAAAAGCAAACAATTTCTTGTATTTGGATATTCCAAAATTTTATGCCTGGATGGTCCAAGAAAGGTTTTGGAAGCGTCGAGTATTGGGCGAGAATGATCCTGAGTTCAGCATGCCCCGGGGTGATCAGATATCCCGCATGCCCAACATTCTTCCCAATTCGGGTGGAGATCAAGAAACCTTCGCTCTTTACCTTTTACTTTTAAAAATAAAAGGGCCGAAATGCTACACTGATCTTAGAACGGTGGGCGATCAAGTTTTTCCAACCTTCAAAGAGGCTGCAGTCTTCCTCCAGATTATGGAGGCTGATAACGAAATCAGCTTGGTTTTGCATGATGCTCAGATTTCGATGAGCTCGCGTGAGATGCGGAGGATGTTTGCCATGCTTATCCACTTTTGGAAGCCGAGTGACGCCCTATTGTTGTGGAATGATCACAGAGACAGTATGTCACATGACTTAGCCCGTACAGAGCCCGACACTGATATGGATATCATATACAACAGGGCGCTGCATCGGGTTTATGTTTACTTAATAAGTTATGGCACAAAAATGGATAGTTGCAACCTTCCACGGACAAACGAGGGGGTAGGTGTGCTGGAGAATGAGAGAATTGGGATTGTCTATGAGAGCATAGAAAGCTTGGAGTCAATTTTAGCTGTCGAAAACTCCCTAAATGCTAATCAGCGAGCGCTCTATGACTCTGTATTGGATTCTGTGAGGCAGAAGGCGGGTAAAAACTTTTTTGTGGACGCACCCGGTGGCACTGGCAAGACTTATCTCATGAATGCGATAGTACGAAAGCTTGCCAGTCAGGGTTACAAGGTGACTGCTTGCGCCTCATCTGGCATTGCAGCACTCCTGCTCACAGGCGGGACCACCTTGCACTCAAGGATGAAGCTGCCTTTATATCCTGAAGATAAAACGGCGCTTACTATTCAAAAGGGATCTAAACTCGCTAAAGAGCTTGCAGAACTCGACCTGATTATTTGGGACGAGGCCCCCATGTTCAGTAGGTACCTGATGGAGTTTCTGGATAAAACTCTAAGATTCGTACGTGGAGGGGTTAATCCATCAGAGAAAACCTTCGGTGGTATCACCATGCTGCTCTCTGGTGATTGGCGACAAGTTCTCCCCGTCGTTCCGAATGGAGACCGATCTCAAATTGTTGCCTCAACATTAAAAAAACACCCATCATGGAATACTTTCAACATTTTTAGGTTGAATACAAACATGAGGGTGAATGGTGTTGATCAGGCATCAATAGATTTCAAAGCTCTACTCCTCAGGATTGGTGATGGTGTCGCCAATCTAAAACAAGACAATCGTAGAACCAACGACTTCGTAGTTCCACCCGAATTTTTGATGACAGGTGACACGCCTGACCCATTGATAGATAGGATATATCCTAATGTGTCAGATCAGTTGGCCGAGAATGATTACGTGAATTGGGTGACAGATCGCGCTATCATTACTCCTACGAATAGGGAGGTCGCCGAAATTAATCAAAAGGTCCTTGACAGATTGCCTGGTAGAGAAATAGTGATTCATTCGTTTGATCGTAACAATGAACGAACTGACCGAAAGTATAATGTTCCAGTAGATACATTGAACGCGATAGTCCTCCCTGGAATGCCAGATCACCTTTTGAAACTAAAATTAGGTGCTCCGGTTATTCTACTAAGAAACATATGTCCTGCCGAGGGACATTGCAACGGTACTCGATACGTTGTAAAAAATATCCACCCGCGAATACTAGAACTCGAAGTAGCAGTAGGCCCTCGGAAGGGACAATTGTTTCATTTGCCAAGAATTGAACTTCACAGCGAAGAAGGGAGGGTTCCATTCGATTTTTACCGGAAACAGTTTCCTGTGAAATTATCGTTTGCAATGACCTCCAACAAATCACAAGGGCAAACCATTAACCATGTTGGTATAAGCTGCCTGAACGATTTCTTTTCACATGGCCAGTTCTATGTTGCAATTAGCAGAGCAGCTAATCCGGCAAACGTTACAATTTTAGTTCCTGAAAACCAAGAAGGTGTAGTTAAAAATGTAGTATACCCAGAAGTTTTTAGAAACTAAGATGTGTAACTATTCATCGTTTAAGCCGAACTGATGAGTCCTAAAGAGGAAAAAATAAATTACATTTTACAAAATTAAGGTAACAAAATATATTCCTCAACCAGCAATTTCTTTTCATCAAATTACCCATTCTCTAAATGGCATTGAGTAGCAGCAAGCAGCCCACACCATCAAGTTTTTCCCCCTGGATTGACAAGAATTCCTATCAGAACAAAGTTGCGAAACAAAAATAGGAAATTTTAATGGTAACATTCTTAAATATCTCACTACAAAACAATGTTAATCTTTTTCTATTTACACGGTTGAAATTTTTGAATTTACATGGATTTTTTAAATTATTGCCAATAACATTTACTTGTGACTTTTTCCCTGTTTAAATAAAGTTTTTGTCTTTTTCAGTTTTGACTGGAGTAGCATCAAGCAGCCCGTAAGATCAAAACTTTCACCCGATTTGACAAAAATCCCTTTCAGAACAGTTTCGAAACAAAAATAGGAAATTTTAATGGTAACATTCTTAAATATTTCACTACAAAACAATGTTAATCTTTTTCTATTTACACGGTTGAACTTTTTGAATTTACATGGATTTTTTTTAATTATTGCCAATAACATTTACTTGTGACTTTTTCCCTGTTTAAATAAAGTTTTTGTCTTTTTCAGTTTTGACTGGAGTAGCATCAAGCAGCCTGTAAGATCAAAACTTTCACCCGATTTGACAAAAATCCCTTTCAGAACAGTTTCGAAACAAAAATAGGAAATTTTAATGGTAACATTCTTAAATATTTCACTACAAAACAATGTTAATCTTTTTCTATTAACACGGTTGAAATTTTTGAATTTACATGGATTTTTTTAATTATTGCCAATAACATTTACTTGTGACTTTTTCCCTGTTAAAATAAAGTTTTTGTCTTTTTCAGTTTTCAATGGAGTAGCATCAATCATCTCACTACATCAAGCCTTTAATCCTAGATGACATCCCTATCTGAGAAGTGTATTCAAATGAGTATAGTATTTCTTTAGAGTAAGCTTGTTATCTATTTGAATACTAAATGTTTTTTTTTTCTTTTTCAGTTTGGAATTAACAGAAATTAAGACACCACAAGGACTTTTGAACCGAGTACAAGAACATCCCAATTCGAGCAACGTTTTTAATAGGGTAGAGAGATTATTCATGGTAAGTTTCTTATCTATTTTATGAAAAAAAACAAAAAACAATACTTTACATTATACAACCTGCTTTTTCTGTTTCTATTTACACTTCAGGATGCATTACATTGTTTCATGTTCTTTAGGTGATACTCTTTCGTCATATGATTGTTTTCTTTCATTTTTGAATACAAATAATTGTTTTAATAAATACTTCACTTTTTTCTTTCTTTTTCAGTTTGGATTTGATTAACATAAAGTCAGACTTCACCAAATTATAAAGGGATTCCCAGAAATTCAGCCTCCCCAAGACTTTTTGCATGGATTCTCATTTAGATTGTGATTTCTGTTTACATTTTTTTTTTTATCTAAAGTTTCCTTTTACTTATTAATTCCTGTAATCTAAATTTTTTCATCCCCAATAAATAAATAAAACCAAAAAAGCCAAGATGTTCTTCTCTTATTTTCGTTCACATGACTAAAATAGGAACATTATTTTTAATAGAATAGTTTATGAAAATAATCTAAAAATCCCACTTTTATTTGAGGTTATTTCCTATTTCAGTCATGTAAATCATTGAGAGTTAAATACAATTCACGATTACTCATAATCAACTTATTTGTTTTTTTACTTACAACATATTTGAGTCAAAAACAATACAATACATTAGAAACCCTAAGTTGTGTCAAGTTTTATCAAACACCAAAATGAACATTAGATTGGAAAAATATAGTCGCCATTTAAACAAGCTGATAACTAAGGCAGATCGAAAAATCAAGTTTAAAAACATGTATTTTTGAACTAGAATTTTATAAGAAGTTATTGTTCTTCCTCAGCTAGCATATTTCTTCATTTTTATAAAGATTGCGACTATATATTTCCGCATATTTCTTTATTTAAGCGTTTCACGATGGAGAATGAAACTTGGCATAACTTATGTTTTTAATGTTAGCGAAATAAAGAAATGCAAATTTTTTTTTTCCACATATTCTAACTATATTAACATCCAAAAAATTTTTTTTTAACTAAAAAATATTTTTGGCGGTCAAGGGTAAAAAAATAAATGGGTCCGAAACAAAGAAAATCAATGTCTGATCACCCATGAAATATGACTGCCCCAGTCACATTTCTTTTCGGTTTACGAGTGAGCGTTCATTTCTGATGCGGCAGGCTAGAAAAAATATACAACAGTAGGAAGTATATTTATAGTGGTCCCCTACAATATAGCTGCTTCTGAGTATAGCGACCCCCTGAAATATCGGTGCTTCTGCAGTATAGTGGTCCCCTGAAATATTGGTGCTTCTACAGTATGGCAGTCCCCTAAAATATCGGTGTTTCCACAGTATGGCACTCACCTGAAATGTGTGCTTCTGCAGTATAGCAGTCCCCAGAAATAACAGTGTTTCTGCTGTATAGTGGTCCCCAGAAACAGGTGCTTCCAGAGTATAGCAGTTCCCTTAAATATCAGTTCTTATCCAGTAAAGCTACCCTCTACAGTTTAGGTGCTTCTACAGTATGACGGTCCCCTAAAATATTTGTTCTGCATTATAGCGGTCCAAGAAATATTGGTGCTTCTACAGTATGGCTGCTCTCTGAGATATCGGTCTTCTGCAGTATACTGGTCCCCTGAACTATTTGTGCTTCGACAGTATGGTGGTCCTCTAAAATGTTGGTGCTGGCGTTCCATCGGTTTACAGGTGAGTGTTTATTTGTGATGTGGCAGCCTACCGAAAATAGACGACCGTAGTTACATTGTTAAGACAAGGTGTTTTGTTGTTAAGTTTAAAGTTAAGCAACAAATATCTCGGCCATTACTAAATGGGTAACCGTTTTGGAAAAATAACAAAACTGGTTGTTTGATATGACGTAGGCGCCTTCAATAGCATATTTAAACATTAGTTCTTTGATATGACCGAGGCACCTACTAATTTGTTTACATTTTTTTAACTATGAATTGGGGAGGGTAAAAATTTTTTTTTTTCACTTTCTTTTTCTAACTGAAAATATTACTATTCATGGGGAAGGGTAACAAAAAAAAATTTGGGGGGGGGATTTTTTTTTTTTTTTTTTTTTTACTGAAAACATTACTATTAATGGTAAAGGGTAAAAACAAATTTATTTGGTGGGGGGGTAAAATATATATTTTTTTTCTTTTTCTAACTGAAAATATTATTCATGGGGAAGGGTAACAATAAATTTTTTTGGGGGTGGGTTAAAAATTTTTTTAATTTTTTTTTCTAACTGAAAATATTACTATTTATGGGAAAGAGTACAAAAACAAATTTAAGGGGGAGGGTAGACATTTCTTCTCTTTTTTTTCTCTTTTTCTAACTGAAAATATTACTATTACGGAGAAGGGCAAAAAATAAATTTGGGGGGGGGGGCGAACTTTTTTTTAAACTGAAAATATTAGTATTCATGGGAGAGGGTGAAAATAACTTTTGGAGGGAGTGGGTAAAAAATGTTTTAAAAATGCTTCCCCATGAATAGTAATATTTTCAGTTAGAAAAAGAAAAAGTTTTTACCCCCCTCCCACCAAAATTTTTTGACAAATATCTTTTCTTTTTTTGCGGTGGGGGGGTAAAAATTTTTTTCGTTTTTTCCTGTTTCTAACTGAAAATATAACTATTCATGGGGAAGAGTACAAATAGAAATTTAGGGGGGGAGATATTATTTCTTTTTTTTTTCTCTTTTTCTAACTGAAAATATTACTATTACGGATAAGGGCAAAAAATAAATTGGGGGGGGGGCGACTTTTTTTTAAACTGAAAATATTAGTATTCTTGGGGGAGGGTGAAAAAAACTTTTGGAGAGAGTGGGTAAAAAAATGTTTTAAACATGTTTTATTTGTTTTTAAACTAAAAATATTCTTGGTTAGAAACATAGAAAATCGATGTCTACCCACCCACGAAATATGACTGAGTCTCCATCGGTTTACTGGTGAGCGTTCATTTCCGACGCGGCAGCCTAGCAAAAATAGACGACCGTTAGGGAGTCTATTTTGGCTAGTCCACTTATAATATAACGAGCACCTTCTCTGTCTGTCAGTCTGTCAGTCTGTCTGTCTGTCTGTCTGTCCGTCCTGGGGAATTTTTGTAAACAGAAGAGAGGGGGGGGGGGCTCGAGTAATTAAGATTTAATTAATTAAGCCTTTCAAGTAGGCGTTCATAATATTTTTATACATGTAGAATTAGGAAACTTTTATTAATTAATTAAATTTACATTAGATAACTTTAAATAACCTTATTAGATTGGAGTAGAAAGAAATTTCAAGTCGAGGCTGCGATTAGAAGTGAAAACGTGGCAAGAATACAACTAAAATTAATAGATTTCAACGGCCTTTTATACCCTTAGTAAACGTCGTTTAGACATTAGACGGGCTTCCTCATTTACATAATACATTCCTTTTAACCTTCCATTAAATTCAGATTTACAAATATACACATATAACTGCTATTATCAAGTTTCCATATGTATTCACAATACGTTCCGATAAGGTGATATTAAGAAAAATTATTAATACAATTAATTAAACCCATTTTCTTCATCAACCAGCGTGTTTTCTCAACCATACTTCCAATGGCGATTATTGTTAAAATTTCAAGTCTTTCTCGGCCTTTTGGCTAAGATCAAAGTGTAGTATCTGTTCCGATGAATACTGAACCACATAGACTGGTATTGTCTTGGCTTTCGGGTCTTCACTGGTATTGTCTTGGCCTTCGGGTCTTCATTTACGTCGGTCTAGGGGTCTGTCCTTTGCAGTTCTAGGAGGTCCACCCTCCCAGGCTTCTCCTCCCCTTAGTGACGTCATTGTGAGAATCCTTCTGGTTAATCCGGAAGTGACGTCATCGTGAGAGGATTTTTTCACAGTTTTCATTCATTATTTACATTACGTTGTTAAGAGAATGTTTTTTACTATAAATTACAAGTAAACAAGGCATATCCGGGTCTGTCCTTTGCATTTCTAGGAGGTCCACCTCCCAGGCTTCTCCTCCCCTCTTTAGTGACGTCATTGTGAGAGGATTTTTTTCACAGTTTTCATTCATTATTTACATTACGTTGTTAAGAGAATGTTTTCTACTAAATGTTAAAAGTAAACAAGGCATATCCGAGCTATTAGTAAATCGGTGACCATTCAGGAAAACTAAATTGCTGACTCATACTTCCGGTTTATCCGGTAGTGACGTCATCGTGAGAGGATTTTTTCACAGTTTTCATTCATTATTTACATTACGTTGTACCGAGAATGTTTTTTACTATAAGTTAAAAGTAAACAAGGCATATACGAGCCATTCATAAATCGGTGACCATTTAGGAACCCTAAATTGCTGAATCATCTTTCCGGTTGGACCGGAAGTGACGTCATTTTGATAGGATCTTTTCACATTATCAGTCTTTACATTCGTAAGCAAAAGGGTTTAATTGTAAATAGGAAGTTAAGCAACAAATATCTCGGCCATTACTAAATGGGTAACCGTTTTGGAAAAATAACAAAACTGGTTCTTTGATATGACGTAGGCGCCTTCAATAGCATATTTAAACATTAGTTCTTTGATATGACCGAGGCGCCTACTAAATTTTTTTTTTTTGGGGGGGGGGGTAAAATTTTTTTTTTTTCTTTTTCTAACTGAAAATATTACTACTCATGGGGAAGGGTAACAAAAATTTTTTTTTTTTCGGGTGGGGGGGGGTAAAAAAATTTTTTTTTTTTTTCTTTTTCTAACTGAAAATATTACTACTCATGGGGAAGGGTAACAAAAAATTTTTTTTTTTTGGGGTGGGGGGGGGTAAAAATTTTTTCTTTTTTTTTTCTTTTTCTAACTGAAAATATTACTACTCATGGGGAAGGGTAACAAAAAAAAATTTTTCTTTTGGTTGGGGGGGGGTAAAAAATTTTTTTTTTTTTTTCTTTTTCTAACTGAAAATATTACTACTCATGGGGAAGGGTAACAAAAAAAAATTTTTTTTTGGGTGGGGGGGGAAAATTTTTTTTTTTTTTTTCTTTTTCTTACTGAAAATATTACTACTCATGGGGAAGGGTAACAAAAAAAAATTTTTTTTTTGGGTGGGGGGGGTAAAAATTTTTTTTTTTTTTTTCTTTTTCTAACTGAAAATATTACTATTCATGGGGAAGGGTAACAAAAAAAATTTTTTTTTTTGGGTGGGGGGGGGTAAAATTTTTTTTTTTTTTTTTCTTTTTCTAACTGAAAATATTACTATTCATGGGGAAGGGTAACAAAAAAAAAATTTGGGGGGGGGGGGTAAACATTTTTTTTTTTTTTCTTTTTCTTACTGAAAATATTACTACTCATGGGGAAGGGTAACAAAAAAAATTTTTTTTTTGGGTGGGGGGGGAAAAATTTTTTTTTTTTCTTTTTCTTACTGAAAATATTACTACTCATGGGGAAGGGTAACAAAAAAAAAATTGGGGGGGGGAATGTTTTTTTTACTTTTTCTAACTGAAAATATTACTATTCATGGGGAAAGGTAACTAAAAAAAAAATTTTCGGGGGGGGGTAAAAAAATTTTTTATTTATTTTTTTTTTTTTAACTTAAATACAATTCCTATTCATGGGGAAGGGTAAAATAAAAATTTTTTTTCTTTTTCTAACTGCAAATATTACTATTCATGGGGAAGGGTGATAGATATCTTTTCTTTTTTTTTGGGTTAAAATTTTTTTCTTTTTTTTCTGTTTCTAACTGAAAATATAACTATTCATCGGGAAGAGTACAAAAAGAAATTTAGGGGGGGGTAGATATTTCTTTTTTTTCTCTTTTTCTAACTGAAAATATTACTATTACGGAGAAGGGCAAAAAATAAATTGGGGGGGGGCGACCTTTTTTTATAACTGAAAATGTTAGTATTCTTGGGGGAGGGTGAAAAAAACTTTTGAGGAGAGTGAGTAAAAAAATGTTTTAAAAATGTTTTATTTGTTTTTAAACTAAAAATATTCTTGGTTAGAAACAAAGAAAATCGATGTCTACACACCCAATAAATATGACTGAGTCTTCATCGGTTTACTGGTGAGCATTCATTTCCGACGCGGCAGCCTAGCAAAAATAGACGACCGTAGGGAGGCTATTTTGGCTAGTCCACTTATAATATAACGAGCACCTTCTCTGTCAGGATGTCTGTCTGTCTGTCCGTCCTGGGGAATTTTTGTAAACAGAAGAGAGGGGGGGTCTCGGGTAATTAAGATTTAATTAATTAAGCTTTTCGAGTCAGCGTTCATAATATTTTTATACCTGTAGAATTAGGAAACTATTGTTAATTAATTAAATTTACATTAGATAACATTAAATAACCTTATTAGATTGGAGAAGAACGAAATTTCAGGTCGAGGCTGTGATTAGAAGTGAAAACGTGGCAAGAATACAACTAAAATTAATAGATTTCAACAGCCTTTTATACCCTTAATAAACGTCGTTTAGACATTAGACGGGCTTCCTCATTTACATAATACATTCTTTTTAACCTTCCATTAAATTCAGATTTACAAATATACACTTGTAACTGCTATTATCAAGTTTTCATATGTATTCACAATACGTTCCGATAAGGTGATATTAATAAAAATTATTCATACAATTAATTAAAGCCATTTTCTTCCTCAACCAGCGTATTGTCTCAACCATACTTGCAATGGCGATTATTGTTAAAATTTCAAGTCTTTCTCGGCCTTTTGGCTAAGATCAAAGTGTAGTATCTGTTCCGATGAATACTGAACCACATAGACTGGTATTGTATTGGCCTTCAGGTCTCGACTGCTATTGTCTTGGCCTTCGGGTCTTCATTTACGCCGGTCTACGGGTCTGTCCTTTTAATTTCTAGGAGGTCCACCCTCCCAGGCTTCTCCTCCCCTCTTTAGTGACGTCATTGTGAGAGGATTTTTTTCACAGTTTTCATTCATTATTTACATTACATTGTTAAGAGAATGTTTTTTACTAAATGTTAAAAGTAAACAAGGCATATCCGAGCTATTAGTAAATCGGTGACCATTCAGGAAAACTAAATTGCTGACTCATACTTCCGGTTTATCCGGTAGTGACGTCATCGTGAGAGGATTATTTCACAGTTTTCATTCATTATTTACATTACGTTGTACCGAGAATGTTTTTTACTATAAGTTAAAAGTAAACAAGGCATATCCGAGCCATTCATAAATCGGTGACCATTTAGGAAACCTAAATTGCTGAATCATCTTTCCGGTTGGACCGGAAGTGACGTCATTTTGAGAGGATCTTTTCACATTATCAGTCTTTACATTCATTACGTTTATAAGCAAAGGTGTTTTATTTAAAATAGGAAGTTAAGCAACAAATATCTCGGCCATTACTTAATGGGTAACCGTTTTGGAAAAATAACAAAACTGGTTCTTTGATATGACGTAGGCGCCTTCAATAGCATATTTAAACATTAGTTCCTTGATATGACCGAGGCGCCTACTAAATTTTTTTTTTGGGGGGGGGGGTAAAATTTTTTTTTTTTTCTTTTTCTAACTGAAAATATTACTACTCATGGGGAAGGGTAACAAAAATTTTTTTTTTTTCGGGTGGGGGGGGTAAAAAATTTTTTTTTTTTTTTCTTTTTCTAACTGAAAATATTACTACTCATGGGGAAGGGTAACAAAAAATTTTTTTTTTTTGGGGTGGGGGGGGGGTAAAAATTGTTTCCTTTTTTTTTTCTTTTTCTAACTGAAAATATTACTACTCATGGGGAAGGGTAACAAAAAAAATTTTTTTTTTGGGTTGGGGGTAAAAAATTTTTTTTTTTTTTTTCTTTTTCTAACTGAAAATATTACTACTCATGGGGAAGGGTAACAAAAAAAAATTTTTTTTTGGGTGGGGGGGGAAAATTTTTTTTTTTTTTTTTCTTTTTCTTACTGAAAATATTACTACTCATGGGGAAGGGTAACAAAAAAAAATTTTTTTTTTGGGTGGGGGGGGTAAAAATTTTTTTTTTTTTTTTCTTTTTCTAACTGAAAATATTACTATTCATGGGGAAGGGTAACAAAAAAAAATTTTTTTTTGGGTGGGGGGGGGTAAAATTTTTTTTTTTTTTTTCTTTTTCTAACTGAAAATATTACTATTCATGGGGAAGGGTAACAAAAAAAAAATTTTGGGGGGGGGGGGGTAAAAATTTTTTTTTTTTTTCTTTTTCTTACTGAAAATATTACTACTCATGGGGAAGGGTAACAAAAAAAATTTTTTTTTTGGGTGGGGGGGGAAAAATTTTTTTTTTTTTCTTTTTCTTACTGAAAATATTACTACTCATGGGGAAGGGTAACAAAAAAAAAATTGGGGGGGGGAATGTTTTTTTTCCTTTTTCTAACTGAAAATATTACTATTCATGGGGAAAGGTAACTAAAAAAAAATTTTGGGGGGGGGGTAAAAAATTTTTTTTTTTTTTTTTTTTTTTTTTAACTTAAATACAATTCCTATTCATGGGGAAGGGTAAAATAAAAAAAATTTTTCTTTTTCTAACTGCAAATATTACTATTCATGGGGAAGGGTGATAGATATCTTTTCTTTTTTTTTGGGTTAAAATTTTTTTCTTTTTTTTCTGTTTCTAACTGAAAATATAACTATTCATCGGGAAGAGTACAAAAAGAAATTTAGGGGGGGGGTAGATATTTCTTTTTTTTCTCTTTTTCTAACTGAAAATATTACTATTATGGAGAAGGGCAAAAAATAAATTGGGGGGGGGGGCGAACTTTTTTTTAAACTGAAAATGTTAGTATTCTTGGGGGAGGGTGAAAAAAACTTTTGGAGAGAGTGAGTAAAAAAATGTTTTAAAAATGTTTTATTTGTTTTTAAACTAAAAATATTCTTGGTTAGAAACAAAGAAAATCGATGTCTACACACCCAATAAATATGACTGAGTCTTCATCGGTTTACTGGTGAGCATTCATTTCCGACGCGGCAGCCTAGCAAAAATAGACGACCGTAGGGAGGCTATTTTGGCTAGTCCACTTATAATATAACGAGCACTTCTCTGTCAGGATGTCTGTCTGTCTGTCCGTCCTGGGGAATTGTTGTAAACAGAAGAGAGGGGGGGTCTCGGGTAATTAAGATTTAATTAATTAAGCTTTTCCAGTCAGCGTTCATAATATTTTTATACATGTAGAATTAGGAAACTTTTATTAATTAATTAAATTTACATTAGATAACTTTGAATAACCTTATTAGATTGGAGTAGAACGAAATTTCAAGTCGAGGCGGTGATTAGAAGTGAAAACGTGGCAAGAATCACATTAAAATTAATAGATTTCAACGGCTATTTATACCCTTAGTAAACGTCGTTTAGACATTAGACGGGCTTCCTCATTTACATAATACATTCCTTTTAACCTTCCATTAAATTCAGATTTACAAATATACACTTGTAACTGCTATTATCAAGTTTCCATATGTATTCACAAGACGTTCCGATAAGGTGATATTAAGAAAAATTATTAATACAATTGATTAAACCCATTTTCTTCATCAACCAGCGTGTTTTCTCAACCATACTTCCAATGGGGATTATTGTTAAAATTTCAAGTCTTTCTCGGCCTTTTGGCTAAGATCAAAGTGTAGTATCTGTTCCGATGAATACTGAACCACATAGACTGGTATTGTATTGGCCTTCGGGTCTCGACTGGTATTGTCTTGGCCTTCGGGTCTTGATTTACGCCGGTCTACGGGTCTGTCCTTTGCATTTCTAGGAGGTCCACCCTCCCAGGCTTCTCCTCCCCTCTTTAGTGACGTCATTGTGAGAGGATTTTTTTCACAGTTTTCATTCATTATTTACATTACGTTGTTAAGAGAATGTTTTCTACTAAAAGTTAAAAGTAAACAAGGCATATCCGAGCTATTAGTAAATCGGTGACCATTCAGGAAAACTAAATTGCTGACTCATACTTCCGGTTTATCCGGTAGTGACGTCATCGTGAGAGGATTTTTTCACAGTTTTCATTCATTATTTACATTACGTTGTACCGAGAATGTTTTTTACTATAAGTTAAAAGTAAACAAGGCATATACGAGCCATTCATAAATCGGTGACCATTTAGGAAACCTAAATTGCTGAATCATCTTTCCGGTTGGAACGGAAGTGACGTCATTTTGAGAGGATCTTTTCACATTATCAGTCTTTACATTCGTAAGCAAAGGGGTTTAATTGTAAATAGGAAGTTAAGCAACAAATATCTCTGCCATTACTAAATGGGTAACCGTTTTGGAAAAATAACAAAACTGGTTCTTTGATATGACGTAGGCGCCTTCAATAGCATATTTAAACATTAGTTCTTTGATATGACCGAGGCGCCTACTAAATTTTTTTTTTTGGGGGGGGGGGTAAATTTTTTTTTTTTTTCTTTTTCTAACTGAAAATATTACTACTCATGGGGAAGGGTAACAAAAAATTTTTTTTTTTTGGGTGGGGGGGGGGAAATTTTTTCTTTTTTTTTTCTTTCTCTAACTGAAAATATTACTACTCATGGGGAAGGGTAACAAAAAAAATTTTTTTTTTTGGTTGGGGGGGGGTAAAAAATTTTTTTTTTTTTTTTCTTTTTCTAACTGAAAATATTACTACTCATGGGGAAGGGTAACAAAAAAAATTTTTTTTGGGGGGGGGGGGGGGAATTTTTTTTTTTTTTTTTTCTTTTTCTAACTGAAAATATTACTATTCATGGGGAAGGGTAACAAAAAAAATTTTTTTTGGGGTGGGGGGAGAAAAATTTTTTTTTTTTTTTTTTTTTTTCTAACTGAAAATATTACTATTCATGGGGAAGGGTAACAAAAAAAAATTTTTTTTGGGGTGGGGGGGGTAAAATTTTTTTGTTTTTTTTTTGAACTGAAAACATCCCAATCCATGGGGAAAGGTAACAAAAATTTTATTTTTTTTCGGTTGGGGGGGGTGGGTAAAAATTTTTTTTTTTTTTCTTTTTCTAACTGAAAATATTACTACTCATGGGGAAGGGTAACAAAATTTTTTTTTTTTCCGGGTGGGGGGTGTAAAAATTTTTTTTTCTTTTTCTAACTGAAAATATTACTACTCATGGGGAAGGGTAACAAAAAAAATTTTTTTTTTGGGTGGGGGGGGGGAAATTTTTTTTTTTTTTTTTCTTTTTTCTTACTGAAAATATTACTACTCATTGGGAAAGGTAACAAAAAAAATTTTTTTTTGGGTTGGGGGGAGTAAAAATTTTTTTTGTTTTTTTTCTTTTTCTAACTGAAAATATTACTATTCATGGGGAAGGGTAACAAAAAAAATTTTTTTTTGGGGTTGGGGTAAAAATTTTTTTTTTTTTTTTTTAACTGAAAACATCCCAATCCATGAGGAAGGGTAACAAAAAAATTTGGGGGGGGGGTGAGGGGGGGGGTAAATTTTTTTTTTTTTTTTTTTTTTTCTTACTGAAAATATTACTACTCATGGGGAAGGGTAACAAAAAAATTTTTGGGGTGGGGGGGGGTAAAAATTTTTTTGTTTTTTTCTCTTTTTCTAACTGAAAATATTACTATTCATGGGGAAGGGTAACAAAAAAACATTTTGGGGGGGGAGGGGGGGAAATGTTTTTTTCCTTTTTCTAACTGAAAATATTACTATTCATGGGGAACGGAACTAAAAAAAATTTTTTGGGGGGGGGGTAAAAAATTTCTTTATTTATTTTTTTTTTTAACTTAAATACAATTCCTATTCATAGGGGAAGGGTAGATATTATTTCTTTTTTTTTCTCTTTTTTTAACTGAAAATATAACTATTACGGATAAGGGCAAAAAATAAATTTGGGTGGGGGGCGACCTTTTTTTTAAACTGAAAATATTAGTATTCTTGGGGGAGGGTGAAAAAAACTTTTGGAGAGAGTGGGTAAAAAAATGTTTTAAACATGTTTTATTTGTTTTTAAACTAAAAATATTCTTGGTTAGAAACATAGAAAATCGATGTCTACCCACCCACGAAATATGACTGAGTCTCCATCGGTTTACTGGTGAGCGTTCATTTCCGACGCGGCAGCCTAGCAAAAATAGACGACCGTAGGGAGACTATTTTGGCTAGTCCACTTATAATATAACGAGCACTTCTCTGTCAGGATGTCTGTCTGTCTGTCCGTCCTGGGGAATTTTTGTAAACAGAAGAGAGGGGGGGTCTCGGGTAATTAAGATTTAATTAATTAAGCTTTTCAAGTAGGCGTTCATAATATTTGTATACATGTAGAATTAGGAAACTTTTATTAATTAATTAAATTTACATTAGATAACTTTAAATAACCTTATTAGATTGGAGTAGAACGAAATTTCAAGTCGAGGCGGCGATTAGAAGTGAAAACGTGGCAAGAATCATACTAAAATTAATAGATTTCAACAGCCTTTTATACCCTTAATAAACGTCGTTTAGACATTAGACGGGCTTCCTCATTTACATAATACATTCCTTTTAACCTTCCATTAAATTCAGATTTACAAATATACACTTATAACTGCTATTATCAAGTTTCCATATGTATTCACAAGACGTTCCGATAAGGTGACATTAAGAAAAATTATTAATACAATTAATTAAACCCATTTTCTTCATCAACCAGCGTGTTTTCTCAACCATACTTCCAATGGCGATTATTGTTAAAATTTCAAGTCTTTCTCGGCCTTTTGGCTAAGATCAAAGTGTAGTATCTGTTCCAATGAATACTGAACCACATAGACTGGTATTGTATTGGCCTTCGGGTCTCGACTGGTATTGTCTTGGCCTTCGGGTCTCGACTGGTATTGTCTTGGCCTTCGGGTCTTCATTTACGCCGGTCTACGGGTCTGTCCTTTGCATTTCTAGGAGGTCCACCCTCCCAGGCTTCTCCTCCCCTCTTTAGTGACGTCATTGTGAGAGGATTTTTTTCACAGTTTTCATTCATTATTTACATTACGTTGTTAAGAGAATGTTTTCTACTAAATGTTAAAAGTAAACAAGGCATATCCGAGCTATTAGTAAATCGGTGACCATTCAGGAAAACTAAATTGCTGACTCATACTTCCGGTTTATCCGGTAGTGACGTCATCGTGAGAGGATTTTTTCACAGTTTTCATTCATTATTTACATTACGTTGTTAAGAGAATGTTTTTTTACTATAAGTTAAAAGTAAAGAAGGCATATCCGAGCCATTCATAAATCGATGACCATTTAGGAAAAGTAAATTGCTGAATCATCTTTCCGGTTAGAGCGGAAGTGACGTCATTTTGAGAGGATCTTTTCACATTATCAGTCTTTACATTCATTACGTTTATAAGCGAAGGTGTTTTATTGTAAATAGGAAGTTAAGCAACAAATATCTCGGCCATTACTAAATGGGTAACCGTTTTGGAAAAATAACAAAACTGGTTCTTTGATATGACGTAGGCGCCTTCAATAGCATATTTAAACATTAGTTCTTTGATATGACCGAGGCGCCTACTAATTTGGTTACATTATTTTAACTATGCATGGGGTAAAAAAATGTTTTTTTCTTTTTCTTTTTCTCACTTACTATATTACTATTCATGGGGAAGGGTAACAAAAAAAATTTTTTTTTGGAGGGGGGGGGGTAAAATTTTTTTTTTTTTTTTTTCAACTGAAAACATTCCAATTCATGGGGAAGGGTAACAAAAAATTTTTTTTTTTTCGGGGGGGGGGGGGGTAAAAAATTTTTTTTTTTTTTTCTTCTAACTGAAAATATTACTACTCATGGGGAAGGGTAACAAAATTTATTTTTTTTCGGGTGGGGGGGGTAAAAAAATTTTTTTTTTTTTCCTTTTTCTAACTGAAAATATTACTACTCATGGGGAAGGGTAACAAAAAAAATTTTTTTTTTGGGTGGGGGGGGGAAATTTTTTTTTTTTTTTTTTTTTTTCTTACTGAAAATATTACTACTCATGGGGAAGGGTAACAAAAAAATTTTTTTTGGGGTGGGGGGGGGTAAAAAATTTTTTTTTTTTTTCTTTTTCTAACTGAAAATATTACTACTCATGGGGAAGGGTAAAAAAAAAAATTTTTTTTTTGGGTGGGGGGGGGAAATTTTTTTTTTTTTTTTCTTTTTCTTACTGAAAATATTACTACTCATGGGGAAGGGTAACAAAAAAAATTTTTTTTGGGTGGCGGGGGTAAAAAATTATTTTTTTTTTTTCTTTTTCTAACTGAAAATATTACTATTCATGGGGAAAGGTAACTAGAAAAAATTTTTTTGGGGGGGGTAAAAATTTTTTTCATTTATTTTTATTTTTAACTTAAATACAATTCCTATTCATGGGGAAGGGTAAAATAAAAAATTTTGATGGGAGGGGGTAAAAACTTTTTTTCTTTTTCTAACTGAAAATATTACTATTCATGGGGAAGGGTGACAGATATCTTTTCTTTTTTTTTGGGTGGGGGGGTTAAAATTTTTTTCTTTTTTTTCTGTTTCTAACTGAAAATATAACTATTCATGGGAAAGAGTACAAAAAGAAATTTAGGGGGAGGGGTAGATATTATTTCTTTTTTTTCCTCTTTTTCTAACTGAAAATATTACTATTACGGATAAGGGCAAAAAATAAATTTTTGGGGGGGGGGGGCTACCTTTTTTTTAAACTGAAAATATTAGTATTCTTGGGGGAGGGTGAAAAAAACTTTTGGAGAGAGTGGGTAAAAAAATGTTTTAAACATGTTTTATTTGTTTTTAAACTAAAAATATTCTTGGTTAGAAACATAGAAAATCGATGTCTACCCACCCACGAAATATGACTGAGTCTCCATCGGTTTACTGGTGAGCGTTCATTTCCGACGCGGCAGCCTAGCAAAAATAGACGACCGTAGGGAGGCTATTTTGGCTAGTCCACTTATAATATAACGAGCACTTTCTCTGTCACGATGTCAGGATGTCTGTCTGTCCGTCCTGGGGAATCTTTGTAAACAGAAGAGAGAGGGGGGGTCGAGTAATTAAGATTTAATTAATTAAGCTTTTCGAGTCAGCGTTCATAAGATTCGTATACATGTAGAATTAGGAAACTATTATTAATTAATTAAATTTACATTAGATAACATTAAATAACATTATTAGATTGGAGTAGAACGAAATTTCAAGACGAGGAAGCGATTAGAAGTGAAAACGTGGCAAGAATCATACTAAAATTAATAGATTTCAACAGCCTTTTATACCCTTAATAAACGTCGTTTAGACATTAGACGGGCTTCCTCATTTACATAATACATTCCTTTTAACCTTCCATTAAATTCAGATTTACAAATATACACTTATAACTGCTATTATCAAGTTTCCATATGTATTCACAATACGTTCCGATAAGGTGATATTAATAAAAATTATTCATACAATTAATTAAAGCCATTTTCTTCCTCAACCAGCGTGTTTTCTCCACCATACTTCCAATGGCGATTATTGTTAAAATTTCAAGTCTTTCTCGGCCTTTTGGCTAAGATCAAAGTGTAGTATCTGTTCCGATGAATACTGAACCACATAGACTGGTATTGTCTTGGCTTTCGGGTCTTCACTGCTATTGTCTTGGCCTTCGGGTCTTCATTTACGTCGGTCTACGAGTCTGTCCTTTGCATTTCTAGGAGGTCCACCCTCCCAGGCTTCTCCTCCCCTCTTTAGTGACGTCATTGTGAGAGGATTTTTTTCACAGTTTTCATTCATTATTTACATTACGTTGTTAAGAGAATGTTTTCTACTAAATGTTAAAAGTAAACAAGGCATATCCGAGCTATTAGTAAATCGGTGACCATTCAGGAAAACTAAATTGCTGACTCATACTTCCGGTTTATCCGGTAGTGACGTCATCGTGAGAGGATTTGTTCACAGTTTTCATTCATTATTTACATTACGTTGTACCGAGAATGTTTTTTACTATAAGTTAAAAGTAAACAAGGCATATCCGAGCCATTCATAAATCGGTGACCATTTAGGAAACCTAAATTGCTGAATCATCTTTCCGGTTGGACCGGAAGTGACGTCATTTTGAGAGGATCTTTTCACATTATCAGTCTTTACATTCATTACGTTTATAAGCAAAGGTGTTTTATTTAAAATAGGAAGTTAAGCAACAAATATCTCGGCCATTACTTAATGGGTAACCGTTTTGAAAAAATAACAAAACTGGTTCTTTGATATGACGTAGGCGCCTTCAATAGCATATTTAAACATTAGTTCCTTGATATGACCGAGGCGCCTACTAATTTGGTTACATTATTTTAACTATGCATAGGGGAGGGTAAAAAAATGTTTTCTTTTTCTTTTTCTCACTTACAATATTACTATTCATGGGGAAGGGTAACAAAAAAATTTTTTTTACCCCCCCCCCTTAAAAATTTTTTTTTTTTTTTTTTTTTTCCAACTGAAAACATTCTAATTGATGGGGAAGGGTAACAAAATTTTTTTTTTTTTGGTGGGGAGGGGTAAAAATTTTTTTTTTTTTCTTTTTCTAACTGAAAATATTGCTACTCATGGGGAAGGGTAACAAAATTTTTTTTTTTTTCGGGTGGGGGGGTAAAAATTTTTTTTTTTCTTTTTCTAATTGAAAATATTACTACTCATGGGGAAGGGTAACAAAAAAATTTTTTTTTTGGGGTGGGGGGGGGGGAAAATTTTTTTTTTTTTTATTCATTTTCTTACTGAAAATATTACTACTCATGGGGAAGGGTAACAAAAAAAAATTTTTTTTTGGGTGGGGGGGGGGGAAATTTTTTTTTTCTTTTTCTTTTTCTAACTGAAAATATTACTATTCATGGGGAAGGGTAACAAAAAAAATTTTTTTTTTGGGTGGGGGGGTAAAAATTTTTTTTTTTTTTTTCTTTTTCCAACTGAAAATATTACTATTCATGGGGAAGGGTAACAAAAAATTTTTTTGGGGGGGGGTTAAATTTTTTTTTTTTTGAACTGAAAACATCCCAATTCATGGGGAAGGGTAACAAAAATTTTTTTGGGAGGGTGAGGGGGGGGGGTAAAAAATTTTTTTTTTTTTTTTTTCTTACTGAAAATATTACTACTCATGGGGAAAGGGTAACAAAAAAATTTTGGGGGGGGGGTTGGGGGGGGAAAACATTTTTTGTATTTTTCTCTTTTTCTCACTGAAAATATTACTATTCATGGGGAAGGGTAACAAAAAAAAATTTTTGGGGGGGGAGGGGGGAAATGTTTTTTTCCTTTTTCTAACTGAAAATATTACTATTCATGGGGTAAGGTAACTAAAAAAAATTTTTTTGGGGGGGGGGGAATTTTTTTATTTATTTATTTTTTTAACTTAAATACAATTCCTATTCATAGGGGAAGGGTAAAATAAAAAATTTTGGTGGGAGGGGGGTAAAAACTTTTTTTCTTTTTCTAACTGAAAATATTACTATTCATGGGGAAGGGTGACACATATCTTTTCTGTTTTTTGGGGTGGGGGGGGTAAAAATTTTTTTCTTTTTTTCTGTTTCTAACTGAAAATATAACTATTCATGGGGAAGAGTACAAAAAGACATTTAGGGTGGGGGGGGTAGATATTATTATTTTTTTTTTTCTCTTTTTCTAACTGAAAATATTACTATTACGGATAAGGGCAAAAAATAAATTTGGGGGGCGGGGGCGACCTTTTTTTTTAAACTGAAAATATTAGTATTCTTGGGGGAGGGTGAAACAAACTTTTGGAGAGAGTGGGTAAAAAAATGTTTTAAAAATGTTTTATTTGTTTTTAAACTAAAAATATTCTTGGTTAGAAACATAGAAAATCGATGTCTACCCACCCACGAAATATGACTGAGTCTCCATCGGTTTACTGGTGAGCGTTCATTTCCGACGCGGCAGCCTAGCAAAAATAGACGACCGTAGGGAGGCTATTTTGGCTAGTCCACTTATAATATAACGAGCACTTTCTCTGTCACGATGTCAGGATGTCTGTCTGTCCGTCTTCGAGAATTTTTGTAAACGTAATTTCAGAAATAAACGATAAATAATTTAAACGCCGAGGCTACGATTCGAACTCGCAACCTTGACGCTAACTGCCGAACGTGCTATCATCTGCTCCACGACGACGAGTGATATAAACGTCTAAATTTTAAATGATAAAGTATCCGTTTTTTTTTCAACTTCTTCCAGTTACAAATGGATGATCGTATAACTGTTCATTGGAAATACATTGGGTCTGCGTTCGCACTCGATTGTTTTAGGGGGGAGAGGGGGGGGGGAGAATTTACCCCGCCCCCACATTTTTTTTTTTTTCATTTTTTTTTTGGCGCGAAAAAAAAAAAATTTTGGCGCGAAAAAAAAAAAAAATTTCCCGCGAAAAAAAAAAAAAATTTTTTACCGCCAAATAAAAATAAAAAAAAAAAAAAATTTTTTTTGATATTTTAAACAAAAAAGTATTCGGAGACAAATTTTTTTCATTTCCTCTGTCTAACAACCCAATAACGCGGCAGCCTAGCAAAAATAGACGACCGTTAGGGAGTCTATTTTCGCTAGTCCACTTATAATATAACGAGCACTTCTCTGTCTGTCTGTCTGTCTGTCTGTCCGTCCTGGGGAATTTTTGTAAACAGAAGAGAGAGGGGAGGGGGGTCTCGAGTAATTAAGATTTTATTAATTAAGCTTTTCGACTCAGCATTCATAATATTTTTATACATGTAGAATTAGGAAACTTTTATTAATTAATTAAATTTACATTAGATAACTTTAAATAACCTTATTAGATTGGAGTAGAAAGAAATTTCAAGTCGAGGCGGCGATTAGAAGTGAAAACGTGGCAAGAATAACATTAAAATTAATAGATTTCAACGGCCTTTTATACCCTTAGTAAACGTCGTTTAGACATTAGACGGGCTTACTCATTTACATAATACATTCCTTTTAACCTTCCATTAAATTCAGATTTACAAATATACACTTATAACTGCTATTATCAAGTTTCCATATGTATTCACAATACGTTCCAGTAAGGTGATATTAATAAAACTTATTAATACAATTAATTAAAGCCATTTTCTCAGCGTGTTTTCTCAACCATACTTGCAATCGCGATTATTGTTAAAATTTCAAGTCTTTCTCGGCCTTTTGGCTAAGATCAAAGTGTAGTATCTGTTCCGATGAATACTGAACCACATAGACTGGTATTGTCTTGGCTTTCGGGTCTTCACTGCTATTGTCTTGGCCTTCGGGTCTTCATTTACGCCGGTCTACGGGACTGTCCTGTGCAGTTCTAGGAGGTCCACCCTCCAAGGCTTCGCCTCCCCTCTTTAGTGACGTCATTGTGAGAGGATTTTTTTCACAGTTTTCATTCATTATTTACATTACAATGTTAAGAGAATGTTTTCTACTAAATGTTAAAAGTAAACAAGGCATATCCGAGCTATTAGTAAATCGGTGACCATTCAGGAAAACTAAATTGCTGACTCATACTTCCGGTTTATCCGGTAGTGACGTCATCGTGAGAGGATTTTTTCACAGTTTTCATTCATTATTTACATTACGTTGTACCGAGAATGTTTTTTACTATAAGTTAAAAGTAAACAAAGCATATCCGAGCCATTCATAAATCGGTGAACATTTAGGAAACCTGTTAGGATCGAGGGTCGTGTTCCCCCGATTATAAGCGTGTTCAGTAAATCAAGCAATGTTGCATGCAAAGGCAGAGTAATAATTAATAAACAAAATGAAGTAGTTCAAATAACGTTTATTGAACGTGTGTGTACGTGGAATGATGAAGTGTGTGATGTATGCATGTGTGTCGATGGAAAAACAGTTCTTGAAAAGGTATAAGAAGAAATGAATCCGGCGTAGGAAAAGTCTTTGAAAGCCGTCCACAAAGAAAATGAGTTGAGAACTCTTACCGTTGTTTGCCCACGTGTTGACGGAAGAAACGTGTGTTGGTAGTTGTTTTGCCAAGACCAGTTCAAGAGAAAAGCGTGAGACGAAGCGCTAGTGTATTAGCGTCGTTCTGTCGACCAGAGAAGAGTGAGACGGAACGCTAGTGTCAGCGTCATCCTGTCGAGGCCAAAAAGGCAAGTGAAACGGAGCGCTGGTGCCAACGTTGTTTTGCGATGCTGGTCTGTGAAGGAGAGAGAGATTTTCCGTTTGGCTCCGGGTTTTATAGTCCGAAGGGCAGATAACTCTGGTGTCGCTTTACAGCGCCACCTGTTGGTGATAAAGCGCCACCTACCGGCAAACCGGTGTAGTTATGTTTTGAAAGGAGGAGGTAACTGCTACAAGGGGTTGTTGATGAGACAAACCTAAATTGCTGAATCATCTTTCCGGTTGGAACGGAAGTGACGTCATTTTGAGAGGATCTTTTCACATTATCAGTCTTTACATTCATTACGTTTATAAGCAAAGGTGTTTTATGTGAATAGGAAGTTAAGCAACAAATATCTCGGCCATTACTAAATGGGTAACCGTTTTGGAAAAATAACAAAATTGGTTCTTTGATATGACGTAGGCGCCTTCAATAGCATATTTAAACATTAGTTCTTTGATATGACCGAGGCGCCTACTAATTTGGTTACATTATTACTATTCATGGGGAAGGGTAACAAAAAAAAAAAATTTGGGGGGGGGGGGGGGTAAAATTTTTTTTTTTTTTTTTTCAACTGAAAACATTCCAATTCATGGGGAAGGGTAACAAAAAATTTTTTTTTTCCGGGTGGGGGGGGGGTAAAAATTTTTTTTTTTTTTCTTTTTCTAACTGAAAATATTACTACTCATGGGGAAGGGTAACAAAAAAAATTTTTTTTTTGGGTGGGGGGGGGGGAAATTTTTTTTTTTTTTTTCTTTTTTCTTACTGAAAATATTACTACTCATGGGGAAGGGTAACAAAAAAAATTTTTTTTGGGGGTGGGGGGGGTAAAAATTTTTTTTTTTTTTTTCTTTTTCTAACTGAAAATATTACTATTCATGGGGAAGGGTAACAAAAAACATTTGGGGGGGGGAAATGTTTTTTTCCTTTTTCTAACTGAAAATATTACTATTCATGGGAGAGGTAACTAAAAAAAATTTTTTGGGGGGGGGGGTAAAAAATTTCTTTCTTTATTTATTTTTTTAACTTAAATACAATTCCTATTCATGGGGAAGGGTAAAATAAAAAATTTTGGTTGGAGGGGGGTAAAAACTTTTTCTTTTTCTTACTGAAAATATAACTATTCATGCTTCCCCATGAATAGTAATATTTTCAGTTAGAAAAAGAAAAAGTTTTTACCCCCCTCCAACCAAAATTTTTTGACAAATATCTTTTCTTTTTTTGGGGTGGGGGGGTTTAAAAATTTTTCTTTTTTTTCTGTTTCTAACTGAAAATATAACTATTCATGGGGAAGAGTCCAAAAAGAAATTTAGGGGTGGGGGGGTAGATATTATTTTTTTTTTTCTCTTTTTCTAACTGAAAATATTACTATTACGGATAAGGGCAAAAAATAAATCGGGGGGGCGACCTTTTTTTTAAACTGAAAATATTAGTATTCTTGGGGGACGGTAAAAAAAACTTTTAGAGAGAGTGGGTAAAAAAATGTTTTAAACATGTTTTATTTGTTTTTAAACTAAAAATATTCTTGGTTAGAAACATAGAAAATCGATGTCTACCCACCCACGAAATATGACTGAGTCTCCATCGGTTTACTGGTGAGCGTTCATTTCCGACGCGGAAGCCTAGCAAAAATAGACGACCGTAGGGAGGCTATTTTGGCTAGTCGACTTATAATATAACGAGCACCTTCTCTGTCAGTCATGCTGTCTGTCTGTCTGTCGCCGAGAATTTTTGTAAACGTAATTTCCAATTCGAACTCGCCACCTTGACGATAACCGCCGAACGCTCTACCGTCTGAGCTATAGGGCAAGTGATAAAATCATATCAAATCGGGGGTCTGCGTTTGGGTCTGCGTTTGCTCTCGATTTTTCAGGAAGTGTTCAGGGAATTCCCCCCGCCATTGTTTTATTTAACGGAAAAAAAATATGGGTGGGAATTTTTTTTCTTCACCTTTTTAAACAATGGTATTCGGATACATTTTGTTTTGTCTCACGACCCAAAAACCTAGCAAACATAGACGACCGTTAGGGAGTCTATTTTCGCTAGTCTAACTCTCTATTTCTCTCCCCTTCCATATCGCTCCGTCTGTCTCTCCACATCTGTTTCTTTCTCTCTATATGTATCTCTCTCTCTAGCAGTGGCCCCCGGCGTTCCACGTGGCTCCTGCCTCCTCCTCCGGTTTCTATCTCTCTCTCTTTCTCTCTTTCTCTCTTTCTTTCTCTCGCTCTCTCTCTCTCTCTCTCTCTGAAGCCTAAACAATGTACTTTCTATATTCATACACGCAGACAATTCTTTCAAAGAATAAGTCGGCATTTTATTCACGAATTGGTTCATATAAATATTAAAACGGGTACCCAAGTCCTTAAAAACGCTGTTATTCCCGGTAATGCGTGTTCATGTTATGTTCAATTTCCATGCCAAACTTGTATCCTACTCGATATTCTAAAAATAAATGTTTGTTATTTCATTTCACACCAAACTGAACAAATACAGACGGATAATTTCCTTTTTTTTCAACATATGTTATGTTACATGTTTGTAAACACGCTATATGACCCTATAATTCGTGATCATTTTACGTTAAATATATATCTGAAACATATCAGTCTACCAAGATTATAATAGTTATCATCTCTCCCCCTGCCCACAAAAATACACACGCCCTATTTATATTCTATTTAAAATATTTGGCTATATGACTTTGCAAAACGCTATCTACCCGATAATGGGTGATAATTTTACGTTACATTTATATGTGGAAGTCATCCCCACTTTATCTTCTAAAATCTTAATTTTTGGAATGCCAAGTTTTTTTAGCTATGTAAGTGTAATCGCCATGAGAAAATGACCAACCTTTGTTATCCACGAACCAACGAACCTACGGACTTCACACTAGTGTTTTATTACGAACTAAGGAGGAAAGTAATTTGATTCGAGTCAAAGTTTCTAAGAGTAAGCGTACACGTTGTGCATGTTTTTTCACTGAGAACGAACTCATGTTTTTACATGAATATGTTTAAATCACAAATGTAAAACGTTCTCCGAATAAAGTAAAACCAATATTGTTTAAAATATAATGTGCAGTATTTTTCTTAGTCCGGTTCGTTATCAACGCATACGTGAGGTGCTAGGCAACGAACACCCGACTACAAATGTTGTGTTCGTTCACCACCAATAAATCAATGTGTTTTTTTCAATATTTCGACAGTATGCACCTGAATAATGGTGGTTTACCAAATATCAAGTTTATGGTTGATGTTGCGTATGTGTCTAAGTTTTAACCAGCCACACGCACATATATGCATACATACACTCACACAACTCCATTTCATATTATAGATACACTATACATGAATTCCATGTGCTTTATATGTTCACAATATAAAACACATGCCTGTTCAAAATGAAAACAACGAATTATTGAATCATTTCAGGAAAGCATTCTCAGTGACTAAATCGAAGAGAACTCCAGATTACTTGTATTCACAAGATTGTTTGGACGATAGAATAGTATTAGGATATGACTTTGATTATTTGAAAGTAAATACATTTAATCAAATATAGGTGCTTCTAGGCTAATATGCCTTGTAATAATTGCATTGAGTGGAAATGCATGTGTGCATTGAAAGGCTAGTTTTCAACTGATCGATAACTATTATTCATGTTTCAAATAATATTATTTTTCAATTTTATAGATATTAGATATATATTCACACAAGTACATATCTGTGTGTATACTTAATCAACTCATATGTATGTTCACACTGTGTTATCTTTAATTATGTCTTGGCATTCGACTTTCTATCAATACTGCATATTTTCTGAATAATTAATTACATGTGGAATATATATTAGCAAACACGTTGATTGTCTAAGTTACATAGTGTAAAGTTGTTTATTTTATATATGTGCTTATTTGTGTTTACACATGTATGAAACTCCCGTCTATCTTTTATAGATATCGTGCCCTCTAGTTGCACCCAATTCACCTCGCGTGTACCCCTGTTGATTGAAATCATTGTTGTAGATTGTTTCTATAAACGAATCGTATAGAATGGATAACACAGCTTTTATTATTTTGATTAATTTGATGTATAAAATAAATGATCGAAAAAGTGGAGAAATTACTCATCTGATCTGAAATCAATGACGTTATTAAATTCTCGGCACTCTTGTAGAAACGTTAACAGATATCATTGTCTGTCGACATCGATTCCACAGGAAACGACATCGAACGTTGAGTACGTTGCACTATATCTAAGAAATGAAGTACTTATTGACATCTTGAAAATAATAATAATAATAATAATAATGATAATAATAATAATAATAATAATGATAATAATAATAATAATAATAATAATAATAATAATAATAATAATAATAACAACACTTTGGTAGACTTATTGCTACCGTAATCTCAGACAAGACTAATGGCCGTTGTCAGCAACAGGTCACTGGTAAGCGGCTGTGACAATAAACCAGTTTTTGCAGTGATTTCCATAGTTATTTGCAGGCGGAGAATCTATTGAACTCTGTTTTCACTTAGGCGCCATGCAACACGATTCGGTATTATCAGTGAGCAATCATATACAAAGAACTATGTAAGGACGTCAAGTGAATACATAATAATAATTCCATTAATACTATTACTAATAATAATACTAATAATAGGTTGCACTTTCAAAAAAGGAACATTTATTGAGTATAGAATTAATACAGTCAAAGTGGAGAGCATGGAATCAACCCATAAAAAAACTAGATACATTCTCATATTCAGAGAGAAAAAACAACATTAAGTGTAAGGCATTATTTTGTTGAAAATTAGGGAATCCGAACTAGACCAAGAGTGGAGCTAGCCGAAGAGTGAGGTTGCAAAAAAAAACGTCTGCACAACCTTTTCCTTAATTCGAGTAGTTATTAGTAAGTGTAACTGTTAATCTGGTTACGAATTGAGAACCTGGGTTACTCTCAAGTTGTGAGGAATGTGTTGTTATACTAATTGAACGCATTGCTTTACTTGTATAAATACAATGGCTTCGATGTTTGAAAGTAACTCTTAGTGACCAACCGACAAACTAAGTATTACATCGTTTAATCGTGTCATTCTCTTGTTTTGGAAATATGCGAAGTCTAAGTAGAAACTATTTAGTTAAGGAAGAGGGTCCGTAAATTTCATATTAGTATTAACATGTTTTTGAAAAGATTCTTACTAAACAAGTAAGGCTCTATCTCGCGAGCCAGAACACTGTTCACCCCTGACGGTATATAATAAACGTATACAAGAAACGTTAATGTAATATTATAGCGGGTTGGCTGAACAACCAATTAAGCAAAGCATGGATCACATCGTCGCTCTATTGTGGTTTATACAAGAATTTATACCGAGCAACACTCTGTACTTGTACCTCGTGAACGTAAATATCCATACCAACTAGAATAACGGAAACTATCGCAGCTATTAACTGTAAACGCACCAACATAGCAGAATAATTATACTGTAAAAGCATATTTATGTCGTCTATCTCGGATTGAACCTAGAGTGTTCCAATCACAAAATATAATTCGTGTATGTGTGTGTGATAACGAGACATCGGTTTAGCAAATTACTAATTGTTTGGTATAGGCGACTTCCCCAGGTACGTGTTTATATTGAAAATACGAGTGTAGACCGTGTCAAGTGTTTAGCACGATAAAAGCTAGGAAGACTGAGCGAGTAACGTTTTCAGATACGGAAAACACCTACAATATATTTTACACGTTTTCTGTGTTGTTCAATGTTGCCATTATGACAGTGAAGCCTAAAACTCACCCCAGTTTGACGTGTCTGCGTTCGTAGTAGAATAGGGATCAGAAAGTGAACCTGGTGTGTGAGATGTGTAGCGTATTGCAGGCCAAGCTGATTATTTGCTTGCCAGTAAAAGTTGAGACCCTTCATTTTTACTGCCATTTAAGTGGCAATGATTAGGCGAATGTTAAGCTGACGAAGGCTACGTGGTACAACACTTTGTGCGTTTGCCACTTATATATTCGAAAGTATTGCATCCCACCCGAATATTGTGGGTGAGCAATACATAGCATGTTTTTATTGCGTCATTTACAAAGCTGGTATTTCTGTTGTGAGGATAGTGTGAATTTATTTTCTAATCCTTATTTTTCACAGGACCTGCAGTCCGCTTGAAAATAAAATTGATTGCACCTATAATGATAGATGCTACACCGATTGAATAGTCACTTGAGCATGCACAATCTATAATTGGGGATGAAGCAGAAGTTCAGGAGTATATTATAATCGTCGCAGATTCGGTCCAGAGTGACATTAGAAATCCATAGAATCCGGACTTACATGCCAAAGTGAATTGCTTGGTATTTGGACTATATTGTCACATTACACACGATTGCATGCATAAAAGACAATAACGTATACACTGCTTCCAGTATGACTGTTACGGACACATGCTTTCCAACTCACTGAAAAAAACAGTCAATACACAAGTATTCATCTGTATCTCGCTCAACTGATCAGATGTAAAAGAGACACAGTCAATCATCGCAGTTCATGACGAGAACACTTTTGGCTCACGGCGTATTGATACCGGATGCTCCCGTACCATAATTAGCGCCAGTGTAGGTCATACCTCGATCAGGATGCTTGTTAACATAACGACGAGTTATGGTTAAACACATGTGTACTGTCGATTATTGTTCGTAAATACTTTCATGCCCTTGTGACGCGGAAATACATAGTAGGCTTAGACCTGCTGTCCGGATATGACGTTGCCAAGACAATGTTACACAAACTGTAAAATACCCGGAAAATCGGTATATTCTGCATTTTCAATCGATTGTCTAGACATTAATATACGGTTCGATTAACGCCAACACATCTTGACTGCCACTTGGAAATAGACTGACCATAAAGTACCAGCTAAGTCTCGGAACTGCCTCATAGAGTACGTTGTAAGCGTGAACGTTAAGTCTCAATATTACAAATACATTGACATGGATCAAATATAACAATTTAATTCAGTCTCCCAAACTATAGCTTGTACATCCAAAATGTATTACCCTCTTTGTGGCAGTGCTTACAAAATGACATGAACAACAAACCATGGACGTCCATCATCTCAATAAATATATAGCAGCCAACACAGCTAAAGCTCATATAGGTGCGAAAAATTTGAGGAAGTGGCACTAGAAAGGATGGAGTGTATCATTGCCAGATCAAAAGGAGACCTATATTCATGGTGTAGATCGAAAAATCTTAATAGCTCTTCCAGATGATGGTGTTTCGCGTAAAGAGACACTGCCTAACAAGACTCAGTTCGGGGTGAATATGTTGGGGCGCATATTGATGACCCGATCGTCAGTGGTGTTTATTTTGACAGAAAACCGTTCAAAAACGACACCAGTGTACCTCGACAGCATTTACCTCAATGAAGGTGTTTATATAGCGACGCACATTCAAGAGAAATTGACAGATGTTGGCATAAAGTTCAACAATCATTATTAGCCTATGGGCGGAGTACGCATGAACGTCAGAAGGAAGAATTGCACTCTGTTATTTAGACAAGTATATTTCATTTCTTAGTGCAGAATACTCGTGTGTGACCGGCTCGATACCCTCTTAATCCGAATGGTTTCTGAAAATATTGAGAGCGACACTAGAGGACAGGGCCCAAATGAAGTGGTGTGTCAACGGACTAAATGGACCTATAGTTGGACGGTCCATACTGTGAAAGCCTGTGAACATGTCCCTGGCTTAAGTAGATGATGTAATGGACTGCAGTTAACACGCAGAGAGGATACATCTGGATATCTAATCCCATTACGTCTCAAACTGAGTGGCTGAAACGCTCACTTGGAAGCATGCATACGCTCCAAAAAAGCTAGCGAGATGTTGATAAGTTAAACACAGTAACTAGTCTGATGTCCGACTATTACATTAGGGTCAGCGTAACATCATCCCCGTTATACAGCACCATTACAGACCAGCGTTTACGAGTGCCTCGTACATAAATCGATGCCAGAGATGGGCATGTCGAACTGGTTTCTCAAACATGCGTACCCACATTGAGCGCGATGAGCTAGCAGCATAAAATGAATCATGCTCAAAGCGGGCATCCAGGCGTCATTTTAATTCTCTATTTTTAGAGACACGTTGACAAAGCATTTGCACGATTAGAGTTCGAATAAGTAGTTAAGCCCTTTAAGATAGGTTAATCAATTGACCCAGCGGAAGCGCGATGGCGATACTACTACTGGAAGCGAGTCACGGATCTCAAAAGTTTGGGATGGATGTGGCACATTACTTAATTTTATCGATTATGTATTTGCTTGCCCAGTCAGTAATCTATCATGGTTGATGGAATCTCACGTCACGAACTTCGCTTTGTATGTAGATGCACTACTGAGCTGATGTAGGAAATACGTAGAATAAGGATCCGTCTGATGCTGAACTATAAGTCGTAGTGTCAGTAATTCTCACTAGAATGGAAATGCTTATTCGGAAGCAGTGCATTCTATCAAACGATAGGAAAGGCGAAATGCTATCTGACGATTCAGAAGTGGCAACTTCGTCAAACAAGTTAGTAGGAAAAACTGGTGAGCATGTCCTACTTCTAATTAGCGCACGGACTGGAACTCAATCACAACGCTGCATCATGTGCAGTAAAACTAGTAGAAGAGAGGTGTCGCCTCCATCATTCATGTGTCCGATGAAAAAGAGTTAAGGTTGCGCCGTGTGTCGTCTATCGGGTATTGAACAGAGCGCGTTCCGTATTCAAGATAAAATCATGTTACTTTTGTGCGATAAAGAAAGTAAACTCATGCAAATGAGCATTTTTTCTATGGTGGAGTGTTCGTTGATATTCCAAAATTAGGAGTATTCAACCCTGTATAATTAGGAATGAGTATACTACAAAAGCCAAAAACACCCTAACTACAAACTTCAGTTATGTAAAGCATAATTAAGCTATACAGTACACTTTTCGAACAACAAGCAAACATCAAATTAACACTTTATTACACAAAATTCAAAATCTCTTACTTCATAGTAACGAAAATAACACTCTGAATCTCATCTTAACCATATTTGTTGCAATGCCCATTCTTTGAATGTGTTCCTGATACTCCCCTCCCCCCAAAAAAAAAAAATACACCGGCTATATTAGCTACCAGACAACAATCATCTCTCGACGTTTGGCGTACTACATAAAGTTACAGGATTTATTTTTATATATATATATATATATATATATATATATATATATATATATATATATATATATTTATTTATTTATTTATTTATTAATTTTTATATTTCTAAATGTTTTCCATTTTTAAATCTCAACTGTTACTTTTCACTTTCGTTTTTGTCAATATTTATTAAACATCCCTTAAACTAAATTTAAACAAATACACATAACACTTTAAGCAAATAACGCATCCGAACGAGAGTGACGCGTGATTTCACATTTGCGAAAGAGATGGAAACATAAGTTGAAGAGAGGCGGATGTTTAAATCTTTCTCAGTTTGAAACTGACAGTACTAATTTTGTATCAATTATTTTGTTGCAAAAATAAATAAATATTACGCTTTTAATTTTAAAATTTTAATTTCCATTCTCAATTAATCTTGCACCCTGCTGGTGTATTTCCTACTATATTACAAAATAAGTTAGATTACTATACAAACCGCATGATGGTATCTTAATCAGTACTACAATGCTGCGCTTTACAACACGGTATATATCGTACTAAAGAAACACATAAAGCCACTCCAATATCTGTCTGATGTCATAACTTCTTTTTAACCGTCTATGATCAATAAATCGTTGATGTTATTCATTTTTGATTACATGATTTTATTTTCCCTGTGTATCTACAATAGTTTTGTGTAAATTAACACTTATAAATGTCAGTAATTTATGAAGAAAAAGATTAATAAACTATCAAAGGAGATTATTTAAATGAAGCCAGCTATAAAGGTATACTGATTTAACAGAAAAGGGGAAGTGATTAGTATCCTTCTATTTCTCTCTCTCACTCCATCTCTCTCTCTCTATCTCTCTCTCTCAATAGATATTAATAAAAACAATAAAGTGTGGCGTAGTCGTTACTACTTGTGTCTCTTCTCTCTTACCATTCCCTCCTTTCCCGACGTTAGATTGTCTTGTTTTATTGTTTCATGATTTATTTACGAAATAAAAGGGATACGTATATAAGCATAAAGCCTGACCTAAACATGTACTTTACTTAAAATACACACCGATAACTTTGGACTTTCTTTTTTAAATTGTAAGCTTTTATTAATTTAAAGTTTCCTTTCACTTCTTAATGCCCCCCCCCCCCAAAAGTACATTAAAAAGCAGGCCTGCTTACTATTTTAATTAACCCTTACTCTATAAAAAAGGGGTGCTTTCATTTGGCTCGTATTACTATTTAAGTCACGTAAATTATTTAAAGTGTAAATAACTCTCGGCGTTGCTCATAATGGCCATATATAATGTTTGCTTAACTACTGTTTTACTTAAAAAAGAAAGTAAACATTAACACCCCTAAGTTATATCAATCTTTATCGTACACGTGAAACGCCAAAATAAAAATTAGATTAGAAATATATAGTTGCTATCTAAACAAGTCAAGGGGCTAGCTTAGACATAACAATTACTCGCGGGTATAAGCATGTATTTTTTAATTCAAAAATATGAAAGGAAGCTATCGTTCTACATTCACTTGCATACTTCTCTTGTTTATAAATATGGCGAGTATATTTTGAGTCAAGTTTACATGTCGCAATTTTATGTATACAATAAAAGTTGTCATACCATACTAACAGACATAACCTTCTCCTTTTATGGAATGGTACGCTTAGGGAGTACATCCTTCACTTTGGAGGGGGTATTTCCGACCAAGCATACCCACCCGTTTTTTAGGTGGGGGATACCCCAACGCTTTACATTCTCCTTTGGGGTTTGGGTAGTATATATTCATTTCTCATGATACATTCTTCCCGGGTATTACCTGATCTTTTTAGGAGGATGGGGACGGTATAATATATGTTCGTGCGTCACTATATTATCTTCCCAGGATGACTTGTTCCCTTTTTTAGAGGGTCATGCTTGTTTACTATCTACTCTGTTACATGATATAATCCTCCAAGGCGTAAACTGTTCTTTTGGGGGAAGAGGATAGGGTTCGTACGTGATGATATTAACCTCATAGTCATTACCTTATCCTGTGGGGAGGTCAATGTATGTAGTTTGTTATCATGATATCATGCTCCGGGCCTAGCAAAAATATGCGACCGGATAGAGCATATATATATATATATATATATATATATATATATATATATCTTTGTATTGTAATGTTCGGTGTAGAAAAACATGTTTGGTATTTTGCCTTGAAAATTGAATTACTTCCGACAGTTATTACATTTAACAATGGCTTCGGGCTAGATGATCGGAGCTAAACAGATATTACTCGAGCTAACCAACGACAAGTATCAAAGGAGGCGCGATAGTGCTCTATCCCTTAATAAACTTCAAAAACGGATTATGCTAGAAATCTCATTTTTTGATCAATCATAACTCAAAAACCAATAAACCAAATTAGTTAAAACTTTGCACACTTTTTTTATAGGTTCTATAAGTGTGTAGACTTTCAGTATTATTAGTCAAGGCAACCCAGAGATCCCGAAAGCTCAGGCATGAGTTTGTGTTATCCGTGTGGTCGTACGTACGTATGTGCCACCCTGTATCCCATCAACTATTTAAGTGATTCAGCTGATGTTTGGCAGAGATAGAGGTTCTAGGGTCTAGTTGATAGCATTTAAATTTCAGTTTACCATATACGTAATTCTTCCAGAAAATTCCAAAAAACTTTTTAAATGATCATTGTATTGAGCCAACGCACACACATACACAATGCATACACTCTTTCACTGTCTTACGCTTTCTCCACTGAACGTAACCGTACCGACGGGGGCAAAGTTAGCGCTAGTCCCAATGTAACAAAGCACGCTCTATTTGTTAGTAAATTACGCTTGCTTTATTATGAGCAACCCCCCGGATTAAAGTGAAATACTTATAAAAATAATAATTAGAATTCAAATAACGTGTGTACGATAGACACTCTAGTAAAATGGGTCGATATACCGTAAACACTGGCAGGCTTACCAAAAGAAAACGAAACTGCATTTGTTACTTTCGTTTCTTCGTTTTTGTTACATATTTAAAAAAAAATTTTTGCAATTTATTTATTTGTGTATCTATCATTTTCACTTTACAATGACGTTTAGTCTCTCTCTCTATGTTCTGTCTATCACTCTCTTACGAACACACACACTCTCTTTCTTTCGTACGCGCTCTTTGTGTTTCACTGAAAAAAAACAGTGTTAATGTGAGTAAAAAAAAACAAAAAAATAATAATGGCTTACTCTCGAACCTAAAGAATGGAAATAAATGGTTTTAACGTTCAAAGTTATCGTCTTCCAGCGTTTGCGTTGGCATAGCTCGTACGGAGTTTTATTAGTCTCAGTAGTTTTATTCGTAAATATTCTAAATATATTTCAAGAACAGATATTGGATTTGTTTACATATGTAGCAGTACTTGAAGCATAGACATGTATATAAGTTACCTTTATTTTTGATAATGTTGCATTATAAAATGAAAATAGTTCGCATTTATCTCTCTCTCTCTCTTTCTTTCTCTATCTCTCTTTCGTCGTTCAAATGTTTAACCAAAGAAAAGGTGCATAAACGTCGTCTCCTCCTCCTTCCACGCTGAAGCGACAGTAGTGAGCGGGGTCAGTTAATAGTTTAATTAAGTTAATTTTGATCTACCTACCAACTTATGTTAGTTAGCTCAATGATAAAGTCACGGCTTTTCAGCTAGATATTAAGGTTTCGATTCCAAGTCTCTCCGTCCAACTTCTTTGTTGCTTATTTTTAAACATTATTTTTAGGAGCATGACACGCGTACATACACATTAACGTATTAATATATAGATATGGCGGTTTTCTAGGGAGGGGAAATGCTATTTTGATTTACCATTCCTACAGGGCGCCACATAGCACAGTTTTATACAGGTAATTCATCAACTTCTTGTACATTTCTTTTTTTGGTTTCTTGCTTAAAAAAGTACTGATTTTACAAGAATAAACCATAATTCTAAACTACACTTAACATTTTTTAAAAAACATAACTCAATCCCATAACTATGTTACGTTTTAGCATAGGAATGCGAAGGCCTTAGAGAAAACCACGTTGATTAACTCACAGTTAATATAATTATATATATTAACTGTGAAAAAATGTGTTCTTGTTTGAATTGTTTCATTAACAAATATACACGCATAATATTTTCTTTTTAAATATTTACCTGTGAATATTGGAAGGAACATTGATTAGTCAAACTACCAGCTATATCAGTTATTAGAAGGCATTGTATTGAGGCATATCCATTACAAAAGTAGTCGCATTCCATGAAAATGATAGTATACTGAAATCATATGCCCTTAATAGGGTTAAGATGAGCATCCATATACACTAAACACTAAATTTACAAAAGCAAAGAAATTCCCAAATGTTTACACGTTTATTGTTATTAAGGGTATGCGAGCACAATAGGGCTGTGTATTTTACTGGAAGGAATTTTTCTTCAGCGCAAAACATCGAACAAGAATTAATCGTTTATGCAAAACCTCTTAGGCTTTTCCGAAGGGAATTCGGCTTGAACTCATCGTCTTCTTTTATTGACACACGTTCTGATCGATCTGATGTTCTTAGGGAAGCTACCTAATATCGGCTGGGCCTAATTCGATCCAGTAAGACCTTAGACTTTGGCTGTAGGCTACGTGTTGACACCTTAGGCAATGTTACAGAGTAAGAACCGAAAGAAAGTGCCATTCTGTTGCCTATATTTTTGGTATTAGAGCCGTAGAGTATTGTTTTCAGTTCAGAGAAAACGAACATTTCAGAGAAATGAGTAGTACGAAGGTTTACATTTTTTAATTCATAAGATTTAACATTCTTGTTTGCGGATCTTCAATCTGGATTGTAAAAAAAATGTATTGTATTGTTTAAAAATACAGTAAAAATCGTTTATATATAAAAAAAATGGTGAAAGTTGTTAATTCTAATAAATTAAAGTGTAAAACTTAATATTGACTGATATACAACAAGAATACCTTCATTTTCCTTAATACATAACATTGATGCTAGTGTCGTATGAATAATGGTTCAATTCGGGCGTGATTAATAAGGATAATAGAAAGGTAAGTAAAATACCAGTTAAAATGTTTATTGGCAATATTATATTAACAGTGCTAAAATAGTAACGATGTTTATAATTTTTATAAGAAAAAGTCCTACCAGTAAAATGAATAGCCCTGTTGTGCTCGCATACCCTTAATGACAATACAAGTGTAACAATTTGGGAATTTCTATGCTTTTGTAAATTTAGTATTTAGTGTGTATGAATGTTCATCTTAACCTTATTAAGGGCATACGATTCCAGTATACTGGCATTTTCATGGAATTATATTTAGAAATAGCATATCTTCCACTTTTGTGTGAAGTTTCGCTCATGGAATGTGAATACTAAACGACAAAATAAATGAAAGTAAACCAATCGCCCTCTTCGTGTTGTGGCAACTAGTCGTTCCTTTCGACTGGAAAACAGTACTCTCTACATTTCGCTTTCTTTTCTGCATTTAAATAGGTTTTAGCGGACATACTATGATGATATTTTAGATTTTCATCGAATGTTATCGATATGAATTATTATATAACAATCAAGTGTTGTTCCCTGAATGCAAATTTGTTTAATTTGCTGAGACTCATTTGTTGTATTACCATTTAATAAGTAATTCGATTCAGATTAGCCGCTCAGAGAATCACTTACTTACAGGTATATGTTTGAAGTGTCCATCGCTGAGCGTTACTAAACTCCTCATTCTTTACGTTAGTCTCAACCTGCTCGGTTATTTTTATTTCGTTAGTTATTCACTGATTCATCATCGACGAGCAGAAGCGTCCTACGGATATATGTCGTAACTTTCCATCGCTGAGCGTAACCGAACTCACCATTCTTGGCGTTAGCTCTATCAATGAATCATTTGCAATTAATTGTCCTTATTTTCATCACAGAAGATCCCCACTATGCTACACAAGGCAAGGTAAACTGGCGGCATGCAAATTAAAAAAATAGGATGTTAAATACAGTAGATGACATCCTAGGCTACAATAAGTTAATAAAGGAAGCTAAGGTAAGTTACACAACTTGGAAGCGTATTAGTAAAAAATACAACACATGATCAGGGGAAGCATACGTTCACTATATACAACTACTCATACTAACATTACGTCGATAAGAGTAAAACACAGCGCTGAAAAATACAAAAGACTATGACTCGAGCATGTGGTCAATGAGGTCGAGATAACTGCCGCGCGTAATTACACAGGTACCAATTTGCTGAGAAAACTACAGGCAGTTAAATAGTAACCTAGCTATTTATAAAAGCAACATATCTAATATTACCCTTAAAAGGAGAAGAGCAGTTTACCAAATAGGGCAAACACTTCAACGGAGCAATCGACACAAGTAGCAACTAAGTAACCACACCTTTTTCACCCCATACACATCAACAGATTTACCGAAGATGGAGTACGTTTAGCCATTAAAACCCTAGACCATAGGAGTTGATAGTATTTATGCAGAAATGTTTCAATCAGGAGGTTATATTATCGTATAATGGATTTGCCACTCATGTAATATAATGTAATATAATCGTAAAATGGATGGGCCACTTATGTAATACAATGTAATATAATCGTAAAATGGGTGTGCCACTTATGTAATATAATGTAATATAATCGAAAAATGGATGTGCCACTTATGTAATATAATGTAATATAATCGTAAAATGGATGTGCCACTTATGTAATATAATGTAATATAATCGTAAAATGGATGTGCCACTTATGTAATATAATGTAATATAATCGTATAATGGATGTGCCACTCATGTAATATAATGTAATATAATCGTAAAATGGATGTGCCACTTATGTAATATAATGTAATATAATCGTAAAATGGATGTGCCACTCATGTAATATAATGTAATATAATCGTAAAATGGATGTGCCACTTATGTAATATAATGTAATATAATCGTAAAATGGATGTGCCACTTATGTAATATAATGTAATATAATCGTAAAATGGATGTGCCACTTATGTAATATAATGTAATATAATCGTAAAATGGATGTGCCACTTATGTAATATAATGTAATATAATCGTAAAATGGGTGTGCCACTTATGTAATATAATGTAATATAATCGAAAAATGGATGTGCCACTTATGTAATATAATGTAATATAATCGTAAAATGGATGTGCCACTTATGTAATATAATGTAATATAATCGTAAAATGGGTGTGCCACTTATGTAATATAATGTAATATAATCGAAAAATGGATGTGCCACTTATGTAATATAATGTAATATAATCGTAAAATGGATGTGCCACTCATGTAATATAATGTAATATAATCGAACATAGATGTGCCACTTATGTAATATAATGTAATATTATCGTAAAATGGATGTGCCACTTATGTAATATAATGTGGAACACCGATGAATTTCCGGAAGATTAGCAACAACAAAGCGGTGTATGCATTCCTAAGAAAGACAACCTTGTTGAGTGTGACAAATGTAGAAGGTGGACCTTTTGAATATATTAGGGAAGATTTATCATCAAATGATCTTGAAACGCATGCGTGATCTGTTTGACAACGACCTACGCAAACAGTAAGTCGGATTATCGTCAAGACGTCCTTTCGCAAAACACAATTTTACTCTACACCATACACTTGAGAAACATGTCCATTGTCAAAGCGTCTTTAAATCAGGTTCGTTGATATTTAAATAACATTCAACATCATCTACCGGCTAACACTCTGAGAGATTTGCCACAAGTATTGCCTGAGAGAGAACATGACTTCTGCAAGAAAACAAAAGTATGCAAACACTAAATGGTGGACACAATCAGAAGATGGTTTTAGTGAGTTTGTTATAATGATCTATTGAGTCAACGAAAGACGTTTACATTCTTTTGTAATCGTTGTCATATCCATTAATTGACTATTAAAAACGCATCAAAAGATCAATTAATTACACGGGTCAATGATCGTAAACTGTCTGATCGAGATTTTGCAGACAATATTGATGACTAGTATCAGATACCACTAACCTACAAGGTATTGTCAATTGAGTCAACGCTAATACAGGACGCATTGACCTCTATACCAGTGCTGAGAAATTTACAAGCATGCTCTTTCGGACACACCAGTCACATGTCAACGTCTTTATAAATGAACAATATAAAGATTAATTTAACTACTTCACCTACTTAGGGAGCTCCTTAAACAAGGAAGACAACATGGACACCGACTTGAAGTGCAGGATAAGAAGATCCTGAACACTATTTAACATGCTCTGTAAAATTTGAAAAAATAAAAAATAAACTTAACATCTAAATTAAGATATTGTGACAGCAATGTGCTGTATACACTGCATTATATAAGTGATACTAGAAATCTAAACCGTAGACATGAACGATAATAAGACGCATTTCTTAAACATTTTAGTAGAAAGTTTCTAGGGATCAAATGGTGCAATATAATTACTCATCAGGGAGTCAGAGACCGCATTAACCAACAAGTAAACTTGTCAATAATCTGCAAACAAGATCTGGGCTGGCTCAGACATGTCCTAATATTGGCTCATGAAATATATGCATATAGAGTGTTCAGAAAAAGAGAGAGACCTAAAATAGAGCTGGAACAAAACACCGAAGTAGTTAGATCGCAACAGGAATAACTTGAAAGAGAAGTTGTGCATTTGGCGTCGGACAGAAAAAAAGTGTTTTAAGCGTTGTATTTTTAATTTTAAATAAAAAGTATTACTTTCATTTTACTAATATGTGATCCGTACTCAAACAGATTTAATGTATGTTATACATTTATTCGTTTACGGTTTAAATGTGCTACTATTTTAGTATTTTTCACCCATTTTATAAGAATATATAAATTCTACAAAAATGCAATTGATATTTTATAGTATTTAAGTGAATACAAATTGCGACAGTTTGTTTTTATGTATTCTGAATCAGCCGTGAGCAACGAATAACGATCCACAACATGGGGTATATTTTTGTCGTTTAATACTTGTGTTTAAAAGAATAGTCACATGCAGCTATTTGATCTGGATATATTTTATTGAAGTCGACAACCCACTGCGAAGATCAATAGCTTAACTGTGAGTTATTATATGATCATATAAATCAGTGCAGTATTTATAAATGGGTATTATATATATATATATATATATATATATATATATATATATATATAAATATATATATATATATATATAGATGTGTGTGAGCATATGAACATATATATATATATATACATATAAAAATATATATGAATGCATATATTACTATCACTATTTGCATATATTTTAATATATATACATATATATATGTATATATATATATATGTATATATATATATATATATATATATATATATATGTATATATATATATATATACTAACAGATGTATACATAACACAAACGGAACCGCACAACTCTCTCGTTTTCGTTGTTCTCCTACCTTTTAATCTGTTTTCCGTGTATCATTTTTATCACACACCCACATATATATATATATATATATATATATATTCAAATATGTTTATATATATGCATGCATATACATGTATTTATATATATTCATTTATATATATATATGCATATATATATATGTATACATATATACATATACATATATATACGTCGATATGTGTATATCTATATGTGTATATGTATATTCATATGTATATATATGGTTATGTATATATATATATATATTTATATATATATATATATGTATATATATATATATATATATACATGTATACACATGTATACACACACACACATATATATATATAAATATATATATATATATATATATATATATATTACCCCGCTCAATAAACCTGTATTGTCCGTGCCTTCATGTCTGGATTTACACCGGTCTATCAGTTTCCGTCCTGTTCCTTCTCACCCTTTCAGAGGGGGTAAGTTTATTGCTAATCGCCTACCGGGGAATGCCGACAGGGCTGCCCATGCAATTTTTACATAGGCAGAGTGCTCAATATTCTTTAGCGCTGTTATTTCCCCACTTTCCCGACTTGGTGTCACTTTGTGGGACAGAAGAAACATATAATTATTTGTTACAAATGTGCGTACATGTTTAGGTTGTATTCTCCACGGATAGTGAACCGTTTCAGATCAAACAATAAAGATATGTGTATTGAGCACTTTTTAAAAATTCGAATTTCAACGGATTTACATCTACCTAAACTGATAGAATACGTGTAATATAACAATTTATGCGTCGCATACTGAATTAGAAAGGTAACATAATAGTTGAAATGGTTACAAAGTTTTTACGTAAAATAAGCTATACCCAATGAAATGTAAATAGTGAAGCTTTGAAGAGAAACTGAGAGCAAAACAGTTGGAAGACGAAGATAGAGGTATTGTTATAGTTTGGGTACGTGAAGAGAGAAGACGGTGTTTATAAAACACGTGGAAAAATAGGAGTTAGCTAGTAGCAGTAGGGTTTACGTTTGGCGGAAATATTAAATTAAAGCGCATACAAAAGAACAAAATAGAAAATTACTGAAAAATGTATACGTACTAACAAATAAATCACATTAAATACACGCAATGAAACTGAAACAAGTGATAGAAAGAGAATGTATAATTAAAGTAAAGTAAACACGTAAATAGTCATTGCAATATGGCAGGATATGGTCGGATAGAAAGGCTGAGATTGCATATTAAGGTGTTTTCCTTTACCAGATATAAAGAGTATAGTGTTTTCCATGTTGTCGCAAAACATGCCGTTGCACTACATTCCCTTAAGATTATACTTAGTTAGAGGTTGCTATTTTATGATATGCCTTTTAGCGGATACACATAGGGTTTATTAGAAATGATATGACTGTTCAACTTGCCGAAAATGTCTTCATGCTTAATTACTTCAGGATGTTATTTTTTTCTAATTGGTGTTGAGTACAACCAAAAAATAGATTTTTTCACAGAGTTATGGCATGGCCTTGTATATATTCCTGCATGAGTAAATATGCATTATTTGTGCATGCTTATTTTTAGAATGTATATTCATAGAACATAAGGAAGATCGGTTCGTTCTAAACTCGTTTTGAGCGAGAGTGAACACATTATGGGCAAATTATGGTTAGTAAGTTTGGTTTTGGTGGTTAATATTTTTTCTCAGGGAAAACATTTGTTTCGAGGGTTTTAATGGTTTGCATAAGTAGTATAGTGTGTTGTATTTGATTATGCTATATTTGATGCTGCTAATACGTACACCTCTTACGATGCTATTCTTTTATGATGTGATGTTGGTGTGATTGATGGATGTGTGTTGCTTGTGGGTTGTCAGTAGACTAAATATGAAGATGTGTTTTCGGGTTTTTTTCTTGATGGGAATGTCGTGAAATGGTAAACACAATTAAAATTCAAAGGCAGTTTTACTTTATTGTGGATTGGTGCTAATAGTATATGTTCTGCCGGTAGACAATTAGAATAGTTTCAAATGTAGTTAAAATAGTTAGTGTTTTGGGAATAACGTCGTGTAATAGAACGTGCATTTATGTTTTCTTAATGGGGTTGCCCCAAAAAACTTGCTCGTAATAATACCAAAATATATCATCTAGGCAGAATTCTCGTCTGAAATAATTACCACTTGATATAAAAAAAACAGTATGTCAGTTAGGTTCTTGATAATGCATGAGATACTATTGATAGGGAGATAGCTAGTGAAAGCCGTGTTGTTTATATGTTTCCTTCTGTTTGTAGTTCATAGGAAGGTAATATCATGGATATTCATTCCATGGTTTTGGAAACCCCTATTTTCTACTGTTTAAGACGTCATTTGAATGTGTTAGAGAATGCGGCTTACAGTGACAAGTAATTGTTTGAGTTAGTTTGTAAATGCCTTACCGTTGTTGTGTGAAGAACTTCCCATGCAATATATAATACGGCGTGGGAAAAATAGTATTGTTTGTTTTGGAGATACCGTAAGATGATGGTATGTTTTGGTGTTGTCTGATAATAGACGCCCATTTTTTAAAATTTTGTTTGTTATTGTTTTATTTTTTTGGTAACTGTTCCATTGTTTTCGTGATGTTTTTTTTTATATCTGTGTGTTCACATAAATAGTGTTAATTTAAGACATTGATTAAATTATTTACATGGACTTGCTGAATTCGAATGTTGATGACTCTAGTTTTGTTCGCGTTAAATTTATCATTTCATGTATTTCCCATGGTTAAGGAAGCATAATAAATTAGAGTACAGAATATGCTTGTTGAAATTATGATTATTTATCATTGATTTTATTTTAATGATTTTATTTAACAATTATCTGCGAAAACTTTAATCAGAAGACAATTTCTTCTTTACTTCTAACATTTGTTATTTGGTATAAACATCTATGTTTGATAGGATGCATTTATGTCGGTCGGTGAACAGTAACATGTTTAAGGGTTTGGGTTATGATTGTTTTACAAACTGATTTAAGTAACTTTGTAATGGATACCTCCATGCCGCTAAGGTTTGGGAGCATGCCCCGTAACTATGATGGTATTGTTTAGAATGAATGTAAAATGTCGGGTAAGTAATATACAATAGTAATGATATAGAAGGTTAGAGTAGTGTAGTTTGCATACAACTTTCTATAATTCAGAACTTGTTATTTGCGAGAATGTTGTTGCACCTTAAATTTTGTTGTTTCCTTATCGATTATCAAGAGTGTAAATATAAATTGTTTCTTTACACAGACCGTGGGTGCTGCCCACTGGCTGTGTTGTACTTTTGATAACATACCAGTCACTACACGTCGGTCTTGTTCCTCGTTTCTTTTTTTCTATCGAGGCATAGGGTACTTTTCTTTTTTTTAAACACTGGCTGTATATATTTTAAAGGTGAAATTTTGCAGCCATCTTCGTGCAGCGCCCAAACCCGCTAGAAAAAACCTCTGGAAAATATGTTTTAATTCTTGTTGCAGTTTTTCCGATTCCGTTGCTTGACTATGTAGTGTTTTACTAAATGTATTTATGGGCAATTGCCATATATAAATTGCCTGCATCCAGTCGAAACCAGAAAGATTATTTGAATCTTTCAGAACCAGTAGTTTTACTTTTTAAGTATTTCATATTAGGGACCCATCGGTGATAAATTCTCTTTCAAATTTAATTATTTTTCGAAGTCACTGCGCTGGGCAACCTGTTTGTTCTTAATAAAGTGGGTTTATTTAAGATGCTCAACGTATGTAAATTTATTATGGAGACATCTGAACCCGAATGCAATTGAAATAGTGTGTTTCTATACAGAATGTTGACATGTACAAATTCCACATGTTCATGCATTTTTCATTCTTTTTCCTAGTTGTTTAGATCCGCGTCGTATTTCCCCTGCCTGTTCTGCAGTGCGAACTTTTTGTCCGAGCTTTTTGCAATTCATACATGGCTTAAAAAGGAAAGGGCATTCAGGGTACCAATGTGGGCTTCCACAGCATGAGCAAGGGATCGATGCCCATTTATTTGTCTTTTTACCTGGTTGACTTGTCTTTGCTGCATACAAATCACTATTTCTGTTTTGACTTATATTTTATAAGGTTAAACATTTGTGTTTTGAGGTACTTATTTTTAAATGGGCAATAACCGATTATTCAATGTCTTTTGAGTCCTGTTTTACATTGATAAATCTTTGACAGTCCTCGGCCAACTTTTGCAGTGCAAGACTTGTTTAATCTGTCATTTATATAGGAGCTTACGCGTAATCTCCGTGTCATTTCGTGAGACTAACCCTTGTACGAAAATTAAACACTTGAAATTATCGGCACTCAATTCAGCTACTTTAAACTCGTAACAATGTGTGTTTACTATCGATGCAAATGTATCTTAATCTTCCTCGTCTTTTTTACCAGGTTTATGGACTTTAGGGAACAACGTCGTTTTGAGACTGAACAATTTTGTTAATAATTTTACCACTTCTATAAAAGTTAAATCGCTAGTTTTCCGAGGCAAAATGAAATCCACGAATGTTGTATGTTCTGTGGTACCTGGTTTCCTAAGTAGCAGGCGAACCATTTTTTGAGTCAGCACAACTTTCGCAGTCAATTTTATACACATCTTCATATCTTCGAAAATATGTTGCGATCGTATTTTCTTCCGAATATGTGGAATTTACGATGGCGTTTCACACGGCGTTCTGCGAAAACGCATTGTCACTTTCATCCCCTTGGTCTCTACGCGATATTGTTTGTATAAGTGTTTCTTATCTGTCGTCATTTTCTTTTCTTTTGCTGACACATCTGATATTTTGCTCGAGGAAAAACTTTTGAAAGTTTTCTTCAGTTCGCTGTTGTTGTTTTTGTTGTTGCTTTTCATTTTGCTCGAGTACACGTCTTTGAAATTTCTCCTCAGCCTGTTGATGTGGGAAGATTTAAAATCTGGTATATTCGGCGATGATTGGCTTAAGGTCTTCCATATTTATTTATTTATTTATTTTATTTTTTCATGTTTTTATCTCTTTTTCACAAAACTAACATTTTCTTTTCTGGTATAGCTCTGTAAGAAGGTATTTTCCTTAGATTAGCGCTTGCTAGATGCCATCCTAGTTGGAAAAATATTCTGAAACGTTTAATTCTTGTAGACAATGAGTAGTTTCTATTTTAGTATGGCTTTGTAAGAAAGGGTTTTCTTTTGATTAGCGCTTTCTAGACGCCATCTTAGTTTTGAAAATATTCTGAAACGTTTAATTTTAAAAAAAATGAGTATTTTCTATTTTAGTAGGGTTTTGTAAGAAGGTGTTTTCTTTTGATTAGCGGGTGCTAGACGCCATCTTCGCTGTGAAAAGATTATAAAACCTTTGTTTAACTACGCTTAACACGTTTTAGTTTTCGAAAGAAAACAATATACTGTTTCACTATTTTTTCTATTCGGTGGAAATAACATCATATATTGTCTTATTTGTCACATATTCAAACAGAGTCGGAATAACAAGAAGGAGAGAGAGAAAAACAACTGACCTTTTCTATTGAAGTTAAGAAAATAATCAATTTGGTTCATCGTGTTTTTTTGTTGTTGTGTTTTGCTTTCACCGATGAATTGATTTCAGAACAAGACAATATGTATTCGATTTCATGTAGGGCTATCCCTTTTAAAATCCAACGTCGGTGTTTTCGAAATTTCCGGTAACAATCCTTTGTTGTTTCGGTTTGTTTTATGTTGAAACTCGTCGATAGTTTCGTTGTGGTTTCCTGTATATATGTGGGTACTTCATCAACCGTTAGTTGGCGACCCGTACCAGTTCGAATTACCTCGTTGCAAGTTTGTTGAGACCCTGTTAGGGGCCGAAATAAAGACACGAAAACAAACATTTATTATTGAAGTAAAAAGAAAATGTGTACAAGTAGTGGTATTCTGGACTGCCAGGATAGAACTGGGGTGGAATAAGTTTATATATATATATATATATATATATGTATATATACATCTATATATATATATATATATATATATATATATATATTTTAAAGGTTCATACTTTTTTTTTTAATAAGCATCCGTTTGAAATTTAATAAAAAAGAAGTGTGGTAAATAAATACCATCAAAGCTTGTTATAGATGCAATATGTATTTTACAAAAAAGAAAAGACAAATCGAAGACGATTTTTTTTTTCCTCTTTATATAAACTAACATTAAGTATGTATGTAGTTTATAGTTATACAGGTATAACTATAAACTACATACATACTTAATGTTAGTTTATATAAAGAGGAAAAAAATCGTCTTCGATTTGTCTTTTCTTTTTTGTAAAATACATATTGCATCTATAACAAGCTTTGATGGTATTTATTTACCACACTTCTTTTTTATATATATATATATATATATAAATTACATATAAAATGCGGCACTTGGCCAAACAAACGGGCGGTTAAGGTTGGGTCCATACTAATAAAAATGAACTAACCTTGCTAGTTTCATTTAGGACCATCATTCACCAACATACCGCATTTATACTATACACCCTTATTCACCAATCACCGAAAACATTCATACTATGGCTATGCTACTTAAAAGCCATATATACAATATATGCAATGGGGGATGTGGGCACTAAAAATATACAAAAAGTGGATGATACATCTGTACAATGAGGTGAGTAAAAAAGAATGAAACACACCCAAGTTAGTAAAAATACCCCTAACTTCTAATCTAGCAATATGCATATTTACCAGTCAAAAACGAAAACAAAGTTGATGCTGGCCCACACGCTTTACTACTAACACGTCCTTATAAATGATCGAAGGGTGACCTGCATCTCTGGCAAATCACGCTGTATGTCACCTAAATATGGAAAAGACAGGCAGGACAAGCTGCAGACATTAGCAAAAATCTTGGGCAAAATCTTTAAATCTGTATTCATCATTGTTAAGGGGCGAACACTAATTAACCCATCCCCAATATCTCTGCTCTTGCGAACCAGTTTCACGATACCCTTAGTTAAGTAATGATGTATAGACCCGTTTCTAAACAAATAATTTAATTAAACAGTCAGCGAGGTTACAAAGATGTGCGAGAACCTCAACTACACCTCGTAGGGCAGCCCATCGATCCCCGGAGACCGGTCCAGGCCGACCTGACCCAAGGCTTCTTCATTTATGCAACGTTCGCACATAGCCGCTCGGGTCGCTTCAAGGCGAGCAAAGTCGGCTAAATAGGGGTCGAACTGCACTAATGACTGAGCGGGCTCCCTGGTAAAAACAGCTCCTGAAAATGAGAACGAAACGCCTCCAAAATACCTTCGTTTCTGGTCACCGTACGTCCATCCGGCAATGTGACACGGGAGATATGTCGGTCCGTAGCACGTCGTCGCTCCTAATCACGCAATTTAGGTGTCATATTTGTTGCTTCCTGAGGAGTTCTTTTCCCCCTAGCCCGTACTACAGAAGCAAGGTTCTTGCAAGCCACAAAAGGTTAACTTTGCCTTGATTATAATTACGTTAGGATTATCACACACCTCCACCGCCCGATCTAATCGAGGTTCTAGTGCCATTTTCCCTGTCCTACATTCTAGGTTTAGTCAGCGGCTAAAATCGGCAGAAAACGACCTAATAACTTGCTTAAGTGTAATTCACCACATTTTCACCATAATAGCCCCCCGTCGTTTCCTGCAATATGATTGTTAGTTGACGATGCCTGTCGCTGTTCACCTTAGATCTAGCTTAGTTTACCCGAACCCGAACAAGTCGGTGAACTGTGTAAACTATATCATGAAAACTTGGACATTCTAATGAATGTATGTCGACTCTCCTAATAAAGAATCGATCGATATAACTCGCAAGTCGTACCGAACCAAAGCCGCTGCAGCTAGTTGTCCAAACCATACTACATCACGAGTTTTTCATTTCGAAACTTATCGATAAGATCAAACTTGTCGAGAAATTCACGAAATGCCTTAGCACCGTCGGTATTGTTAGTAGCCCTCGAAGGATTCCGCAAACGATCTAAATCGGGATCTAAGACCGCGTTCCAGTCTCCCGTAAAGATAACTGTCCGAGAAGTATTCATTGTTATGCTCAATTAGCCAAAAGAAAGGAACAAGTTCAGCAGGTACGTTGGGCGCATAAACAGCAATGAGTCGAAATGTCTTATCGTTTATGGTAACATCCACAACGAAAATATTTCCCTGCGAATCCATGAAGCAAGGGACACACGACGAATCTAAAGTATACTTCACTAGCCAGGAAACACTCCTTGCATGAGAATCGAAGTACGCTGAATAGACATGGACATCCCTAATCAGCGCGCCCGGATGCTTACTTGGAATAAAGTGAGTCTCCTGAATACAGCATTTATCGACTCCAAGGAACTGAAGATCCTGACCAACTCGAAATTTGCGAGCAGCGGTCCTCAGCCCCTGAACATTCATACTCGCAAGATTGAGAGCCATAAAAAGGTGCCTTAGGCTTGGAGTTAAGAAACGAACATTGCTGTTGTCAAGGTGCCGACTGCTTTCCCAGGGAGTGGGTGGCCCTCTTATCACTGATAGAGCCATCCTGGGTCAAACTGCCGACATCAAGAGGAAATATTAATTTCATTGCTCTGTAAAAGGAGGGTGTATAGAGCGGGGACCCACCCAAGGCATGGTTTCTTAAATTGGGTATTTTTGGAAATTACTACAGGAGGAGAGATGTCTAAAGTAAGTTTTGCCTCCTGTAGCATTCGCCACCCAGATTTGTCCTTCTCTTGTGTTCGTACAACAGTTAGAATTCGGGGAGAAATAAGGGAATTGTATGGGCTCTCTTTAGACTTGCTCCCACCCTCTGTGAGGTTCACCAATCTGGTCAGGTCTTCTAGATGGTGAATATTCGTCCTAGTCAACACCTCCGTAGAGATCCTGCGCATATCTCACCCTGGATGAACAAGTTGCCGGTTTTTATTAAAGGGGTAGGTTTAACACACATTTCTGGTGATGGAAATAGGGAGGTGATGTATGTCTTTATTGAGGAGTGTTCCGGAGTGGGTCGGAGGGCGTGCTTTAAACATGGTGAAGTGGGAGGGAGTATTTGTAACTTTTGGGGGGAGGAGGGTGGTGAGTTCCTAGGAGTGTGTTAGGGACATAAATAGTGATGGTCTTGGGGAGTCGGTTCTTTGTTTTTTGGAGGTGTGGCTAAGAGGAATGCATTTATACTCTCTGATCTTAATGGGCGGTTACTGGCGGCGGTATTTTTTAGGGGTTCTTGGTTTATTTTTAGAAATGGAAACAAGGGCAGGAACAAAGGAAATATGTAATGTTGGGGTATTTTTGGGTTTAGGAGCTACTCTGGGAGGAGAGTGAGGGCTAGGTATGTTATTGCCCCTGTGGTCTTTTTTTAAGTTTAACGATTCTCGTGTATTTTGTACCACCTGGATCCTTTGAAATCTTTGTTTTTTCACCATGCTCTCTCATCAACTGCAGGGAATCACGACCAGGCGTCTTCTTTTCCGTTACTAGTACCCACTAGTTCTCCTGTCTCTGGTCCATTTTGGTCAAGTCGGGGAAAACAGATCGCTCCTCTCCCTCTTGACCATCAGTAACTTGTTTTCTGGGTCTCCCAACTGCTGCAAGTCGTTGCTCTACGACCTTCGGCGCCAGATGTCCCCCCACTCGGTTGTTGGGATTACTTATGCTTTTCTTTTCCGTATATTAAATTGTAAGGTAGCAAATGCCACCACAGGTTCAACAAGACGACAATGAGTGGTAGTTTGTCCTCTCCGACCTGCAAAAAATAGGGAATTTCCCCGAAGGCTTTTGGGTTCAGCATGATATCAAAGTGCCATGCAGAGGCATACTTATCACAGCTAACTGCTATTAAATCTCCATATTTCTGTAGAAATGCTTCAATGTGGTCTCCTTCAATCTAAAAAGGTACGTGGAACACTGAAACTGTTGTTCTCTTTCTTCTTCTGTATTCCAGCCTCAAAATGTAATCATTTGTGATGTTTCCGTCTTTGATAGCTTTAAGCATTAATTTTCAGTTGAAAATAGTGTCTTCCAGTGGTAGTAACTACTGTATATTATGATGTTCAGGGATCTATGACCCACAGACGCTAATAATTGTTGATCTAAACGGAAGCTTGAATGTTAGAGTGTTTCCGTCTATTTTCCTTCAATTTAGGGATGTTTATGATGAGTCCGGTGGCAGTTATAAGTTCTGAGTACTTCTTCATATTTTTTCGGAATTATTCTATGTCGATAGAAACTGTCGAGGGTTTACCCCATCCCGAGAGGCATAGTGTGGGTTGAGATGTAGCTTCTACCGCCCCTGTTTCCATTGTGACTGTCCTACTGGGCACAGGGCAAGGCGTTTCCATAGTCAGGGGGGGGGGGGGTGGAGGCACTAATATGCCGGAAGAAAAAACTAAACAGGGGGACAAAAAAAATAAAATTTTAAAATACTTCGGCACTCTAAAAGAGATACCGAATAACAATAAACATCAACAGTCAATAACAATGGTAACGGCAAGAAATAAGAATAATCGTAAATCACAAACCAACAGAGAGAACGCAAAGATCTGGGGTTGAAGAAGTCTGTAAGTTGGAATGTTCTCGCATCATATCATGGATGGACGAGTCCATTTGTTTATCGTTCAGGTACGCACCATAACACTAATAAATATATTTTAACGAAGATTAAAATAAGTGTTTAAATTAAACCTTTCTTTAAGGTTTTGTTTTTATTAAACATAACATCACAAATAAATAACAGTTATATTAACAGTGAAAAGTTAATTCAAAAAGTGTTGGTTAACATCTTTCAGGAAAAGTCTTTGTTACTTTTTACTGATTATGTTTGTTGATTTCGTTTATGTGAGGGCAGTGTAAGGAATTAGGGTGATGGAAGTGTTAGAGCAAAGTAAAGGTAGACCTATTTGCAGACGCCAATGAAGACGGAAAAGGATAGGACAAGTAGAAGAGAGCATTTAGAGTTATCTTCAGCGATCTACGAAAGGTTAGTTTCAAATGTAAATTCATGGTAAAATCGCGTTTCTATCAGTTTGCAAGTTACGCGTTTCATTCAGGTTCAAAGTTTATATGTCGTCTTTCTTCGGGGCTTTTCAGCATTTGACGTAAACATCCTTTTTTCATTAGAGGAACAACAATATGATAGTTTGTACCCCAACGAAATAAATCTGCAGTCAATGAAACAAAATAAAGAAGAGAAAGAAAACAAATGAAATTGTATAGGAGAGAAAATAGAAAAATGTAAAAATAAAAAAGAGAGGAGGATCTAAAGATAGCATAACATTATATTATAATATAATTAGAGATATTTAGTATAAGGGAGTTATTAAAAGAAACATTAACACTTACATGACATAAAATGTATGAATGGAAGGTGAATTGAGCTCAGAGTCAATGCTGAAAATGGTGATGATCAACTTTAAAACACGACAAATATAATGAAACACTATGTATGCGAGGAAGAAAGAAAATGGTGTATGATTTAAAAAATATTGAACGTTTTTCATTGTTATTCAAATTACTCATTTCCTAAAATGAATATTCCCGCCGACAAACGTGT
>OY744526.1:135544755-135569755 GCA_963556195.1 Sepiola atlantica
GGTTTATTCTTTTATAACTTTACTTATTATGTGTGTTTAAGTGAGTGAGCTTAAACTCCATATTCTAATTATACTCATTCTGTTATTTTTACTGAGTGATATTAAACATGATATTATTATTATACTAATTATGCCAGTTTAACAGAGTGCTATAAAACATGATATATTTAACTTTGTGAGATAAAAAAAACATATTCTTAGTTTATTATTATCCGAGTTTAACTGAGTGAGATGAAACAGCATATTCTAGTTATACTCTGTGTGTCAATTAAACTGAGTAATATTGACATATTATATCCTTATTATAATTATTATAGCGGGTTAACTGAGTGAAATACACACATCATATTCTAATTATACTCATTGTGTGTGTAAAACTGAATGACATGAAACCTACTATTGTAATTATACTCATTATGTTAGTTTTACTGGGTGAAATTAAACCGAATATTCTTATAATACTCATAATGCATGTTAAACTAAGTTACATAAAACATCATATTCTAATTATACTCATTATGTTAATTTAACTGAGTTCAATTCAACTCCATATTCTAATTATACTCATTATGCTTGTTTTACTGAGTGAGATGAAACAGCATATTCTAAAAATACTCATTATGCGAGTTTCAATCGGTAAGATTAAAACTATATTCTAATTATACGCATTGTGTCTGTGTTACTAAGTGAAAATAAAGAAATCATATTCTAATTATACGTATTATGTGGTTTTAACTGAATGAGATTAAAAATCATCTTCTAATTATACACATGTTGTCAGTTTCTTGATTCTATTTCGTTGTAATATGTACCTCCTTTTCTAGCGCCTTGTTTTCGTATTTGACTTCTTTACTCTTTACTTTTTAAAGTTATTTCATTCTTTAATTATATAATTTTTTTCTTCATTAAATTTGAATTATATTTTTTTCTCATTTTATTTTCTTATTTTTTCTTTGTCTTCATTTATGTACTTGCTCTTTTTTGACGACCCAATTATTTTTATGTTATCTTCCTTTAATCTTTTGTATTTTCGTAGTTTCTTGACTGAACACTCTACTTCATATTTTTATATTACTTTTTATTCTTCTGATTTTTTATCACATTACTTTACTACCTTACCTGATCATTCTGATTCTGATCTGTTTTATTTTATTTTGTAATTATTCGTTTTTTCGCTATTTTATTCCCTAATTCTTTAAGTTTTTTTACTAATTCACATACATGTTGGCTACTTCTATTTCGTACAATTGTTTATAAATATTGTTTTTTACTCATTTTATTCGTGTATCCATTGGTCGTATGCTACTGCACGTACGAATCTTGATAGATTCCTTCAATTTACTCCTGTTATTCGTTTTTTATAATTCTTTAATTTATCATTTTTCGTCTTATTATTATGCTCTGATTTCTGGTTTTATTATTTTCTGCATATTTTTGTATATGAATCTGGAATAATTCGATTTACAAACGTAGTTGATCAAATTACTATGGTAACGTGTTTCATCAGTTTCTTCAGTTGGATTATGATGAAACTGAAAAATAAAAATACGTTTCTCTCATAGTAGGTATTGCGTATGACTTTAAAATACATCCAGTGGTGAGACTTCCATTTAGGAGCTGTGGGGAATCTAGAGCTGCCCCTTAGTTATCATTTCTCCTAGTTGCACTCTGACTCGGAGTAGTGTACCTGTAAGAGTCCATCTATTGGGTAAATAGAACCTGCTGACGCTACTAAATCAGGCTGTATGAAGTTATTGAATTCTTGACTCAGAATGTACTAAACATTGATGGTTTTTTTTTTTTCTTTGCGAAACACATCCATATTCTCGAAAATACAATCATCTCTTCTTTCATCCCCCTCTTTCTCACCTCCGTCACTTAACAACACACTATGATTACATACCTAAATATATCAAGAGCCTGAAGCATAACAATATTCACCAAAATCACCGGATTCGGCATGATATAACTCGAAAAGTTTGGTATGCCGTAAACCCAAACTACTACGATCACTCATGCCTCAAGTCAAGGGGATTATGTATTTGTCTCATTAAATGTAAATTCAAAACGCAATTCTAATAATATTGTATATGTCACGACTTTAATACTAAACACCGCATTATATTAGTGTTTCTTTCGTGAAATTATATTTGCTTCCTGCTGGCATGTTTTTTTTCTGATCTCGTGCATAGCTTGATTTTTTAACTGCTGAAGTTATTCTGAACACATTGTAGCATAGTTCTTTTATTTATTCTACTTTCTAATATTGACAATAAATATGAAATTAAACATTTACTTATATGTTTTTATATGAACCCAATATGTATCCTATTATACGCACTATTTTAATTCTAAAGCTGTTCATATTAAGTAAGTCACACAATTCAGTTTTACTCTTCTACATAGCTACTAATGCAAGTTGTATGCTCTCATTTTCTTTTCATTTCAGAATCAACTCAAGCTATTTAAAATTCAAAGTATGTCTGCCTAATTTTAACATGTTACAAGTGCTCAATTAAATTATGTCGTTTTATTGTGGATCTATTGTTTATGACCTAATGATAGTTACATAATATTATACAAACATCAACACTAAGCATTTACCAATAGATAGTAATATGAAGTTAATCAATGTGTCTATCGGTACAGCTTATTTAAAACACGTGTTCATAACGCAGAGTTGTTGTTTTTTAATGTCCGATCTAGTTATATTGTTAATAATTAGCTGTATTACCATTAATAGGCATACTACCCAGTAAGTAAACACGATGGCTAACCTTTATATATCTATAACTCACAGTATATGTTATTTGTCACATATTTCTTATTTAAAAGCTTATTTATAATTGTTGTTTTCCTCATCCTTCAGTTGTTTTTAACAGTGTACTATGCACACCTAAGAGTTGTAATATAACGACATCTGTATACAGCTAACTTAATCACTAGCTGAATGGTAAAACACAAAAATAGGCTACACGAGTAAGATAAGTAGATATAGCGACCAGTAAACTTACATTAATGTTAATGTTAGTATATTTAAGTTCTTTACTTAACTCACATATTTCCTGATCGAAACAATATAACCTTCTTAATAGATTGAAAATCACATTTCATGTTTTATTATATATATATATATATATATATATATATATATATATATATACATATATATATATGTATATATATATATATGTTATATATATATAATATATCAATATGTGTATATACATGTATATATATATATATATATATATATATATATATAGGTATATAGATATACACATATTTATATTTATATACATCCATGCATATATATATATATATTAATATATATATATATATATATATATATATATGTATGTGTGTGTGTACGGATGTGTGGTTGTGTGGGGGGTGGGGGGTTTAATTAAGCGACGCATATCAGGCGTGTGTTCGTCTATAGTTAAATGTCGGTGCCTGGGCTCCTAAGTCCTACGAACAAATTACATATATTTAGGCAGACCTCGTGTCGGCCTTTGACAATGCCCAAGCCAAGAAGCGTTACACTAGAATCATTCTACACTTTACTATGACGTTATAGATATAAGGCTTATCAGCATGAGTTAGGCCATGAAAATATATGAGAGCCGTGGTGTTACATCTGTCTTAGAAAAGAAATGTATTTAAATGAAATGATTCCATGTGGTGGTATGTGATTAATAAGTTGTTCTATTACACATAGGGTGCTGTAATAATTAATTGTCAAGGTTTTATGGTTTCCACATGCTCTCTGTGTTTAACAGGGTCTAGATTGGCTGCTTAAAAGCGTTTAGCGTACTTGGACATTTCAGCCCACTACAACCGACGATCAGACGCTAAGTACACTTAATCGTCAGCAGAAACAAAACTGTGTCTGATAGTGTAGTCCTGCTGATGCTATCCCCACATTGTACTTCAAATATGTTGTCAATTTTCTGACTCAAAAAAGCGCCAATCTGCGCATAACATCTCCAGGACTACACTTATCCTAATGTCTATTTCTGCTCATATCGTGATTCGACCCCTCGGGGTTAATACCATCAAAATAAGGTGAACGAAAAAAACAAACATCAAATATAAGACAAAGTTGCTCTACAGCGAAAGCTTGCAAAAAAACATTAAATAAATTAATTGTTCATTTAAATTGCATGATTGTTGATTTTGAAAATATTTCACTTTAATACATTCTAATGCGTGCTTCAAAGATGCTGTCAATGTTCTTACTTAAAAAGCGCTTATCTGCGCATAACATCACCAGGACTACACTTACCCTAACGTGTTTAAGAACTTTACGTCTCCTTCTTCTCCTATCGTGAGTCGACCCCTCGGGGTAAATACCATCAATATGACGAGGAAGACAAGAAGAAAAAAACTATAAGCCTGTCTCGCTTGACAAAGTTGTTCTACAACAAAAGTTTTCAAAAAATAAAATAAATAAATGTATTTTTCATTTAAATTGCACGATTGTTGATGTTCATAATATTTCACGTTAATATATATATATATATATATATATATATATATATATATATATATATGTATATATATATATATATATATATATATATATATATATATATATATATAATTATTATTATCAAAAATAAATATCAGTTTGGATCCAGAGAAAACAGATAGAGTTATTAAACTGTCGCTTCGATAAATACTTGAAACTTAATCGCTTTTATAAATCATTTGAATAATGTATAGACTGTAAGTGACACGATTATGGATACAATTAATTAGAAGAGACTAATATTTTTACTTTCACGTAACATTTATGCATGTATTTATGAATACAAAATAAATTCACCTTATGTTAATACGGACGTCTTTTAGCAATGCACATTTCAAAATATATGCACTACATATGTCGTTCTCAAGTTGGTACTAAAACGAAGCAGAACACTTATGGGGATTCCTACTTACACATATATTGCTAAAGGATATGGTTTACGAAAGTATTTAACATGGCACGCACTATTTAGTTTAAATACAAATGGTGAGTGTAATCGATCCGACTGACATAATTATTGCGACCAGTATAAGTAGAGTAGAGTTGTTTATATTAATTAAAAGATGTACGACTTAGCAATAATTAATACATGTGTGCATAGTGTATAGATATTGTTATTTATTGTTAACTGCGGATGGGTGCTATATATTTATATATATATATATATATATATATATATATATATATATATATATGTATATATATATATATATATATTTATGCACACACACCCACACATATATATATATGTATATATATATATATATATATATATATATATATATATATATATATATATATATATATATATATATATATATGTATATATCAAAGTACAGGTGATCCTTGAAAAAACGTAGCAGGGTGTCGTTAACAACGATTTCCGAGACGGTCTGGTCGATATTAGCACCCAGCAGGCATCAAATAGCTGATCACGACATTCTTTTATCTGGTCACCGATTAGGTTGTGATCTTTTGCCCGCTAAACAGGTATATCATGCCTGATATGTCAGCGATTATATACAAGAATTATCTGTCTACTAAAAGTACGTCTCATCTAATTCGATGTGAAGTTAACTCGCTTATATCATGGGTTTAAAAAACAGAAGATTAAAGTAATATAATAGTGTTCTAGTTATACATATGCATGCAGGTCAAGCATATTAATACACCACATGTAGATGATATGAAATAGTACCACCTAAAACATTACGATTTTTAAACTTAGAGAGGGCGATCTAGGTCTAATGAATACAAGAGCAGTATTCAATTACAAACATACAGACCAGACGAATAGAACACCACACTCATTAGTTACGTTAATGTTATCTACTATAGTAAAACGTATTATGTACACATTATGCACATGTATTATTTTAGTGCTGATCTTACGAAATAGTTCAGAAGCTTAAGGATACATTTTCCAACATTAGATTGTTGTGTTATGACGAGTAGTTAAGGTGGTTTACTTCTAAACGTATATTGGCCGAGCAAATGCTCACATTAAATCATTTAATCACTATCATGTATTGAATTAAAGTAGATGTATGATATATAACATTAAGAGATAAATATATAAACTCATCAAAAATATGATATTTTGCAGTTGTGTACTGAATATCTTATTAATTTTCTAGAATAGTATCTATTAACCCAAACAATTTCAGAGTTAAACACATGTATTTAAGCACATGTAGTATTTCTTCTTTGGGATAATTATCCAGATCAGGGTAACGTACTTTGATCAACATTATTGCGTGCTTGTTTCTTCACTATCCTCTACATTAATTTACTAAATGCTGCCAATAAACGTATCATTCATATAAGGTATTTGGATTTGAGAGCAAACTTTATTTAATATACATTTTAGTTTAATTAACAAATGTTTTCAACTAACTGCTCTCAAGTGTATTCTTCTTAACGTAAGTAAACAGTTTTGTATTGCAAGGATTTATATACATACACACCAGAAAAGAACAACAGCAATACTCAATTTATAAATAATCACCTCTCACAATTATGATATCATAATTTTTTTTTCATATATTTTTGTGTCTACTTTACAAATTGACGGATGGAACACACTGTTTTCACCTGTGATTAATTATTAGTACATGATTACACAATGTATAATGAATGAAATGCAAATATATGTAAGAACATGACGAATTAGAAATGTTGTATGAAAGGTGCGTATTAATTAGACATTACTTATTGATAATTTATTTTCGTAATAACTAGTGATAGTATGTATAGTTTGTCTCGTTTCTTCTTTAGTTTTTTAAATGTTCTAAAGTTATATTGATTGATCCAAATAGTTATAGTTGACGACTACGTTTCCCTACTTATCTTGCTTTCTTGATTTAAAGAGCGAGGTTTTTTTTACAGAAGTGTTCGATAATAAGCTCAACGTATAGAGAGTGTTAACCTGTAACACTCCGGTTAATAACATGCCCTATAGATCATATACCTGGCATCTATCATGTTTTTATTACTGATCATTTAGGAAAGCTGAGAAACGTTACGATAATCTTTATACATAAAAGTGCGTTTTAAACTGTATTTAAATATTAATTATTTCGCAAACCTCGATCAGGCATGATATTTCTTTGGCACCATCTAATTATACTTTGGAATGATAACGTTTGATCTAATTATAGCCCTGGCACACACATGATATATCCATGTGCCTTCTAAGTTGCATGCCAGCATATACATGTATATAAAATGAACTGATACGTGCGTTGCATAGAATGTAATACATACTTTCATATGTGTTACTGCCGATGTATCTCTGTATATACCACTTATTATATACTCACATCTATAAGATAATAATAACACGCACATGTACAATATATATATATATACATATATATATATATATATATATGCATACACATGGAAATAAAATGTACATGTCTGTATATTTTGAAATATAGTATAATTTTGATTTAAAATAAATCAATATATTTAAATAGTAAGTGTGTGCGTAATAAAGCACGGTAATCGCTATAACCATATGCAATAAGTACGGTCGAATAGCGGTACGTATATATATATATATATATATATATATATATATATATATATATATATATATATATATATATGAGAACATGAAAAAGGAAAACTAAAAAAAGGATGTTTTTTATGTGTACATCAACGTTTTGTCTTTATTTATAAAACTTCATCAGGATGATAATATAAAGAAAAAGGTCATGCAAGTGCGTGCACATATACGGTTGACATTATGGGAAGAAGGGAGGAAAGTAGTAGCCACTACTGGATAACACAGTAGGGCTGACGTCCGGACTTAGTGGAGTCAGTAGTGAAAAATGAAAGTAAATGTTTATGAAATTGAGTACAGTAGAATGGAAAGGTGGGGGTGAGCAGGGATACTGTGGCTGGTTGCAAGAGAAAAAGGTGGGGGATGAGCGCGAGTGAGGGAGTGAAGGGGTGGGGAAGAAGGAAGCTGGAATATTTGAAGAGGTGGCTGCGGCAAAGACCGAAGGAAAAATAGGATGGAAGGTTTGGGTTCATGGTGAAAGAGGATGTATGTTGGGGGACGGGTGTATGCAGAGAAATGGAGGGTGGGTAGAGAAGGAATGGGGGGGGCTGTGATTTTAGTGGATGGGAAAACGGCACGGTCTTAGAAAGGATTTGAGAAAATGAGGGGATTTGAGAGTGGGGGATATGGAAGGGTGAGAGTTAGAGAGAAGTGGTTGAGAGGGGGAATGTGTGAGGGGGAATGCGTGAGAGGGATACGGGACATTTGTTGTGATTAAGCGTGAAATATTTGAAATATTTTGTAAAAGTGAGAAAGTTTCGCTGGCTTGCTGTGTAAAAATGTGAGGGAAAGAGTGAGTGAGAAACAGTTAAGATGTGTGGAGAAAAGATGTGTGTAGGGGGGTGTATATGCGGAGATAAGTGGGAGAGTGTCATTAAAGTCAGAGGTAAAAATAGATGGTATCTATGATCTGGCATGAGTCTTTGTTCAGTAAGGATGATTTTGCTTATTAAGGGTGATATATTAAAGAAGCCATTTCGTTGATTGATGGTGTTAGAGGCGATGATGAGTGTAGTTTGCAGCAGTATTCGCCCGGCTTTGTTTTGGATGTCAGCTTGTTCAAATTTCACGGCATGACCGTGCTCTAGTACATGGGAGAAAAGTGCACTGAGAGGGTTGTTGTTTTTTATGCCCCCGTAACATATTTCCAATTTAACGAAGTATTCTATTAACACTAATTTGGACTCCCCATGGGCCACCTCTTTTTAGAATTCTTAGAATCCGGCCCTTTCAAATACAGACTACCCCATAACATCGAATACTACTACTAATAATAATACGACGAAGAAGAAGAATAACAATAATAAAAACCGCAATGATAATAATACTAATAATAACTCGATTGAACCAAAAGAATTAGAGTACTCCTCAAAGGAAATAGCATCTATGAATTATAGAGGGCACCGCATGCATTTCAACATCAGTGTTTTGTTAGGTTATGAATCGCGAGTAATATATAGTAACTATCAATACTGCTAATAATAAATAAATAAAACAGAATAAACTAATCGTATTGTTCATAATATACATAACAGCTGCACTTATGCAGCATACTAATTATACTGACAATACATCCGATAATGTCACGGCTAGTAACCATCAAGACCACCACAGTAGTATTATTCCAAAAAAGTAATGAACAGAAGAACATTTAAGAACCGGTCATGAGCTAGTGGCCATAACTAGCAGCATTCACTGCCTACTGAGGTTTCATTTTACTTTATTTATTGCCTCTTAGTAAGTCCGTGTATCCTTTAAATAAGCAGATCATCCTACCCCACTACCACTAAGCTTTCTTAAGCGTTTTCTCCATAAGAAGTCACTTTTTTAGTCTCTTAGAGATGTCTTCCTAAAGTCTATCTGTATATTCGTTTTATGTGCGACGTTTATATTTGAGCAATTACATGTGGGACATGTGAATCGATTGTGTCCAACACGACGGCCTTTAATTATGTTGTGATGTTGTTATCTTCTAAAATATCAGCATATTTGTTCCTGATTCCATTAAAATGCTCTCATGGGTAGCATTTGTATTTTCCACATAACGCATATTCCCAATTATTTTATCTACACGCCTTGTTTTCCAAATTTATTTTTCCGATTTGCAAATACCCTTTTTGCCATGTTAGTTATGTTTCCGTTTCTGATGATTCGGGTACCATTTTTCAAAATTCGTTAACATATTTATTGCGAACTAGCTACCGGTGGAAAACAAAAATATGAAACGGTACTTTTAGGAGTCATTCCACACGAATTGTAGAGAACCCTTTAAATATTTTCTCACGTGAGAGTACCCCTCGCGTGTTATGAGCTTTTACAACTATTAAAAACTGCATATTTTGCTTTACATATAGTGTCAGAGAAGACAATTCCTTAGAGTCAACTCTTAAATACACTTTTTTTCTCGAACCTATTAAATACCATGTTTATTTTTATTTATTCTGGCGCTAATGGTACATTTGTGTTTTTGTTTTTAAGTTTGAACGTTCATTTAGTTATCTTGTTAATATATTCACTAACCCCACCAGGAAACATATATTGTAAAATTATATTTCAATAAATGTTTAAATTAAATCGCAGTAACTTTAATTCATACATTCTGGCAAAGATAATTCATTGGCAAATCCATAAGTTAAATTCCAGAGTAATCCATCACAAACAGTTTAAGTTTTCTTATTTTACTTGAAGTGTAGCTCTCGCTATCAGATCACCTTTGAATTGGATTTACTCTTCTGATATTCTGTTTCCAAATGTGTTGGTAACAATGAGTATGGCTTTCTAATGTGTATCGATGTGTGAAGAATAATGGTTAATACATTGGGACCCTAGTTTAGTTGCATTTTTATGTTTCTAAAAAAAATATTTGAAATTGAGTAAACATTTGAATATGTTTAATTTTGTCGTAATTGGCGATCCTAATCAAATACCTTCCTTATTATTATGTAATGTGCAGTATTATTCCATATGCGATATAATTTAAACATTGCTTAGTGTTTTAATGTATATCTCTGTACTAATTTTTCTGCCCTCAACTGCAGCCTCTTTTGAGGGGAATACTACTAATATATGTAGACTATTATTCAACTGTGTAAGCCATTGTTTCTTGTTTCTGATATTCTGATTTGGGCTGCTCCAGACTGATCGATATTCTTCGAATCATGACGCATGTTAATAAACCAATTATTGTATTTTCCAATTTTCAAAAATGTGTTATCTGGCTTATATTTCCGTTTGTCACGGACCTTCTCATTTCATAGTCTGTGGTCTGAACATTTTAAAAAAAAAAATAGTAACCCCCACTTTATCAAGGCCAGCCCACCCGTGGGCAAGTGTTAATGTGATTTCTATGTTATCCTACCTCAAGGAGATTAGACACAAGTGTCATGTGGGTTTTGATGGAACCGTTTTTCAGTGGAATGACTTGAATTTGAGCCTGGCACACATAGGTTCTCAGTCCGGCTCGACACTAACTAAGCCACTGTGCCATCCACATGGTTTAAACAAATTCTATTGCATAAGATTGGCATTTGAAGTTATTATTACTTAATTCCAATAATATTAGGTAATCGCAGTGCTTATTTACTATGCTCAACAACGATGTGTTCTTATGATTATCATATCTGTAAGGATTAAACATCTTGACAGTGGATAAAAGAGATATGTTTTTGTTAAAAATAATACCGCAATTGTATCGCTTCACTAAATGTCTGCACACTTGTCCTCTGAGGTAAGATGTAATTAATCATTTCGTAAGCTTTACTCTGCAAAGTTTCCTAAACAATAAATGAACCTAATTATAATCAGTCCAATTTTTTACATTATGAGTCATATGCATTGCTTCCGAGTGGGGTTCGAGGTAAACTAACTTTATTGTTTGGGTCGTTGTAGAAAAGTGTAATGTTATTAAGTAGTACGCTCTGAGAGAATGTAATTTCAATTGTATCGCACCTTTGACATTTAAAATAATGTTTGATGTTGTGTTTGTCTGTGCATGAACATCCCGAATATTTTATTATGTACACATTGTTGTTTATTTATCTCTAATCGTTAGTTTGTTTTCTTAACAACAATATAATCGTGTATCCCCTCAGTGTAAAGTACTAAACATATACAAAATTTCGTACAAAACCTAGTTACCCTCTTTTTGATAAAAAAAGTCATACTTATTTTCATGTTCCTTATATATTTCGCGGTTATAACTTGACTTTTCAAACTTTAAAAAAAAAAAAATTCGTTCGGTAAAATCCTTTTTAATTATGTTCGTGGCGTTGGAGATGGGTTTAGTAAAATGTAATAGTGTGTATACATTTTACCGTGTTAAATATAGTAGAGCACATAAATGAATGTCGTTTATTTCAAAATCAAACAATTCCAATTCAAGAAAAACATTACATTAGCGTGTACTAGCAAATATTTGAATGCAACTTACGTCTTGTTTATTTTCGTGTTTTTAATTAATTCGAACCGGGTGACATACTTTTGAAAGAAAACGAACATTAACCTGGATAAAGTCAAGTACTTTGCGTTCAGGTTTTTGGAATATAGATTTCATATCCTTGTTTCTTTCTTGTGTTACTTCGGTAAAGTTGGAATACATTTTTACCGTTATTATTGTGGCATGTTGTTATCGACTCCTTGCCGCCTATTCCTCTGGTAATGCACGACTCACACCCGTCGTCACCATCAGTGTGGCAATGTAGTTCTGAAATCCCATGTTGCCAGTTGTGTGGTTGTGTCAGTTTCTAAATCTCTCACAATGGTATAATTAACAGGAAATTATTGATAAAATTAGGTTACAAGAGTACGCAGCATAGGGTTGAGCTGAACGTGCACTTATTAACTATATTTACTTCATGGCTCACAGCATGAAGATGTGCAAAAGAGTCGGAAAAAGGGGACAGCCCCTCAAAAGAAGACCTCTGATATTTGAGAAATTACCTCGACAGCTACGCCGAAATTCCCCAGTTGGGACGCCTCGGGTTGTAAGCAGTAACATTACTCCACCCTAAATCAGAAGCATTACTCTACCCTAAAGCAGTAACATTACTCCACCATCAAGCAGTAACATTTCCCTACCTTAAAACAGTAACATTACTCACCCCTACAGCAGTAATATTACTCCACCCTAAAGCAGAAGCATTACTCCATCCTAAAGCAGTAACATTACTCCACCCTAAAGCAGTAACATTACTAAACACTAAAGCAGTTACATTACTCCACCCTAAAGCAGTAATATTTCTCCACCCTAAAGATTAAAGCAAAAACGTGGGGAGGTGTACTACTTAGGACTACCCAAAATGCATCCCTAAGCAAGATATAAAAACTGCACCAAACTACCCCAGTTCATGCTACACTGTTATGAATATTGCAACCATTGACGTATATGTCCGCGTACGCGACCTGACGACAAATGAATGGCGCGATTTGGTAGGAATGACGCTCAGAATCAACTTATTTATTGTGTCAGGATGAGTAAATATACTAGATATAATCATTACATTTTTTTTGTATCGGATGTGTATATACTTTCCCAAAAAATGTAAACACTTCTAATTGTAACATATATAGATTTAGTTTAATTAACTCATATATTTAATGTCCGTGTATATTTGAGTATTTTATTAAGTTACTGTTTTCTTTTAAATTTGAAATTATGTTATTTTAAATCATCATTGTGAATAATCGTGCCATTGACAAAAAATGAGAGAGCAATCACACTTTTGTTAAAAGAAAATATATCATAAATGCTACAGTTATTTAGCATAACTTTTAGAGCCATTCTGGCTCCATTCATGATAAATGAGTCCCAGAGGTCCGATCGTTCATATCACCACCATTTACTTCTTATCTTAAAAACTTCTTTTACGATGCGACGAACAAAGCATACTGATAAAAAGTACATTTTCATAAGATCTAATAAAAAAGTGTCTTAGTAATACTTATATTATCTTAAAGGAAATTGTTCTAAAAGAAAGCATTAAATACTTTTATATTCGTCGCAATCGCAGCGTGATTATAGACTCAGAAAGGACATTTTGAGAACTGGGAAAATGTGATACGATAAATTATAATAGTCTATACATTAAACAGAATGACACAGAAAAAAAAAGCATTGTCAAAGGTAAATAAAATAAATCTCTTAAGAAAAAAATGTATTATTGTCTTTTAAGAAGTAACTAAAAACATATGAATAGAGTAAGTAATAATAATCATTGCAAAATCCATACAACCACTGAGTACTAAAATATAAACTAGCTTAACGTAAATGGTGTTCCAATGAGTTTCTATAATAAATGTTTCAATTATTTGGATTAGTAATGTGTTTAAAGAAAATATTCATCTTTTGGTTGGAAAAATCAGGACGGAATTAATGTCATAAAAAAGGTTGCTATATAACATAATTAGAAACACTACATATCATAAATAACATCAATTTATAACAGTATGCACTTTTTCTGACCGTATTATTTTTTTAAAGAATGGTCTAAATAGAAATAAATTATTGCGTCATCATTAATTAACCGAAATTCGCTAAAATAGAATAATAACTCCCTGGAAAATAAATTGATTGCTTTAAACCGTCTAAATGCTTTTACTCTTTCTGGCACTTCATTTTGAGAAAGTATCAGTAAAATACGTCCAACAGTATACTATTGTTAAGTAAAATATAGTCGATTTAGGACTTGCAAACAAGGAAGATCAACATGAAAAACAAATAAAAAGGAACTAGTTAGGAAGTAGATTGTGAAGGGGAGTGTCGGGTGATCTGCCGAATTCACCCCATCATAAAAAAAACATCGTGAATCTAATTTAAAATACGCTGCAACATAACCATGATCTGAAAATGCTAGTAAGATACGGTATGAAGAAATAGAATGATAAGATACACCATGACACTCATTCAGTTTATTATACTCCATAGGCATCATAACCACTCCGAGAAGGTTTATACGGACAGTATCATCTCTGCAAAAAATAATGTGGCACCATGACGTGTAGAATATTTTACAAAGTTAAATCTTACTGACAGGCCATTTATCGGCGTTACTTCTGTTGGTAATTAATTTCAGAGATGGTGTTTACAACATGACTATATAGGAACGCTCGAAGCAAACCTATCACAAAATAGCAATATTCTGCGTATTGCTATTATATTACAAAAACAAGAATCACACTCACATACTATATCAATATGTTTGTCATTGATTACTCGTTTGATAATATTGTTCTAAGAAGAGAAATGTTGACTAGCCGTTATATACACACTTACATGTTTGCATATATGCGATTATGTCACCTCATGGTGATCTCAATTCATATATCTTAATCAACTAAACTGAAAGAAAATAGACAGCTTTTTACTATATATATATATATATATATATATATATATATATATATATATATATATATATATATATATTGTTTTTGGTACCCTATCAGTACCGTCGGTGTCAATCTCAGAAAGACTTAAGCATCCGGTTTTCCTCAGCTTTTGTTGTCACCTGTTACATACATGTTACTTCACGTAACACTTGCGTGTGGATAGGTTGTCTGCTTTGGAGAGTTCTGTAATTTTTTTTAAAATCTCACATATGTATATATGTATATATATATATATATATATATACATATATATATATATATATATATATATGATTTTGACTAATACACACATTTTTTTGTTAAATATGTGGAGGTATGTTTTAGCTGCGCCCAAACTCAATCAGCCATTTCGGAATAAGTAAATGAGACTAGTTATCTTGTGTACTACACCGGTTGGGTGTAGATTGGACCCTTATTAATAAGGCTAGATTCATATTTACTTACACATTCGTGTAGTTAATTTACTTTTATGTTCATCATTTACTGTTTTAGAGCACGTTTTACATGCCCGCTTTCACACTGAGTTCTGCAATGATATTTAAGATACTTAAACGCATGTCCGAGTTACGTGTCTCCCTATGAGGGCATACACCTGTCACGCGCAAGCTTTTACATATGAAACACTTGAGCTTTTCTTTAATGGTAAATATCACTGTACCCTACACCTTACTGCCCGTGACATTGCTTCAATTACAAAATAGGGTGGCTCTGATTTAGAGACGTATTCCTGACATCATGTGGGTAGTTCTCATTTTATGATTTGCTTGTTTCCACCCAGCCTCTTTTTTAAAGTCAATTTATTTGACTTGACTGTATCATGATCTTTTTAATCAAATGCCATTACTTTTACAGTGCCAAGTTGTTTTATTTTAATTGTAAGCCCATGACTAGTAGTTAACTGGTGACTATTCCCTCCGGACTCAGTGCACTCTTGAACGCAGTTCACGGCAATTATGATGACCTTTTGCTTTTTGCCGCTTGCTTATTATTGTGGGAGGTAATTCCAAGACTGACTTAGATTTAGGTTACGCGAGAAGGTCTATCCGTGTTATTGAGTAATTCCCCTTGTGTAATTATAACTTCGTTTTTAACCTGAAGTTCCGGTGACAGTGTTTCAGAAGATCATACGGTTTGGGCAGGTGGAGGTCCCCTACGCTGTTTCTACTACGTTTTCTTATTTGGACTAGGGGTTATGACACAGTGATCTATTCTTGGCTGTTTATTAGGAAACACCATAACAGTGTCAGAATGGGCACTACATAGCAGCAAACCATATGTCTACTGTGAGGACTTGTCGATTTGACAACAGGTGATCATAAAAATGTATATAATCACCCCTCTTATATCTAATTTGTTACGGTTAAATGTTATTTAGGACCGTTTCTCCTTTTACTAATCTGCGTCTGATATCGACTCCCAATCAAAGTCCGTAGTATGATAGTATAACACCTGGAAGAAAATGTGTGTTACTTCACTTTGTTTAGAAAATGAGTAATGCAATAAATTACCATATCTAACCGCGTGTTTGATAGTAACTGCTAGATTAGAATCCTAAGCCTACATTGTTTGTTATTTACTACTCGAAAACTAATGATTTCAGGAGGGATACCTCTGATTGAGTGTAGAGCAGTGCCTTTATATGTGTTTACCTTCTTTTAGCTATAACAGCAATTCCGGAATCCTGATAAGAGAGTAGGTGGCACTACACCTCATTTACTTATTCGTATTTCTATTAATTCGTTCTTCGGTGCGAGTTTTCAGCCCGCGTCTACCCCATATGATATCCACGTACTCTGAGAATAATATTCCCTGACGCCCTTCTTTCTTCGAGGACATTGCATGCTTAACTGCCCAGGTGTCTGGTGCCTTCTTCAGCCGGTTGTGTAGTTCAAGTGAATCCTGAGCATTACTTTTCTACGGGTGTCAATCTACAGTCCTGTGCTTGTCTCGAATACCATACATGATCTCGCTAAAGTCTCTTTTATTTTGACGAGGTGTATACATACACCATACACTTTACAGCATTAGTCGACTTACAAAACTGCACTTGCACGACTATTGTCTGATGTTGGGTTTAGTTTCGAGTTAACGAATACGAGTATAGGCATAATTGTACCTCTGCTACCAGTGGACGCTGTTAAGTGAGTAATCATTGATGACAACTTGTTCAATCTTCTTGGGATCTCGGAGTTGCCAGAGTTCCTCGCTTTGTCTCGCCTCAGGCAACGCCTCCAACTATGTTTTCGGATTGGATGATGATACCACTGTCTTTAGTACAAGTGGTTAATTATTCAATATTTGAAGAATACTGCGTCTTGAACTTGCAGTGCTGAACTGTCTCTCAACTCTACGTCACTGTATGAACACTTAGAAGGTCGGTTCATCCTATTTGCTTATGTTCGACCCTTTTTTGTGTTGATTAAAGTTGAAGCGGCCTCAGTGACATTGGTAAACTTGCCTAGTGCTACAATTAATTTATCGATAAGTTAGTTACTGGTGATATATGAATAATTGTCGAGATATTATTCGATCATTTCAGCTGATAGACAGTCCAAAAAGGCGTATGTCATATTAAGTAGCTTAGTTACATTGTCGAGCCGATCTTTCTTATTGAGAGCGCTATTAATGATCTTAAGTTTCACAGTTAGTTATAATTTATTGACCCGTCTTTTAGTATGCTGTTTAATAGGGTTGAATGATGGTTAGCCATTTTATTTGTTTTTTTTTTTTTTTTTATTTCTGGTACTAGAGGTTTACGAAAAGTGTTATTTACTAATAAGTTGTATTACTTATTTAAAGCAACATATTCCAGTAGACGAAAACAGGGCAAAAGGAAATAGTTACTTGTATTAGCTTCATCGTGTTTACGGTGTATTATGTTTTTCTATTGAGATCGTTGCTGGGTATTATTTTTTCGGTCGCGTTTTTGTCAGCAAATGTGGTAGTGATCATCTATTTAAATATGCTGTGCTGTGTCCACTATGTTTCTTGTTTATGCCCGTGGTGGGGGTCTTTGTTGTAGAATCCTGATGACGAAACCAATGCACAACTATCGCTTGCTGGGCGAAGGTATCTTGGACTTCCGCGCTTTGACACTCTTGTTAACGTCCTGTCCCACCACCTTCAGTGATACACGATATTAACATCCCTTTCACCGAGGGGTTTACTTATTTCTCGTAGTTTCGACATGTCTTTGGCGAGTTACAGAACGTCACATATAATTTAAGATAATTAATTTTCTGCTAAGTTTAGTGATATGCTAAAATTGAAGGCTGCACAGAAGAAGCGACACCCATACTTTACATATAAATAAGTATATTTCATTCTGTAAAAAGATAGAAAACACTCAAAGTAGGCTGAAGTTTATTGCTCTCTTGCTGTGATAAAATTGGGAATGCAACAGAGAGAGAGAGAGAGACAGACAAACAGACAGACAGAGAGACAGTGTGTGTAAGAGAAAAATAGAGAGCATTGACTATCTGAAAAAGAAAGCGCGTGACACATTTTGAAAGGAAAATAAAAAAATTGACGTAGAGGGAACACCTAACGTAGTTTTTAATTAAAGTTCTGCTGCCAACCGATGATGCTTGTCCTAACAATCGAACTATTTTGGATGAACTATTCAATATGTGTTTGGGCTTATATTTTTGGCAGTTGTTTATTTGCTTATCCTTTATTTAATTTGTGATTGATATTTTCTCTGAAATGTTTTTTTAATTTCATCCTCATATATATATATATATATATATATATATATATATATATATATATATATATATATATATATATATATATATATATATATATGTTTTTTTGATAGAGTATGTGTGTTGGAAGTGAACCGAACGGTCGGCCTCTATATGTGTCTTCAAATTGAAAAGGGGAATTAAGATTCCCAAGAATAGTTCGTCCTAATTGCCTGGATCTCGAAGAAATCAAGCAGAGACTCCCGTACATCGTCGCACCCCACAATGGGTATCAATGAGAATTATGCCAGACACGAATGTATAACCCCACTTTCCACAACCAAGTATCCGCGTGCGTCTCCTGCCTGTCTATCAAGTGTGTCCATAGAACAAAGACCACCAGCGTCGATCACGGCCAGAGACAATGAAACCGCCAGTACAAATTACGAACACGAGCAGACTACGATATAAACTGTAAGGTAGTGTTTTCTATTGACACTTTTTGGGTCCTACTCTAAAAAGGAGAGAGAGAGCATTGACACGGAAAAAAGGGGTGCATCAGTTTTTAAAGAACGGATGTTTAAGGTGAGCAATGTGTAATTTGAAGTTAATTTGAAAAAATGAAGATATACACTGTGACAATGGTTTAATGGAAAGGGTGTTTTGAAATGAACTGTTCCAGAAGAAGTTGTTTAAAAATGAAAAAAATGTTTTAAAGTTTCAACGTGAAATATGTTAATTGTAAAGAAAATGTGTTTAAATAAAACTGTGTTTTACGAAAGTTTTTTACAAGTAATGTGTACAAGGACTGACAGTTTAAATCTAAGGTATTTTTAAATGCCATAGAACTGAGTGTTAGAAAGAGTTGAACACGCTTCTAAAGCTTTCTAAGGTTTCGGTTTCGAGAAGCGTGGTATTAAGGGAATATTGATTTCGAGCCGAATAACTTTCATTGGTTATATAACAAAATAACTCATGTGGTGCCGTTGTTTAAAAGATATTAAGACCTTTCGATCGATTTTGTGGGACGAGCATTGCTCGACGCTTCCGAGGGGTTTTCGTATGATTTCGTATTTGTTGCGGGAAGCGTCGGCCACAAGGTGCCATTCCGATGTAATGTAACGCATCCCGTGTTGGTGACCGTGACCAAGTAGGTTAAGCGTTAAACTGCCACATCCCTTTCCGATTATGGGACTATGCAACACACTCTCAAGTTATATTTATAACAGCCTAAGATTTATAATCTTTACTGGAAATTCATTTGAAAAAAAACCCACAAAATCTGAAAGAGTAAAAAAAATATCCTTAGAGAAATGAAAAATTAGATCTGAAAGTAGAAATAACATCTAACATTAAAATAGTAAATTTTTTAGACGTAACATTCAACTTAAATAAAGAAACTTATGAACCGTATACTAAAGACAATGCCAACCCGATCTATGTCAACCCACTCTCTAACCACCCCAAAACCATCATTCAACACATCCCCAGATCAATCGAAAAAAAGAATTAGTGACAACTCTTCTAATGAAGACATTTTTAACAAACATTAAGACTTTTACAATAAAGCGTTAAAGCAAAGTGGATACAAAAACACCCAAATTAAATTCACCAAACCTACACCTCCCAACAACAGACGCATAAATAGGGGTACACAAATTATTTGGTTCACACTCCCATATAATAACATGGTTAAAACCAAACTCGGTAAAAAAAATTTAGATTAATTAATCTACACTTCCCTCCCAACAATATACTACATAACATTATTAATAAAAACACCCTCAAATTAAGCTATAGCTGTGGCGAAAATTTCGAAAAAATAAAAGCATAACAATAAAATTCTAAATGAAAAAACTACCGCAACGAAAACAGCAAATACCAATGCCTGTAACTGCACACACAAAAAAGAATGCCCATTCCCACATAATTGCCAAATAACCCAATCAGTATATCAAGCAACAATCTCTACTAAAGAAAACCCAACCCTGAAAAATAATACCTTCAAAGAAAGATATACTGGACATAAGTGTTCTTTAAATAACCCTACATATCAAAAAAGAACCTCACTTTCTATATATTACTAGAAACTATACAACAATAATCTATCACCAACAGTAACCTGGAACACAATTAGAAAAAACTAGCACCTGTGATTCCCTAAACTCACCTTGCTACCTTTGCCTAACAGAAAAACTTGAAATAATTAAATTTAGTGACAGATGCAAACTTCTAAACAAAAAACAAGAAACATCAATCAACTGTAGGCATAATAGATTACACCTTCTTAGTAATCCACTTATAGGCTGTTACTATATATAAAAATAAAAAAAAAACAACCTTCACCTACCCATCAACTGATAATTTTGTCAACACAACTATCATCTTATACCTTTTTATTAATTATTATTATTATTTAATTAGTAGTAGCTTTATTGTGTGTAGTATTATTATCAGTAGTATTATTTGTAGAAGTAGTAGTGTTAGTGGTATTATTATTATTATTATTATTATTATTATTATTATTATTATTATTATTATTGTTATTGTTATTATTAATAATTAATAACACCGGCCCTTTCTAGTTATTCTTAAGTTATATGTTTAGTACTTTTAAATAAAATTAAACTATTATTATTATTATTACTCATTTATTATTTTCATTATTTAACCTCAATTAATCGGGTTATCTATTATTATTATTATTATTATTATTATTATTATTATTATTATTATTATTATTATTATTATTATTATTATTACTACTACTACTAATCCTGTTATACTTAACGAACATATTTATTCAATTTATTAATTCATTCATAGTAAGCAAATAAACTCTAGACAAATTATAAAAACTATATAAATCCAGAATCGGTGACACATTTGATCACCGCTCCACCACCACTATACTCACACACGTCTGATGTGTTTGCCCGCACGCACACATACATACATATACACAATATTACAGTTCACTTGAAAAAATACATTTATACACTCGTCTGTTTTTTTTTTACACTTGATTTGTGCATGTCTACTCTCCTCCTTCTCTATCGATCTGAATCAATAGATGTTCTCTTTTTCTCCCTCTTTTCCTTTATGTGTCTACTTTCCCATCACCTCTCCCTTCATTATATGCCCCTCTTTCCACCTCATATTTTTATTTATTTATTTATTTTCCCTGCTTGTTTCAGATTTTAGATTTTAGATATTTTGTTTTTTGTTTTTAGATTTTTTAGATTTTTTAGATTTTTTAGATTTTTAATTTTTAATTTTAATTTTTTAACGGCCTCTATTTGTGAAACGTTAAATTTCTTTTCTTCTTCTCTTTCTCTATCCCTCCATTTCATTCTCTCCAAATATGATCTGAGGTTAAGATCGGATTCTAACTCTGCCTGATGAGATCTCAGTTTATAGTAAGTGTTGATCGATAACATCGACATCCCAGTGTCGCAGATTTTGTACATGTATGTGTAAATAAAATTATCATATATAAAGCTCTATTTTTATATTGAGCACTTTTTATAAACCCGGTTAAAATTCTCTGGATTACCACCCTGTGGATATTTTTCACATGGATCATTACCATTATTATATATATATATATATATATCTATATATATATTGGTGTGTGTGTGTGTGGGTGGGTGTGCGTGTGCCACGTGATTTTTTTTGAAACTGTCATTTCTTCAACCATGTGGTATGCCATAATGCTCAAGTAGCTCATACTCCAATCTATAGCGAAATCCTAGAGGTCGTTGCTATGAATTGGTAACCAAAACAGGTTCCCATTCTTTTATAATCTGTCAATACAACATTCGGATATCTTTGAGGAATTTGATATAACGCGGGGTGCACGTGGTAACGGAAACGAGCAAGGTATCTAATTAAGTAAAGATTATTAACATCAGTTGTGCTCATAATCTTTACATTTTCGTGGGACCCCCTTAATAAATGAACACACACGCGACTGTACTATCTTATAACACTATATAATTGAGATACTCGCTTGGTTTACACGAAACAAAGTAAAAAGGTTCACTTGAACAACCACTGGAATATGTCTCCTTTGTATTTAGTGCTGTCTAAAAATTGCCCAAAATGTTGTCAGCAGAATTGAAAAAAGAGTTGCATTGAGACTTAACTCATATAGACACATATATATATATATATATATATATATATATATATATATATATATATATATATATATATATATATATATATCAAGACGAAACCTTCATGAATACATTACAACATATTTTGGTTTTTCCTTTTTCATTTCCCATTACGTCGGATTCCCCTATACTTCCTTTCTCATATATATATATATATATATATATATATATATATATATATATATATATATATATATGTATATATATATATATACACATATATATATATATATATATATATATGTGTGTAGGTTGGAACGAAAGTAATGCCGTATTTTATACTTCATCACTTTGCAGTTTCTTAAGATTTTCACATTTCTAGATATTCTGTTTAATTGGTATCTCATTATCTTGCTTTGCCTTTCACATATTGTAATTACTTGGGAAATATTAAGTTTGATGGCTTCAACTGTCAAGAATACATCTCAGTGAGAAGAATCTTAGACATTGTATACTCTATGAATTCAAAAAAGGAAACTCAGTTGCAGAAGTTGCGAGCAATATTGCAACTGTCTATGGGATAAATGTTCTGAATTATCGGAAATGTCAGCAGTGGGTTTCATTTTGTTTCTAGAGATCAGTTACGTTTGGGAAGGCAAACATCAATTGATAAAGATGCCATTAAATACGCTGCGAAGGCCAATCTAAACTTTACCAGTAGATTATAAGCTCAACAATTCAATACACCCTATACTTGAATTATTTCATGCCTACATGAACTAGGAACAGTTCCAAATCTTGGACTCTGGGTTCGCCACGATTTGAGCGACGCTTAACGAAACTAATGATTTACTGTCTCCACATCTCTGCTTTCCAGGAACCAGTGAGAACATTTTATGCAACGGTTTGTGACTGGAGATGACAAATGGGGGAGGTACAAACATGCCGAAAGCAAAAGACAATTGTTAGACCGAAAACAAAGTCCATAACTTGTTCCTAAACAAAGAATTCGCCTAAAGAAGGTTATGCTCTCTTTATCGTGGGCCATGAGAGGACTGATTCATTATGAGTTACTAGGACCTAATACAAAAAATCGCAGCAGTATTCTATGACGAAAAACGATACGCATTACTGTATAGGACCTCTGTAGTGCCTCAGCATGATAACGCTAACCCTCACATAGCAACACTCACTCAGGAAAAGGTAATGAATTTCAATTGGGAAGTTTCGCCCCACCCGTCTTAGCCACCTGTCATTTCTTTGTTCGACTAGCATTTTCCTGGGTCGTTTCAGCATTACTTAAACAATACAATTCATGAAAATGCCTATCAACTCAGTAATAATGTACATTTTTTTTCTCTGAAAAATAAGAAAAAATAAGATGATTTTTTTAATCAGGCATCACGAAGCTGGTTGGTCGATGTACAGAAGTAATAAACAATGAGTGAAATTATTGTAAATATTAAAAATGCCGTCATGTGAATGTTACAGATAAAATAAATGTGTTGCACAAAAACGGCATTATTTTCTTTCCAAGCTGATATATAGAGTGTCTTAAAATATAATCGGTATAACTATATATATATATATATATATATATATATATATGTATATATATATATATATATATATATATATAGTTATACCGATTATCAAATCAATATCAGATCAATCGAAAAAAGAATTAGTGATAACTCCTCTAATGAAGAAATTTTCAACAAACACAAGGACTTTTACAATAAAGCGTTAAAACAAAGTGGATACAAAAACACCCAAATTAAATTCACCAAACCTACACCTCCCAACAACAGACGCAAAAATAGGGGTAGACAAATTATCTGGTTCACACCCCCATATAACAACATGGTTAAAACCAAACTCGGTAAAAGATTCTTAGACTTAATCAATCTACACTTCCCTCCCAACAATATACTGCATAAAATCTTTAAGAAAAACACCCTCAAATTAAGCTATAGCTGTGGTAAAAATTTAGAAAAAATAATCAAAAAACATAACAACAAAATTCTAAATGAAAAAACTACCACAACTAAACCAGCAAATACCAAGGCCTGTAACTGCACAAACACAAAAGAATGCCCATTACAACATAATTGCCAAATAACCCAATCAGTATATCAAGCAACCATCTCTACTAAAGAAAACCCAACCCTTAAAAAATTCTACATAGGTTTGGCTGGTAATA
>OY744526.1:135574755-135579755 GCA_963556195.1 Sepiola atlantica
TGCCAGGTAACATTTACCTTATTTAGAGCGTGAAGCGAAGCATGTCTGACAATATATAGCCAAATATGTTTTTTTTTAATATATATATGTATATATATACATATATATATACATATTTTCCACCGACTCGCTATTTACATTTAAATTCCACTCTATTGACTATTAACTAATTGGCTATGGCCGATGGGATAAGAATCTCGACTACGAATCGCTAACCGACCGAGACAATTTGTCCCTACACTGATGAGTGCGTTAGCATAAAACTTCGATGTATGTAAGTATTAAAATATTTAATAAATATTTATTCATCAATATGATTATATATATATATATATATATATATATATATATATATATATATATATATATATATATATATATATATATATATATATATATATAGTGCCGCTTCCAATATTGCGTTGGGAATCTGAATAAAAGAGATCAATGCACCTTTAAACAGAGCAACACATAATAATTAAAAGGAAAACACTATACACACATTAAGGTCGTATACATTATACATCATTCTAACCCTTAAAGACTGTCTCCTCAGACGTATAAACAACCACGTCAAAAAACAAGCACCGTTTGTTTATTGACGTGGCTGTTTGTACGTCTGAGGAGACCTTATTAAAGGCTCGAAATACTTTATACTGTATACAACTGTACTGTGGGTATAGTTCTTTTTTCGTTTTATGTATATAGATCTATCTATATATATATATATATATATATATATATATATATATATATATATATATATATATATATACATATATGTATACGTGTGTGTATTAATATATATAAACATTGAATTTGAATAAATAATATTTCTAAGAAAAAATATTTTTAAAGGTTATAATTTGTGTCCTTAAAGGAATGCTTTGGTAACCCTTCATAACATCGCATATGAATGCTCTGTACTCTGTAATCGAGTATCATCGAGCTTGTTTTTATTGGAACATCCCCGGTCTTCACTGAATGATCTATTTTATAAGTGAAAAATCTAAATATATACATATATATACATATATATATATATATATATATATATATATATATATATATATATATATATATATATATATATATATATATATGTATATATATATGACATTGTTACAATTAGTTGATGTGAGGCCTTGTACACGTAGGTCGATTTACACCCAACTTTCATCTTAAATGAGCATTACAATATCTTACACAAAAGTGTTCCTTCTTGGGGGTTCTTAGAGGTCAACTTCATTCTGAATATTCGAAGACGCCTTGTGGATTTTTAGAAAAGACCACCAATATTAAAACCAAGCATTCGAGCCCTGTTATAGTTTCGTAATTTAACTTTTTACCTTAGCTTTCTTTGTATGAGTTAAGTAGATTACATGTCCAACTTTCAACAGAAAAAACACACTTCAATTGCTGCAGTACGTTCTCTGACACAATATCATCACTTTTTCTGAAATCACTATTTAGACAGCTCAATACACATCTCGCGTTGTTTAATCTTTACAACTTCCTCTAATACTTTTGTTAGAGGTCGATTATCCTGTTGTGAAACAACTCTTTCAGTTTGTAGGTGTTTAAAGTGGTACTGTCAAGCGAATCGGGTGTATAATGATTTTATCTTCATCAAAGTTATATTAGATCACTCATGGACTACAATAGACACTGGCGAAAGTATTTGAGTGCATGTTTAGTATTCTCCGAATCCAATTTTAATTACATGTATTTAATAGATGCAACTGCCTTTTGTATACTATCTAAGCTTCGGATCCACATACCAGCGTAGTAATAGTGTATGCTTAATAAACAGTGATGTTTGTCGTTGATATTAGCATACCATTTTATGTTTGCAAAAAGCAGAACTCTTTTAAGCTATTGCGCGCTTTATTTTTAGCATTAAGTGTGCAGTTCATAAACTGCTTACGACTAAGATACACAAAGCTTACTGTAACTTTAATAACTTCTAATCTACTTAAATAGTTGGTACAACATACGGCACTCGAGTAGGAAGGGAATACATGCCATATTAGTTTAGATTGACGGTAAGTCAATACACTTTACATGCGTAACTGTACTTTTCTTGAATCAGTTGCACGCTATATATCTATATAAATACGGTACACCTCATCAACATTTTGTTATAAAAATAGCTCCTGAAAGGTTTTCAACTTTGCATGAAATGTGTAAGGTTATAAATTCTGCTTGAGGTTGTAAATCGAAAGGTAACCTCTTTATCACAATCTTCAAAATCATTCCCTCGATTCAGAGCAACGCACATAGAAAGCAATTTAGAACAAAGCATACTATATTCATTCAATCTATCATCAACTGATACTGAATATGACAGTGTATTATTAAATTAAACTGGGCCGTTGATGTTATGGTGTAACTGCTGAAGCTTCTCCAGAAAACAAGCAATAACGTCTATTTTCCCAAGAATATTATATAACCCACTGATATTGATAGTGTTATGGTTTATGTTTCAATCAATACAACCGTCGTACAATAGTATCCGCTACTATACACATTCTTAGCATTAGTTGTCGAAATTAAAATATCATGACCATTTTGCCGCGTATAGATCTAAACCGCATTTAGTCTGTGATATGGTAGAAGGTTAAACTCATTACATCAAACGATTCAACATGATATGTGTTACACCGGCCGTTCTTACACATGAGAAACTGCACCGGTTGTCACTATAAATAGTGCGAGTCACCAGAGACACAGAGAAGACAACGCACAGTCTTGTAACTGTCTAGCCAAGTGCTTGTCAATTTCTTACTTTGTTAATACACTTGTTAAACCAACCCTTGACTTGACTTCCTTTATTTATTATTTGGACACCTTCACAACAATATGTAATAGTGCATTCCCCACTTCTATAGTTAATACAATATAATGTTGAACACTTTCTTTTGTGAAGTGAAATCATTATTGCACGTATACAATCTTGAGACACAACGTTATCCTCTAAAACAGCAAGACTAAGTAGGTTGATTTCGTTGGTAAGATTATGACATAAAAACGCATCAACAGGTATCACATCTAGTCCTGTGTGGTTGTGTGTATTTCTTTAATGGTGAGTTTTGCCTCATCAATGTTGTAGCAAAGTTCATCTCCTCGAATAGCTCGAATTCATTGAGACTATCAATAATCAGTACCTCTAATTCATATTTATTTTCAAATACATTTCATAAAAGTATATGCCTATCGCGAACTAATAAAGCATCATTTTAAAGTGAAGAAAAACTTTTACATTTCAAACGTACTATAATCGGTGGTTATGGACGAAAAGCTTGTCTTATTTGGCCGTACATGACATTCGATTTTTTGTGGTCATAATCCATCAACAATTTGATGATCCTTATTCGTACAACCTGCTTATCAGTTGGCGTGTCCCAGGGAGTAGTTTTTATTGTGCTTTTTTGAAAATAATTTCTGCAGGTTTATTGACGCGTCAATTCGAGGGGGTGCATGACTGATGTGCATTGCTTTTAACTTTTTAAAGCTTGCTGCATGTAGAATCGTTTACATACACCCGAACTTTAAGTTCGGTTTTCTTACGTGCTCACGTTGCTTTCGTATTAATCTGTGACTTGAATTTCCCCTATATACCGTCCAATGGAATTGTTAAATTATTATAAACTCATAAAATATCAATAACCATCAACATCCACCCACAATGTTTTAACCTTTTAATAGCTGGTTATAATAATTCGATTTCATCATCAAAATGAACATATACAATACCCACCAGAATTAAGGAACCCCACTTACATCTTCTATATCTAAACAACATGATATGTTGATTTTGTGAACATTTAACGGAATATACACATGATGTAGTTGGAATTTTTCCGAGAATTTCAGATGAATTAAATTAATATTTTTAAAGTTATCCATCTTTTTACAAATGTAAACTGTCCAAAGTTAATGAATAAACAATCAGTTTTAACTAAATAAAATTAAAAAGGAAAAAATAGGTTTTATGTTTGGTACTTCTACTTTTTCTTTTCATCACCGCATCGAATCTATGAATGAAGGGTGTCACTAAATATTTACAATGGCCAGTTATCTTGGCCCATTCATCTCTCAGTTTCAGCCAATGTATTCGATGTGTTCCGGATTATTTGCAATAACGTTCTGGCCTAGAGCCTTTCATAAGTTTTCTATAGGGTTCATGTCAGAACTCTTAGCAGGCCAGTGATGATAATAAATATTTAGCATATTTATGTTCATCTTTTTATACACACCAAACAACTGTTTTAAATGTTAAAGAATCATTTTCCTTAATGCTCCTTAATTGTGGACAGTTGAACTAACTAAAATAATATTCGTAATAGCTTAGTGTTGTGTATACAAAAGCATACACTTAATAAGTGTGTCGAACTATTTGTTTCTTAAACAACTGTGATATCATGAAAACAATGTGTCTCTTTTCAAAAATCCCTTATAAACAAGTAAAACTTAGTTGAATGTTATTGTGTAAAAGTAATTACTCGCCTGGATCGGTTTAGAAGGCAATGTACTTAAATTAAAAATGATTTGTTTGTGAGTAATTACTCATTAAAAGAGGGTTCCAATTATTATTCTACTCATATATACAATCATATGTGCTTAGTTTTCATGAAGTCATTGGCTAACTCCAAATCTTTCTCTAATATTAAAATATGTATTCTTAATAATTCATGCACAAATTCATATGTTATATTTTAGAAAATTACTCACTGTTTTGATTACTATTCATCTCATTAAGCAATACTTCTTTATTCATTTGATGCATTTTCAAATAAATTGTTACAAACTGGCACTATGGATACATTTGGACTCATTTAACAATTACATTGTGGGGTAAACCTTAAAGTAAATGATGATTGTGATATGTCTTGTAATAGACAGAATTTTAATTAAAAATCTCTGAAACCAAATGTCCGCAAATATTTGTTGATATAGAATCTTAGGCACATGAATACATAGTAGGGGTAATGCTATGA
>OY744526.1:135582255-135604755 GCA_963556195.1 Sepiola atlantica
TGTAATATACTCTGAGTAGATAAATATAACATGAATATACATAAGAAAATATAAGAACTACAAAAACATAAAGTTTTCTCTAATGATAAACTCAGCAGCACGTTTTACCATATCTTATCTACATAGATGCAACTTTTCAAATTCTCATTAGCTGTTATTATTTCTCCTCTCATAGTAAGGGTGCCCTCATTATTTGCAAGCACACACTAAATCTTATACGCTTTCCTCAAGCCTGTATTGGAAAACACCCTAATAATCTGATATAATTTAGTTGGATCTTTAAAAAATTGTCACGTAACAAACCAATGTTTTTCTCTATCATGTCTTTTATTGTATTGTGTATTATTTCCGTTAATGACGTAGCTCCAATGGTTGAACAACTGCAACTTGAGTTGCATTCGCCTGCATTCGATGATTTCACATCGAGGTAGACCATCTGTACCATCGCACTTACTTGACTTATGATTATTTTTGGATTTGGTAAATAATTGTACTACTATTTGCTTGATCACATACATACCCTCCCCCACACACACACACATACCCACACCCCCCCACACACACACATATATATATATATATATATATATATATATATATATATATATATATATGTGTGTGTGTGTGTATATGAAGGGTCCGGATGCAAAACGCGATGAACGCCATTTACAGAAACTCCCAAATGTTGTTTTACATGATATTATACTGGCATAATGTTTTATTGCTTTCAATTAAAATAAGATTTTTGCTGAAGCCTTGATTTCATATATTCGCCCTTTCATTGATCGATTCAAACAAATTGGATTTATCGCGTTTGGCATTCGCACTCTTTATATATATATATATATATATATATATATATATATATATATATGTATACTTTTTCCTATAGGAAAATAAATCTGGTGAAATCAGAAAAAATATGCTATTAGTAATGGAAATTGCTGATATATCAAATCATAACAAGCAACATATCTCATATGGTATGAATAAAACATCAAACCAAGACTCTAATTTTTTGAGCAATTCACAATAGAATATGTTATACTGTCCTATTAGAAATAGCTTAAAAATCCGTAGAGGCACACAATGTGGAATATTAAAAATACAATGTCTGACAAAGTTTACGTTTATAAATAGTAATGTTACTTCCCTGCACTGCCTTGAGCAATTAGCTTGGAACGCTAGCGTCTGAAGGTATACAACCCCTTAATATTTATTGATAAATATTATATATATATATATATATATATATATATATATATATATATATATATACGCACACCAGTATGGCTCTCTCTCACTCTCTCTCTCTCTCTCTCTCTCTCTCTCACTCTCTGTATATATATATATATATATATATATATATATATATTATATGGTGTCAGCAAATAAGTTCTACGTAAGTGGAAATACCTAAACCGAAAATGGAAGAATATGTCTTTATTTATATACTACCGATTTACTGACGGTATTCGCTGGTGTTCGTGTATGTGTAAACTGTGTATTTGAACCCAGATAGTTGTGTTTAATACCCAGTATCAATGACGCTATCAGGACAAGTAAATTCAGTTAACTGGCCTGAGTGATTACGATGTTCGTGTCAGACGTGATAAAAAATCGGACGAGGTCTGTTGGAAAACGGTGTAGAAATACAAAGGAACAATATTGAGAGATATATAGATAAAGAGAATATAAAAATAAGCGTGTTAACACACACATGTTCCACGTTAGTTTAAACTTACTTATATAATTGTATGTATATACTAAAGATACGTTTGAAGGATCCATATATAGTTCGTCATCAACACTTCAAATAATGTAATTCTTGAATATTTCTACAACTGACATCTTTGATCGGTAAATAATCGCAAATGCATGCATCTTTTTTTAGCGAATCATCAGATAAACCACACTCAAGATTATAGGGTTATTTATTCACTTGGAAATAAGTGTTAACTTGCTCCTGTTATTGTAATTGTATTAACTTGTCAAGAACACAGCTACCAACCTAAACATGATCTATTGTTTACTTGTTCAATTTTTTGTAAATGTTTTACTGTAAAAAAAGAAAATTAAGCATTGCCTGCAACAAATACGGCATTGCATCACCATTTGAGTTTCAAGTCTTTCAAAAATTAATTAGAATTATATAACCGTATGGAAAAAAAACAATAATTGTACACTGATTGCATTCTATTTAAATGGGTGGGAAAATTTAACGAAATATGCAGGGTATTTATAATAAGTATTGTAAATAAACTGTTCGTTTTGAAAAAAAAATCATATATTTGAAATAGTGTATTATTTTCCAGAGTTATAATTTCTAAAAAAATCACTTTTCGGAAAAAAACTCCTCCTCAAAGAGCATTACTATTTAAATTTAATACATGTGTTAACTATATAGTTTATTAACTATGCGTTTACAAAATAAAACAAAGCAAAAAAAAACACAAATTTTAATTTATTCTTATAAACAATTTATTAATATATTTTTTCAATAATAAATGTGCTGTTATTTTACTTAATGTTTAAACTACTTAAACTACCGACCAGGATATGTTCTTATAAAGAATGCAACTGACTGATAATATGGATTTTTTATTGTTCTAATTGTCTTCTATGTAGCAATACTAATAATGTTTTCATTAAATATAAACTCGATTGAGATAACAGTCAACAAAATACACAATCAATAAAAAAAATGGCATCATTTTTAGAATGAATATTAAATCAAACTAATTCCTTTTCAATGAAAAAGTGTTCACGTTTTTTTAAATGAAAAGAAAATATAGCAACCCACATTATCATTGAGTATTAGTTTCATGTTTGCTGTAGCGTCAGCAAATTACAAGAACAGGTGCGTGTGTCTTAGATTCATAACAAATTAATGAATTCCGTGATCGTTACTTAATAACTACTAAACTACCTTCTCCTCACAAAGATAATAACACCTATATTTGTTATAATCTATTTTCGGGCAACGCCGTGTATCGTACTTTGGTTTTGCTCAGACGCAAAGGACACTTCTAAGAGACCTACGGGATTTAAAAAACAAACAATGGCTGGTCCAATTATATATATATATATATATATATATATATATATATATATATATATATATATATATATATATATATATATATAAATGTATATATATATATATATATATATATGTATATAAAAATGCATATATATATATATATATATATATATATGTGTGTGTATACCCTGTAAAAAATACATGTAAAAATGATTCAGTCGTTGTCAACCTAGCTAACAATACCGTGAATTCTAAAAAAATAAGCATTGCTTTTAATTAGGAATAACACATGTTCTTCAGAGAAATGTTATTCGGATATACATTTAACATGTGTTTCTTTCAAAACTATGAAATAACCAGAGGTCTTTTGAACTACTTGTTGTCAACAATGCTACTAAGTAATACTTTGCATGTCCGTAGAGAAAGTTAATATTGACGATGTTCGAAACCGGTCAATAACATTTATATATGTTTAATTGAAACCTATCTGCAAATAGTTTGTAAAATGAAGTGTGTATATCGTGTTTACATTAACTACACACACATGTATTACGTTAACATATGATTAAATATGATTAAATGAACTTAACACCAGTATATATTTTCAAACGTGATTAACAAAGAGTAGAACGTTATACACACATCTGATTGTGTAAACATTAGAAAAACCTATGTGGATTGACCTCCGTTGTAATGTAAAATCAACTCCCAACGAAATAAAACAGCGTAAAAAAGAAAATGTGCATGTTTAAGCGTGTCATTTATTTTGATTCTCGCCACCTGCCATGATACACAGATCGTAAAACGTAATAATAATGATAACGGTAATGATACACAAGATAGTAATAACACTAATAATAAGATAGTATTACAACTAATAATAAGATAGTAATACAACTAATAATAAGATAGTAATACAACTAATAATAAGATAGTAATACAACTAATAATAAGATTGTAATCTATATATTAATACGATAGCGTGTGTGTTCGTGTGTCACGCTTCCGGCAAAACCTCTGCGCATGCGTACCGCACCGAGATTTGGACAAACATTTTAATACGCCTAATTTCAAATAAATTTTCAAGTATATCCCTTTAGCGTAACGGTTAGCGATGTACTATTTTTTACTTCGGCCCGACTGGTTTATAGTTCGATCCCAACCAACCTCTAAAGTTTTTTTCTACATTTCAGTTTTATTTTCAAGAAACATTGCAACTAACAAAAAAAACGAACACGACACAGTGTAAGTAAAAGTAAAAAAATTATTTATTTATTTTTAGCAAACAATTCCCAACAAGTGGCAATGAATACCATTTTATTATTTATTTTTTGCATTTATTTTTTTTATCACTTGGTTAAAAAGTACTTTTTTCTGATGCTTTAAAACTTAAAAATATTTTTTATTTTTTATGTTGGCGTTTTTAAGGGCATTGCCTTTTAAATTACGTTAACTGCTTAAAAATTAGTGTATCATTAGTATTTCTTAAAAAGTGAAAACAATTTACTTCCTTTCTTTTGGTTGTAGAGAGGGGCAGTATTATTATTATTATTTTTTTTGAACGGATGGCATATCAACCTTTTCTAGTAGATATGCGCAATGTCCATCGTACACGGGTGACTATTTTAACAAATTATTTCACTCTTATCCAGAAGGAGGGGGGTCATAATAAAGCAACTTACTAACAAATAGAGGGTGCTTTGTTACATTAGGACCCGCGCTAACTTTGACGCCGTCGTTAGAGTTAGGGTCAGTGTGGCAGACGATAACTTCGTAAACTTTTTCAGTTTTATTTTCAAGAAACATTGCAAATAACAAAAAAACGAACACAATACAGTGTAAATAAATTTAAAAAAATGTTTTTAAATTTATTTTTATCAAACATTTACCAACAATTGGCAATAAATACAATTTTATTATTTATTTTTTGCATTTATTTTTTTTTATCACCTGGTTAAAAACTACTTTTTGTGTTGCTTAAAACTTAAAACTATTTTTTGTTTTTCATTTTGGCGTTTTTCTCTTTCCTCATGGTAAATTCGGATGGCATATAAACATTCCTCATGTAGCAAATAGGCAAACTAGAGTTCGTTACAAGGTGACTATGCAGGAATTTTATGCATATCGTCTATCTATAAGACGTGACTTCAGTCCAATACACAGTGGTGGAAAACTATTTCAACAATATATAGTCGATGGTTACGTTAAAGTAGAAGGTTGTCGTTTGAAATTCATTGAGAAAATCAAGCACAACTAAGAGTTGCAATGTATTCAGGTTTGATGGATCACCTTGCAAGAAATAATGAAAATGAAGATTCTGGAGTACCTGTCATTTTGCCATCATCCTTCACAGGGAGCCCACAAAATATGCAACAATGCTACCAAGATTCAATGGCAATAGTTAGCAAGTATGGAAGGCCTGATTTATTCATAACATATACTTGCAATCCAAAATGTCGAGAAGTAACTGAAAACTTACAGCCTCATAAAACAGCACAGAACAGACCAGATTTATTGGCACGAGTTTTCAAACAACATCTTAATGATTTAATGATTGACATAAAGGACAGACATGTACTTGGGGTACCTATTGCTGCGATACATGTAATTGAATTTCAGAAAAGAGGTCTCCCGCATTATCACATGCTAATCATGCTGCAAGAAGAATATAAAATCAGAACTAGGGAACAAATTGATAATATTGTTTCAGCTGAATTACCATCAGAACATGATCCAGAATTGAGAGAATTAGTGAAAACACTCATGATTCATGGACCCTGTGGTACATTTAATCCCAATTCAATCTGTATGGTAGGGGGAGAGTATCAGAAGAAATTTCCAATGTCATATCAGGAGGAGACTATTACAAATGTTTCTGGATATCCTCTTTACAGACGCAGAAATAATGGAGATTCTGTTAGAGTGGGTGTCCATGAGATTGACTGCAGGTTTGTAGTACCATATAATAAGTATTTACTCAGAAAATATGGTGCTCACATTAATGTAGAGGTGTGTATCTCAGTAAAAAGTGTGAAATATCTTTTCAAATATGTCTATAAAAGACATAATTGCGCAATGATGGAAATGAATATGAATAACAATGAAACTAATGCAAAGGAATATAATGAAATTAAGCAATATATTTCGTGTAGATACGTATCTCCGCCTGAAGCATTTTGGCGTTTGTCAGAATACAAAATGCATGGACAGTCACACATAGGTTACCGACTCGCCCTCCATTTACCTGACCAGCAACAAGTTTATTATAGGCCGGGTGAACAAGGACAAGCTGTTGCCTGCGCAGAAGGGCGAGACACGCAATTAACTGCATGGTTCAAACTTAACCAAAGTGACGTGGATGCAAGAGCCCACATTTATATTGATATTCCTGAATATTATGTATTTAATAAGCAAAGCAACACTTGGACCAGAAGACAACGTCACCGCCAGATTGTAACGAGAATGTACTCTGCCAGTCCTAGAAATGCTGAGAAATTTCATTTAAGGATGCTTCTTCTTCATATACCAGGTGCAACTTCTTTTAATAACCTGAAAACTGTAGGAGGTGAACAATTGCCGACCTTTAAGGATGCCTGTATTCGATTGCAACTGCTTGAAGATGACAACGAACTAGAAATGGCTTTAAGTCAGGCAGCTATATATCAAATGCCACGACAGCTTTTAACATGTTTGCAATGATTTGTTTATTGAATACACCACAAAATGCCTTACAATTATGGAATGATAACAAACACCTTATGATAGAGGACCTTTTACGCCAATATGATGATAATGTTGCAGAGAATATCGATCTGGCTCACATAAACATGATTTTGAATGAAACCGGCATGAATTGTGCGATGCTTGGTCTACCAGAACTAATCAGTGAGCCTCCTGCCATTCAACATATGGAAAAAATTCAAGAAGTTAATCCTGAAATACTAAATACTGAGCAAAGAGATGTATTTAATAGTGTTATTAACGCTGTTAGTGAACTAGATAGAGGATTGGAGACTAACCATCGACTGTTTTACTTGGATGCACCTGGCGGTTCTGGCAAAACTTTTCTATTCAACATGATTCATGATTACCTGGTGGCTAAAATGTGGCTGTTAGTACTTCTGCTTGGACAGGTATTGCAGCGACACTATTGAAAAATGGAAAAACACTTCACAGTATCTTCAAACTTCCTGTTCCTTTCACTGAGACAATTACCTGCAATATTCCGCCTAATTCTGACCAAGCAAATATTCTCAGGCAGGTGAAGCTCTTCATTATTGATGAGGCGTCGATGATCCCTCGATATGCATTAAATGCCATTGATAATTGTTTACAAGATATTATGAATAATAATAGCATATTTGATGGTAAAGTCTTCATATTAGAAGGAGACTTCAGGCAAGTTCTGCCTGTGGTTCCTAGAGCTCCACCTGCTGCAGTATTGGATGTATGTCTAAAGAAGTCTCCAATGTGGCACAGTTGTCATCAACTTAAACTCTCTCAGAATATGAGGACTAATGACAACGAACAAGTTTTCTCACAATGGCTCTTACAAATCGGAAATGGTCGAGTGCAGAGTTCACTTGATAACGTTTCTGATGATACTATCGATATCCCAGAACAATGTGTATGCAATGACTCTTTAGTATCAGAAATATTCGATAATTGCACCCAAGACGAAATGAAAAGTAGAGTTATTTTGTCACCAAAAAATGCAGATTGCTTGGATATTAATGAAGATATTCTAAGTATACTACAAACTGAGAGCAAAACATATCTAAGTATAGATTCAGTATCATCAGACAATGAAATGGAAGCCAATAATTATCCAATGGAATTCATAAATTCACTTACGCCTTCGGGAATGCCTCCTCGTCGTCTCAATCTTAAAGTTGGATCTATTATTATGCTGCTTCGAAACCTGTCAATAACGCAAGGACTATGCAATGGAATGCGTTTAGAAGTATTGGAGCTTCATAACCACAGTATTCAAGCTTCAATCATAAGTGGATCTCATGCTCAGGAGCGAGTTTTAATTCCAAGAATTAAACTTAATCCCAGTGACGCAAATATTCCATTTATTTTGCACAGGACTCAATTTCCCATCCGCCTATCATATTCAATGCCCATTAATAAAGCTCAAGGACAAACTTTCGATAAGGTTGGGATCTACCTACCACAACTTTGCTTTACTCATCGACAACTTTATGTAGCCTTCTCAAGAGCAAGGTCTGTGAACAGTGTAAGAGTGAAAATTTGTCCTCAGAATAATTCTACTCATGGCCAGAGAACAGGAACTACCTTCAATAGAAATATTGTATATAAAGAAGTTTTGTAAATTGTTTCATGTACTGTTCATTTTTAAAACTAAATATACAAGCCAAATCTTATGATATTTTATTCAAACATGTATAGGTTAGGAACAAGATAATTAGTATTGGAAGCATCATTTCGTGTAATTTACACGGGTCCCGCTAGTACAACTAATAATAAGATAGTAATACAACTAATAATAAATGTAACTCAGAAATGAAGAACATAATGGTCGCTGCAAGAAAAATGTTTAATTACAAGTATAGTTTATTTTATAGTTTATTTAAGTAATGTGTTCCCAGAAAATAATCATAGTCGCGTTAACTTTGGAGAGAGAAATAAGTTCAGCCAGCCGAAACCAGACATTCTTTCTTAAGTACCAACGTTTATGCACCCACTGAATTCATCTAAAAGGACTGTCATAATACACATGAATCGGAATTTCTCATTGAGATATGTGTATACATATGTTGCTCATTTTTTTTATAATACTTCTTTGATTATACATGAATCGAATAACTATAGATTTGACCGTGACCAAGCCAACAAAACAGAACATACTCATTTTTCCTGGCATACTCACTATAATACTACTAATATGTGACTATTTCTAATGTTTCTTGTTTATTACTTTTGTTAATGTGCATTGCGTACTTACATCATGGAATATGTATTCTATTAATGGAATGTTAGTTGAGATAAAATAAATGCGACAGTTTTAACAAATAATATCTAAATAATACTATTAATAATATACCCATGATTCATGACATTCATAACTAAACATGTTAGTATAAAATAACACTAATTGTCAATAGTTGACAGGCTTCCGGATATTTTCTTTATGCAAATCTTAACATAAATTGCAAGCAATTAAACCGTGGAATACAATGGAATACTTGACTTTCAGATTGTTAGCTATTTGTCATATATAAACAGTTTAACAATTTGTTTATAAACAATATCTAAAGCAATATAGATTCAGCCAATTTATCTTCACAAAAGTAAATGTACTGACATAACTTCTTAATACGATGAATAATTTAAGGACTGAAAACTATTATTGCTTTTAAATTATAATATGCTATTTAAAAATGTATTTTATATTACAGAAAAACGTGATGCTTAAAATAAGAGAAGGGGAAACACGGACGAAAGTAGTAGGCTTATCGGATAACAGACGATAAAGAGATATTTTGAAATAATAAAAGGAGTAACACTTTAGGTTATTTGCTAATCTTCTTTTCTAGGAGGTTAACCACAAATGCATATGTAGGTTTGATGATAGTGCTTATTTGGAGAAAAGTGGATTCGAACTTAGTACACCCAGGTGTTCATTATGTGTCGCTTACATTTTAGTATAACAAACACATATCTCCGGAACACACATTCACCGGCGGCCGATGTACTAGATGAAAATAACGACCAGTGTATTCACTAGTCGTTATTTTTTTCAAGTACACTGGCCGCCTTATACGCAGTGGTTTCGTTAACTTAACAACAGCCACTGTTATTTTGAATCAAATAACTGTCAATAACAATTATTTAGTTTCAGTTAACCCTGTCTTTTTAAGCACGTACGAATCCACTGAGGCGTGTCAAAATCATCGATTGGTGAGTTGTTACCGTAATTAGTTTGTCAGTTCGCTATTGATCATCAGACAGAAAACTGTAATGTTTACGTAAAATCACAGGCTGGAAATATCATCCACTATGTCCTAGAAAGTGGCATTGAGGGTGGGGCTATAACGGAGCAAGACGCATCATATGTGTTATGTCTCTTTCGGTTGCCCCCAGTGAATAGACCCGGAGTTGAGTGACATTCCCATCAATAACACATCTGAAATAGTCCCACGGGTCGCGCTAAACATTAGCATCGCATTATAAGTAATGACACCAATATGAATAGAATGTCAAATCTAAATGAACATAAGAAAACGGAGATGTCCCGTGTTTGCCACCACAGATTAAACGTTCGTAAAAATAATAAACGAAACGAACTATCGTAGTTATTTATTGTCTGAGCGGCAAAATTGATTCTATTGGAACAAAATGCAGTGTTTAATTACCTATCCTATAATTGTAAGGCGATTATATAACACAACTGACGTGCTTAAAGAGATGTACTTTTGTCTTGTGGCGCATCAACCATTTTTCAGTTATGTAATGTTGAAGCTGAATGCATATTGTACAATAGTTCATCCTATATGGTGAGCATAATTGTTTTTATAAATCTACATTCATCACCCGGATGTGCACATATTTCGTTATAGTATTCGTGCACACTTGAAATATGTATTTTATAGTATTTAAAGTAAACACAGTAATACACAGTTCATACAATGCCCCCAGCGATTCTAGATCAATGAAGCAGTCAATAGTATATTCTGCCAGTGAGAGGCATACCTAAAGAATAAGTTCTGATCATCATCCTCTAATGTTTACATTATATTTATAATGCTTGGATATGTTGAGGAGCATTTGTCAAAGTTACTACGTAAATTAGCCAGCTCTTTTCAAGAACTATGTATCGCTGTTATTCAAACTCTAAGTCTATCATTCACACTGATGTATTCTATGCCAATTAACACTCATACACATAGTATTTTTCAATTATTTTTCGAAGCCCAGCTACTAATTCACTAAAATGTAATCAAGAAAATTAATGTTCTTGTCCTTTAATATCGTCTATTCTGTACAAATTAAAACTGTTTCCGAGGTCATCAGATCATATTTATAAAACGTATATTTAGTTTAAATTGTATGATTTTATTTCTATTTGCCGTCGATGCAACACGTTTTCTCGACCCCAGTAGCTACCAATGCTGGCTTTCGCTTTCATGCAAAATGAAACAGCTTAAGTGTGGTAACAATACTCTAGGCAAAGACGAATAGTAGTTTAGTAGATATATTATGATAATGTCAGATGTGAGAGAGTTTCTCGTTCAGTAGATGGAGTAAATCGTATTAGAAGCAGACGTGGCAATACCTACTGATTATGTGTATATTAATTTATGTTACATGTGCATGTTAGGCCGATGAGTTTAATGTTTACCCTTCATAAATGGTGCACTGAGTTATGGCTTTCGGTCGTTTTAAAAGTGTCTTATAAGTGTTGTCTTAGTAGCATAAAATGTAACGATCTATTTCAACCGCCGTAAACTTATCACCAGATGTTAACTTTCTAAAGATGAAACTATTCCCTTTGATTTATGTGTCCTTGAGAATAGGTATGTTTTCGTCATCATGTACACATCTCAGAAGGGATTTCATCAGGGAACTCGTTTATAGTAATAATAAGTAACAAAAGTCAGATAAATCTACCAGTAGATCACACTCACATAAACGTGATGATTTTTAGGTGTACAGCCATCGATAATGAGCTGGCTTGTATTGTATACCAGAACGCTCTGATTATATAAAATATCCCTCCAGTAATCCCGTACGTATTAATGTCCATGAGAAGATCTTCATGCCAGACCATGCCGAAGGTTTTGCATACATTAATCGCTACCTCTGAAGCCTAACTTGCCTATATTTGTGTATTGTGTATTGTGTTCAATAGGACATTTCAAGTATAACAAGGCTGCCTGAATCAATACTAATGATCAGCCAGAATGTTGCATTCTCTACCATTTTCATAACTTTATTACAGGAAAAGAAATACAATTTCAAACCAACAATAAATAAACAATCATGGTTGCCATTGTAAAGACAAACCAACAAAAGCCCGATTATTTATAAACAACAATGTGAGAGAAAGAAAAGCAAAGAGACAGATACAGACATAGGTAGATAGATAGAGGGGGCAGAAAGAAAAAGAGAGTAAACAGATGACGATTAGAACGGAAGTATCGCCGCCGTTACTGACATAGCGTTGCCACGAACGATAGCCAGGGAGATGCGTTGGAACAAGCAGGCGGACTAACTCATAACTATAATTAGAAATATCAACTCAACATTCTAATATATGTCATGAGTGTTTTCGTTATAAGTAGGACATGGGGAAAGGGTACTTATCAGAATATATAGTGGTATTTATCTCCGTAGTAAGACATTCATCATAGATTTGTGTGTGGAGTTCGAGGTACCATAGGAGGCGAATCCCTGGTTAAAATGGCAAGCCTAATATGGTTTTCCTCAAGTTAATGTATTGTCGTGTGATAGTGAGGGGATAGGGTATGAGAATGCTTCAACCCTCTATGATAGATGTTAGATGTCGAGTTTCTAATTCCGGCGACTTTACTGATTGTATCTGTATACTTACATTGAACTACATCTATTGCATTCTTATATTCAAATGAAATCACTGAACAGAACTTAAACAGCCTTAAACAAACACACTTACGAATTTACAATAGTTTATAATTTCAAATTTACTTTTTCCGGTCCAATCGGCAAAAATTTCAATAACAGCTAACATGTTTAATATGAACTATTGAAGGGAGTGGGACAAACCATATAATTTAATATGCTTGTATTTATGTTGTGAGTACTTCTATTAAAACATTTGCGCATGGTTAAGAAGAGAGAGAAAATATGTTTCGTGGTGAGATGTCTTATAGGGTGTTAATCTGGTTGTTTTATATAATCTTTTGTTTTAATTAATAGCGCTTCGATTAAGAGAAGGACGTTTAGTTTGATATGCACTATTATCCGAGTCAGTTTTGGGAATTTATGATCCACACCTAAGTATGTGTTGTCAATTCTCATAATTTGGGAGGTGGGTCGGTAAAGTGACTGTACGTAAGAGAGAATGTTAAATATCGAAAATATACATTCCTTAATCAGCTTCATCTGTGAAAGTCCAGACAAAAACAACTTCTGATTGGGAGATTAACATTAAAAATAACATGTATTTGGGTGTCGGGTCCAATAAAAGCGCAAAGACTACATTATAAAATACATATTGGAGCAGGGTAGAATGTTGGGTAAAGGAGAAAGGTAGATTACAGATAAGTAACTAACCATGTGGTATAAAGTTAAGATAAAACACAGACATGACTGATCATCAAGATTACTAGAGTCCGTCTTGTCAAAAGGAGGGAGTTACGGTTATAAACTGCGAGCTCATGATATGCTTGTCAGAGTCTTTTAAGAAGAGTTAGAAACATCCTAAAATGCCGAAATAATTTAAAAACGTGATGAATGTATATAAATATCGCTGTCTGCAGTGTTTGCAAGGAGAAATTATTCTATAGCATCGATGTTTCTTCTAAGCCTTCATATATTTGAAAACGAGAGCACGAAGGGAGGGTGCGAAATAGTTATTAAGTGGAAAGTCGTGTTCGAACATGTTCTTTAACAGTATTAACCTTATTGTTTTTAGTACAACAGGTGGTAAAATGTATTTGGCGTTACCGTGTCGCTGTGCAGTTTGTCCATCCTTCTTTTAAGCCTCGTCGAAGTTACTAGCCGAGGTAACATGACTGAGAAAATGCGTAGGGCGCAGATTTTACATGAAAGTTTCTGTCTTCTTGATAAATGGTTACTGGCTACTTAAATAAAACACTTAACATTACTAAATGGTAACCCATCTTGTAATGACAAGTACCAAAGTAACTTAATTGCGATAACCTACCAAAATCGATTAATCAACGTAAGTATACGGTACACACATGCATTGATTATAGTAAGAGTGCACAGCATTAGGAGAGTATATACTTCCCGGTTTCTTTTTTTGTTGATTATTTTATCTGGCCCTTTACATAAAAAGTTTCAATATAATGGGCGCTATATACATTTGTGTATACTATAAATGCATTATTGACAAACAAAACAGGGGTAAAATAATTCAATGTATGTGTAGTTGCTCATCACTAAAATCATTAATTCTTCTTTTATGCGGCGTCTTTTTAAATCTCAATAGTTTCTACGTGCAAGAGAATTTATAACATAAACTCGGCATAATGTACTTAGACCTTTCCAGCTGCTGCAATAAAATTATTTTTGACAACCCGTAACCACTAACAAAACGCACACTATATTCAAATATTCGTGCAGCAACAGTTATGATTTAAATGACAGTATTATCATGTTTTGAATTTTAATGATGTAAGAACACAACTATATTCGTTAAAAGACGTATTCACTCTGCATGTTAAAGCGGTTATTTACTCAATAATGAACAGATACATGCATATCGTAATATCATTTTCTATCCAATTTAATCACATTACATTTCCATATAAGAAAAGGTTGATGATGTCGGGGCTTGTCATACTTGGGCTGAGTCTGCGAGAGGGCCTGAGGTGCTTATAACCTCATGCCGGACTACTTCTTTTGATGTCGACGTAGACTAAAGGGGATGATCAAGCTGTTAGACAACTGCCGAGATACGCCCATATTACTGCCGGTGTCCAATGCCGCTACATCATGAGCTAGTTGCAGAAGATCCGACGGATCCGCTCGAGGACCGACTTGGATAGTCCAACGAGGAAATAGGCTCTCCGAAGGGTTGGGCCATGTCAGAATCTATATTCTCTGACTGTGAGGTTGCCCAAGTGTGCACTGCCCTTTCAAGAAATAATTTAAAGATAACATGTGTTTAATCCCTGTTTGACTGCGCTGCACGGATGTTGAGAAGGACACGGTCTTGGACGACTTCTTTATTTTCAGTTTGCTGCATGAATTATTGAAGTGTATCCCCGGGAAGTTTATACGCGCAGATATAGCATATAGTGTGTACTATGTAACAGGAGAACACAAATAATGTGTCAAACCTAGTAGTGTCGACCACACGTGTAGTCAAGAGAAGAACGAGAGAGCCGAATTCCTTTGTAAAGGTTTGATTCATAAAAGTAAAACACCTTATTTATCTACTTCCCACAAAGTAGAATGTGACACAAGGTCGTAAAGTGGGAATTGCGCACTCTAGAGTAAAAGTAATTGGTGCCTTTAAAACTTGCCTGGCCAGTCTGTTGGCATTCCCTGGTAGGGACGCCTAAGGCGTTTAGCAATAAACTAGCCTCTTTCTCAAAGGGGGAGAAGGAAAAGCCTGGGAGGGTGGGCCTCCTAGAACTGCACACGACAGTTCCATAGACCGGCGTAAATCAAGTCCCGAAGGCCAAGACAATACTAGTATATTGGGTTTCACGAAGTAAAACACGAAATAAAGTTAAAATTACGAAGTATTTATAGTCAACGCCTGAAGGAAGAGTCAGTTCAATGGGAGGAGGGGTTAAGAATATTACAACACGTATAGGCATATGGAATGTAGGGGGTTGCTGATTGATCTGAATTCACACATTAAACATCAGCTTAAAGTTAAAATCAGATATGAAAGAAGGAGATTGCACTGTACCCCGTTAGCGTATATGCTTTTAAGTGAACAAAGTGTGAGTACGTGTTTTTTTCTATGAACATAGTAGACGTTTATCTCAGGTCTTACCAGATATATCCCAATGAGAAAAGTACATTAACTGTTGGTTGAAATAAGTCCCGGACTTCCGTTATTCCGCACTAAGCATTTTATGTGTTTGAACAATCAATTTTGTTTAACACCTTACTCCCACACCAATTAAGTTTTTCATATTAATTTGTAAATAAATAACTCAATGTTAAGTTGTGTTCTGTTTTGCACATTGAGTGAATATCGTAATTTGATGACCGAAACTTGTTATGAGTATAGACTACCAGGACGATATCCGACCTCCATCCAACGCCAACTAATGTCGGTCGTGTGCAATATTTTATTTAATATAGAATGTTTATTATACAAAGTTTTGGTCGACTTTTAAAGGTAAATAAAATACAATTGTCTAAAGATTTTAAACTAAAGTTTTTAAATTCAACGCGATTTGACTATTTGTATTAAGGGGATACACGTCGCTCTCATTAGTTCTACTGTGTTTCTTCTTTTTTTTTGCAAACGTATAAGTAATGTTTCTAATCATTAACAACATTACGAAATTATTGTTGACATAAAGCCAGGTAGTTTTTCAATTATGTTTTGCTGTGTGTTCTAAAGGCAGACGATGAGTTACATTTTATTAAAAGGGATGCCATTTAGTATGCTTATAGCAAGATTGTGTATGTTCTTTTATTCGATAAGGTACATACCGAATAGTTTTTCGTATTCCAAGGAGCTATATCCAGTAATTTTCCGAATAATTATATTGCATTAATTTCTAATAAAAGTGTTGCCATAAAGACGATTAGATTGTTCGGTTATTTGTATGAACTAGTTATTTAAAAAGTAGGACTTGGTTCTCAATGATATAGAACGTGTTTATCTGCAATGTTGCTGAGAGATTAACTAAATTTGATTAGTTTATTAATGAAAATAACTGTTGTTATATCTCTCGGGATTGTTGATTCGTTATGTGTATCATTCGTCGTGAGTGTGAGTGTGTGAACAGAATGATGTTTCTCTCATCTTCAAATGAATTGCGAACACGTTGATGCGGTAAATAATCTCACGATCTTAAATAATGTTTTGTCTAGTTAAATCAAATGATGAGTTCTCATTGTAAAAGAATTCATCCTATACACCAGATAATTATAACTTGTGTGTCTTCTTTACTGTTATTTAGCATGACCAATCCGACCGATATTAGTAGAAATACTGTATCATCGGGCATAATACATCAGTAAGTGACTGCATATTTATCCGATAATAGTCAATTTGTGAGTCTTCATTTATGTTATTCAACATCAACAGAGAGACATTCATAGAAACCCCGTATCATTGTGCATTATAAATTAACACGGTATGCACATTTTATAAGAAAAATACATAGGAAAACAAAATGGGATTAACAGTGGTCACATTGAAATAATAGCCAATGTGATTCGAATGTGCAGCAATTTTTTCTAGAAAACGGGATTTGGTTAGATCATCAAAACCTCAGTGCAGTATTGTAATTTTAAGTGTTTCGTTTGAAAATATATAATAGAGGTGTTTGCAAGAACTAGAACAGTCTTATTGGTGTTTTGATGAAGTAGTAGATAAGAGTAATATGATAAACACTTTACGAGTTTGTGCATACACGGTAAGTAATTAATAATGAGCAAGGATATATACGAAAAGCGAAAAAACAAGCAAACATAGGGCGCTGGTAATGACATTGCATCCAAATGTATCTAAGCTCCCAAGGAAATACACATTTACTTCATTCTGCGAGTAAAACTATTAAAACCAGAGAAATAGGAATACTACTTTCTTTAATATGTATATATATATATATATATATATGTATGTATATATATATATATATATATATATATATATATATATATTTATATATATATATATATATATATATATATATTTATATATATATATATATATATATATATATATATACATATATATATATATATATATATATATATATATATATATATATATATATATATATATATATATATATATATATATATATATATATATATATATATATATATAGCTTCTTTGTAATATAGTAGGAAAACCCCCAGCCGGGTCCTCGATCAATTAAGAATTAACGTTACAAAAAATAAAAAATGAATAGCGTAATATTTATTTATTTTGTTACAGAAAAATGAGTACAACATTCGTACCATCGGTTTCAAACACGGAAAGACGTAGCCACCCGGCTCTCTTCAGCTACTGTTGTTATCTGTTTTGGAAAGTCACGTGGCCTTCTCGTTTGGACGCGTTATTTGCTTGAAGCGTTGTGTATGTTTGTTTAAATTAAAATTAAAATGTAGTGTAAAAAAGGTTTGAAAAAAAAGGGGGGGAAATAACAGTTTCGATAAAAACCGGAGGGGGTTTAAAGAGATATAAAAATATATAAATAAATAATGATAAAAATTAATAAAATTTAACAAAAATTAAAAGAATAAATAAATAACTAAATAAATAAAAAATAAAAACATAACAAAAATAACAAATAACAAATAAAAAAAAAAATTAAAAAAAAAAATAAAAGATGAAAAAAATATTTATATATAATTTCTGTGAGTCAATATTATAAGATTCGAATATTATTCTTTCGGAGTATGATGATGGGTGTTCTAAAGGAATTGGGGTGGATAGAGGGATAAAGCGTTTAAGAGAAACATTATTACTTAACATGATGTTTAAATCCTGTATTAAAAGAATTTGAATACATTCCCAAGGAATTTAAATAAAGGTATCATCCGGTCGGTCGAAAGCCAGTAACTCTGAAGGGGTTTTAAATGGGGTGAAACCGTTTTGCGACTTATGGAAGTAATAATAACGTTGTGATATGGGGGTGTTAATCTCTTAATGACTGGAGAAATATTTTGGGGAAAGTTAAAATAATTGCTTAATACATGAATTCATATATTTTTGGCAATCCATATCTCACAGAAATACAAAATGCTGCTTAGTAGCAGGACACATTCTTTACATGTAGTAGTACATGTAGACAAATAGAAACACATGTGCTGTGTTCACGCTGAGTTATGCTGTGCAAATTGCCATGACGTCATTTCCGTCCTGAGTCACTTATATAGAACCGTAGAGAAACAAATATACAGCAGATGTCAAGGGAATCGAATACTTCTCGCTGACTGTACCAAGAGGTATAACTTGATATATAGTATCAATCTCTAATTATCTTAGAATTACTAAGACGCATTAATATTTTTCACATCATAAATAAATTATATACGCAGAATAGCTCACATTGTTCTCACAAGTCGGAAGATTGTAATAATAAAAGTATGATAAATTCCCGCTTTTTGAAGTCATAATAACGTAACGCTTTCGTCTAACACACACTATTTAGGTAGACTTTAAAACAATCTTCAGCGAAATTGATGAAGTTGAAAATCGTATATTTGCAATCCGAAATTAAGCAGGCAATTCAAATTATATAAATGGTTTAGTTACTTTTTTACGCTTTCACTTGAGAATCTGCCCGAACAGAAAAAATATGTGACGCCAATTTTGCGCCTAAGTCTAAAAAATATGCTACATTAAACTTAACTATATCTTAACAGGGGTAAAGTTACTAACCATATTCTAACTTGTCGGTTGAAATATAGTTGGTAGAAAAAACTATTTGTAAAAACATGATAATAATAAAATGATTTTCTAAAACTCTTTGTTCAAAATCCTTAATATAACTGTTTTTTACAGTCGGTACACTATATTTTCCTCAGAAAAACCTAAAAAATAACTGTTAGAAATGAATATAATGCGTCATTTTTGTATTGTCTTTCATTTTGTACGCTTTAATGAATAAATTCCACAGACTTATCTTACAAGCCAGTAGTTAATTTGGCAGTGTGTGTGTGTCTTCTAACCAGCAAGAATAACACTTCCTTACATTAAATATAGCATAGGAACGAAACATCGATGTCTGTAAATAAACACAATATATATTTATTTTTAAAATGTTGGTGAATATATATATATATATATATATATATATATATATATATATATATATATATGAAATTAAAATGAAATAAGCTAAAGACCGAAAAAGCTAAACGTTTCGCGTAACTGTTATATGGGTTTTGTCAAGGGCGATCCAAAAATACTTTTGACAAAGCCCATATAACATTTGTGCGAAACGTTAAGCTCTGTAGGGATTCCGCTTATTCCATTTTAATTTAATACCATCGGATTGTTTTATCCTTTCATCTGTTCATATATATATATATATATATATATATATATATATATATATATATATATGCGGCATCTTCTCTTGCAGGCAAGTGTTGTTTTATATAACATACAATTTATGTCTGGATATAATTTGGTACAAGAAGATAATCGTACTTATTACATAATTCCCGCCAAAATTTATATTATACTAACACATGGTTTGTATTTGAGTATCCTCATTCCCCTGAAAATGGGTCCGGATGGGTCTATAAGTACTGGTGACACAAATCAGAACTATGGAATATTGATGGGATAACCCCCTTCCCCTTTAAACTCAGATTATAGTTCGGAGTATTTAAACCACCTACCAAATGGCATACAAACATAAGTTGTCTGTTATATTTAACAATATATATATATATATATATATATATATATATATATATATATATATATATATATATATATACATATGTGGGGGTATATATGTGCGTATGTTAGCCTCTGTGTAGCTAAATTACTATAAATATATTTAAATAACTCACTACTATATCTAACAACGCATTAAGCCCTGTTCAAGTAAATACTTAACATTGAAACATTAACCATTATACATCCTCATAAAGTGGTATGTGGATACATGAAATTCTATTTCGTTTCTCAAGCAGTTGAGTACATTCCCAAGAATTTATTTCACCACTGAAAAATAATAGGGACAACATTACGTAAAAACATCACTCACGAATTTGTCAACACTTAGCAAGCATAGATACATTATTAAATTAATCATAAAAACGGACGAACTAATACGCCGAATTCGACAATAAAGATAAACAACTAGATACAAAATAATCCTACAGATTCAAAAGTGTAAAAATTAATAGACCTCTTTACTAGCTTTGAACATCACCTCTTAAATGTAATTTAACATTTAGAATTTCACAAACAACACAATAATTTCCAAAAACGATTACACATCATCGTTAAAGATATAAACAACTCAAACACATGTTCGTAAAAGCGGACACACCTAGAGATTTTTACAAACTACATAAACAATAGTATAACACAATACAAACAGAAAACATTACAAAAAAAGTACAGAAAACTAGATACACTCGAACGTAACAACATAGCTATAATGCATACTTAAAGTAAACAAATCACCGATGAACTAGAAATTAGCGTAAACGTTTGTAAATTAAAACCTAAGGAAACCTATACATTATTTAAAGACCACAAAAGTAAGTTTAACATTAACCCCAGCACTCGCTTGATGAATCCGACCAATCCAGAAATAGGAAGAATCAACTTAACAATTCTATCAGGATTCAACAAACAAATGAAAATAAGAACTAGAATTAAACCAATGTGTGAATACTGCCGAAGCAATCGCTTGGTTTAACAATATCGTAAATAAGAACAAATGTACCTTCCTACAATTCTAAATAGTGGACTTCTATCCGTCTATATATTTAACATCACCCTAGAATTAGCCAAGATGTATACCGAGATATGCAAGGATGAACTGTACATCATTAACAAATGTAGGATATCAGTAGTAATCTATAACGATGACAAAAGCCTCAACACAAATATGGCAACCACCTTTGATTTGGGCATGGGTGCCTTTGAATCGGCGGAGGCATCAGATCTTGTGAGGGGTATGCATTTTATATACACTCACAATTAAGCGATAATAAGAGAGCCCAAAAAAATTACGGGAGACATCTTCAAGAAAATTATACATATTAAAATGAAAGAAACGAAGCGTAAAAGTAGAAGTGCTGGCAAACATAAACACATCTGACTTTCTTAACGTCACGTAAAACGTAATTAAAAAATACTTACGAACCATACATTAAAGATTAATTCAATCAAATATACGTAAACCCAAAGTCGAATCACCCTCCATCAATCATAAAAATAACACACATTCCGAATCATATCGAACGCATGTTTATCAATAATTCTAGCAACGAAAATGTTTTAAAACAATCAATCAACAATTAGAATATAGCTCTAAAAAAGTGCCTACTATAACACCGAAATAACATGTAAAAGACAGGACACTAATAATTACAAGAAAATTAATAATAAAATAAATAAATAGAATCTACTATACACCCCCTTTTAACCAGATGCTAAAACTTAAATAGGCAAAACATTCCTAAATCTGATTGAAAAACACTTCCCCGTAACAAATCCCTTGCATAAAATATTCAATAAAAATAACGTAAAACTATCGTGCAGCTACTCCGAACACCTATAAAGTATAGTTAAGACACACGAAAACAATATACTAAAAGAGAACAGCAGAGAGGAAGAGAAAAATAAAAAAAATACATAACACAGTGTAAAATATAGCAAAAATAACACTGAGCAGAACAAAAATATAAACAATACAAATAAAAATTTTATAAAAACACTAATAATAATCACACGAATAGAAATGAAAAAGTACGCAATAAAGATAAAATATGTAACTGCATCAATCGTACACTTAGGGCCACTGCAAAATAAATGCCTAACCAAAAGTATTATATACCAAGCCACACTATTTGCAAAAGAATAA
>OY744526.1:135609755-135642255 GCA_963556195.1 Sepiola atlantica
AACATGTGGCCTTTTAGTTTGGAATTTGACTTTTTAAATGTTTTATCTAATTTTAATTGTTTCCCAATATACGGCTCTTAGTGAAAGTTAAGCATGTGTATTACCCCTGATGAAATCTTAGTTTCTAATAACTATTGATCGTATTACCGTATTATTTAACTTTAGAATTAAAACAAAATAAATAACTAAGTGGCTTATGAATCACACTGTATATATATACACATCAATATATATATATATATATATATATATATATATATATATATATATATATATATATATATATATATATGAAAAAAGGTGATAAACATGTACGAATGTCCAGATTTATTTCAAATTTCAATTGTTCAATGCAAGGTATATTCTGTAAAAGAATATGTTCATTATTATGTCCTTAAGACAAGGCTTTTCAAAAATCAAAATCTTAATATCAGACGAATATATAGTATGATAAGTATGCAGTGGAAAAGCAAAAATTCAACATTTGAAATGATATTAAGCAGTTGAAAATGAAAAAAAGATATTGGATTTACCCAGTTGGTAATTGTCCGTTAATAAGGTTTCAAATGAAAAGAGATGTTGATGGAGAAAAAAGTGTTTCGTCAAATCAGCATCAAAAAGCCTTAAATAATGAAGTAACTTCAATAGTGGGATGTTGAGTTCAAATCGTAGGTGGAGCGTATTTAATCGGAATTAATATGAGGAATCGGACCATTTTTTTACTCTTAATTTTTTAATACATTTTTAATGTTTAATTTTGGCTTTTTCACTGCCAATTTATATATCTATATAATTCCTCGATAACATTTCGATCTTTGAAAAGCCTTGGCTTAAGTTAAGAATAATACACATAATTGTGTTACATGATGTACCGTGCATTAACCAATAGAAGTTGAAATAAATCTGGACATTCGTACATGTGTAATACTCTTCTTTCATCTATCTGTATAATTGCTCTATCTCGTATATTGAGCTTACACCAGTTCACTATAGGTTATATCTACTACAAGTTTACTTTTAGTTTCATATTTTATCATATATATATATATATATATATATATATATATATATATATATATATATATATATATATATATATATATATAGTAAGCTATGAAAATATATTTATGGCAATTTAGCTACACATAGGTACCCGCGTTTCATCCCCGGGGGAATCTTAAAGCTAAAATGCATTTTATCGTGAAGATTCCACCGCGGATGAAACTGGGGAGCCTCTGTCTAGCTTAATTAACGTAACTATATTTCCATTGCTTACTACCTAGCTCTACTTATGTATCGAGTACTGTTGAAGTTAATACTGACAATTGATACAAAAAAGATAATACCTCCTTATGAAATTGTATGTAGATACATTAAATAGTAATATATATATATATATATATATATATATATATATATATAACATGGCTACATAGGTAAACGAATAATTAATACATAAATAAAGATGCATATATATATATATATATTTATATATAAATATATTTTCTTTTGATTTAATTATTTCCGTCTAATACATGGTTTTTGAAGGCATTTTTGCCTCTATATTTATATTAACTTTCAAAAGATGCTTTATAAAATGAACTTTCCTAATTTATATATATATATATATATATATATATATATATATATATATATATATATGTATTAATTGTTAAATAGAGATATTGCAGTAGAACACTATAATACACCGGTCTTTGCACTCTTACTTTGTTTATTAGCCAGGCGCTGAGGTACCAGCGCTGGGACGCCAAAAACACTCAGTGCCTGGCCTTGTTTCCTTTGTTTCAATCCATGCCGTTTCTCTTTTCCTCTATTTTGGTAAGTTAGCGTAAGTTATGTCGTAACTTCCTTTTACATGACCAGTCCGGACTGCTCTTGTACCGACAGGTTAGGGGTACAGGTTGGAGAGCTTGTCTGGCTTCTGTTTACGAGTGACAGAGCACGATTACACATACTTAGGAAACGCGAGGAATGGCTGCTCTATCATCAGTTGCATAATACCGTGGATAGTAGTATGAGCTATATCGCGCATGGAAAGGGACCCTTCAATTATATCCGGTGGCCTTTGCCGAGGCCACAACTCCCATGGGGCAGGTCACGACTATTGGACTGGTTGTGGGAGCTTATTAGCACCTAACAAGTACCCACCTTGAATTACTTACTCTATAACAAAACCATGTCATTACAAATAAATCAAATCAAGCCTAAACCAGAACCCCAACAATAAAGTAAACATTCGCCTCCGACCTTGAGGCTCGCACTCACAAATATCTGGGGATTTAGAACTAAGACCAACTATGTAGAAACCTTTCTACTGACTAACTCCCCGGATATTCTAGCACTCAGTGAAGCAAACCTTCAATCACTAATCTTTTCTCACAACTTTGACATGGCTGACTACCTCTCCCTTAACTTTAAACACTCGGACAAATATATACACGGGTTGGGAGTTTAAGTTCGGACCACCCTCCTTCTGACTAAAGAACATATTTTAGAATCGGATGGGTAATACTACAGGTGTTTTAGATTGACTTAATATCACAGCGTTAGTTACTTATATTTATTGTATCGTTCCCCGTCGACCAAGGGGTGTACACTTCTAAACTCTCTCTCTGAAAACATATATAGAGCAGTCTAACTTGACTAAAATGCACATATACATGTATTTGGGGATTTTAATTATCAGGACGGTGACTGCTTGGAATTCTCTAGCCTTACTGACGCAGCGGGCAGCTATACGAATACTTTCTAATCAGCTCACGACCTCTCTCAGACTGTCGATTTCCTGACCTGCATCCCCGATTGAGTAGACCAGCCAGTCTCACTTCTAGACCTTTTCTTTGACCTCAATAGCCGAGGATTGTGTGACGAAATCTCATAGCCTACTCTGAAATGCTCATCACATTGTGCTAATTATTCATATCACCCTAAAATGTCGGACAAAAGCTAATGAGCCGTTGCTAAAATAAACGAGATACGACGTGCAGGCTGATTTTGAGTCTATCAGAGATCACATCAGCGTCGGCCCATGGAGGGACACCTTCTCACTCCCTGTTGACCTGTGTGCAAATGAGTGAACTGAATCGGCTAAATCAGGTATTAAAGTCTATGCCTCATGCGAAAATTATTCAGCAAACCCCACTCTATTCAATGGTTATTCATCGGAATGTGCAGCTGCAGTAAACGTTTCGTAAATTCGGGCCTTATAAGCCATCGACTAATAGACATACATTTATGGAGCCAATAAATAACTGTAAAACCGTCATTGGAGAGGCAAAGAGAAGGTATACTGAGTTAACAAAAAAACACGCATTCAGTCACAGAAACAAGGTACTCGCGATTTTTAGAAAATCTACAATAGCGTGGTAGAGCAACGGTCAATCAACGCTTCCCCCACTATCAAATGACAATGATGTCGTTTGAACGGCACCTGGTAAGGCTGAACTACTTGCCCTGCGCTTCGCTTCTAACTCTACTTTGGACTCAAAGATCCACCCCTAGCCTAAATTATCAATGCGGGCCGAAACCACACTTGATATCCTGATCATCACCCCTATCCCAGGTCAAATACATCATCAGAAACATTGACACTTCCAAAGCTTGTTGGTCTGATCTAATACGTGTAACAGTAATGAAGAAATGCCTTGTGTAACTTGTCTCTGACTTCTCAAAAGTCTACAATAAATGCCTTGCTGAATCTTGCTTCCACGATCGCTGGAAAACGGTTTCTATGATACCAGTCCACACGAATTCTGGGAATAGAACGGATCCTTAGTACTACCGCCCAATCAGTCTACACCCGATCTTCGAAAAAATATTTGAATCCGTACTCGATCAAGGGATAGTCCGACACTTAGTTCATGCTAAACTTCTTTCTGACTGCTAGTATGGATCTTCCGCAGACACCCTAACGGTCATCTCTGAACGCATATATCATACACTCGACAAGGCTGATGAGGCTAGGGTAGGAACGGTTGATATATCAAAGACCATTGACAAGGTTTCTTCTTAAAATACGAGCATACGGTATTACTTGACACTTACTTCATATAATTATATCCTTCCTAACCAAAAGAAAGATCCAGGTTGTCTTTGATAGCCGTTCATTTTAGAAACATGGCAGCAATGCTGGTGTACACCAGGAATCTATCCTTGCACTTTTATTGTTCCTGATCTTCATAAACGATCTCCCTGATTTCATTAAGTATGATATTGGTTTATTTGCTGATGACACCACGCTTTACTCCCGTCATGAGTGCAAAACGGTCGCATATCCGAGGTAGTGGCTGAAACCTTATAAAATGACCTCCAGGCTGTAGATGATTGGGGTCATAAACAGTGGTAATTTTTGATGCCGCAAAGACAAATCTTATTTTCCTATAATATCTACAAGAAACATATTCAATCACCGATTGTCATGGCAAATAACACCCTTCCTAAAGGATCAACAAAAAAACCTCTTTGGCCTAACCTCCACAAGTAACACGAATTGGAACACACACATCGACTACATTGCCAAGGCTGCAGCAAAGAAGGGGGGGTTCTTCTACCGTTCTAGTAACTCATCACAACTGACATGATCATGTACCTCTACAAAGACACCATCCGACCATGCATGGAGTAGTGTTACCGCATCTGTCTCTCCCTCTTGATAAGGTTAAAAAAGAGTCGCAAACGTAATAGGTCCCTTATTGTCAATCCGGCTTCAGTCCCTGTCCCATCGCCGCTATGCTGCAGCCTTATGCTTGTTTTACAAATACTTCAATAGATTATGCTCCGATGAACTCGTTACTCTGGTACCCGTCGACGTAAATTCCCTAGACCAACTCGACAATCAGCTAAATTCCATCCATTCACTGCGGATGTCCCCAGATGCTGGAGAGTCTTCTACTCTGATAGCTTATTTTTTCTTGCTGATGGCCCCTTGAACTTCCTCCATGCCCTTTGTTTCTTGGACAGTACCGACTTGCAGAAGTGTAAAACTAATGTAAACATACATCTCGCTGCACAGCTCCCAACGAAGAATGACACCTACTCCCTTAATTATTAGTAGCCCCTTACGTCTACAGTTGCGTCCTGCCTTGTTTGGGGTGAAATATCATTTTTTTAAAATACGAACGATAAGACACAATTTCTTGAAGAAAAAGCGATTGAAGCATAGCCCATGACAAAACGCTACGTGCCACATAATACCTATGACATCCGAGAACCGCAAACGTGATAGCCGCGTTTAGAGAGTAACGAAAAAGATTGCACAACGATGAAAGCTCTGTGCTATTTAACGAAACTTATATATGTATATATATATATATATATATATATATATATATATACATATGTATATATATACCCATATATGTATATGTATATATATATATATATATATATATATATATATATATATATATATACATATATATTCATATATATATATATATATATATATATATATATATATATATATATATATATATATATATATATATATATATGAATAAATATGAGACGACAAGTATACTTTAAAAAAATTGAACGTATAGTGAAATCAGTTGAGCTAAATATCCGACATAGAGCCATAATAAAGATAAATGAAGAAAGACAGATAAAGATTACGGATGACAGATCTATTTTATCTTCGATTATGCAATGCCACGTATACGCGATAAAATATGTATTATATATATATATATATATATATATATATATATATATATATATATATATATATATAACGGGGTATTCCCCCCTCGTAATTATCATATTTATGTTACATTTTAAACGCATATATGCTGATAGTTACACCACGCATTCTTGAAAGGGTCAACGTTTATAGTCAATACAGTGTACGTTACTTTGCGAAATATGTTTTCTTATAACCTTTTTTTTCGAAAAAAAACCTAACATTATTTCTGTTTTCGTTTTGCTGCTACTTAATTCGGTATTCTTGCATGTTTTCACCATCTTGCCGCCTGAACCAATAACTGGCATCAGTTGGCAGTCGACAAACTAAGAAGTATGCTTCTGCATTTTTTGGGGGGAGCGCCATCTTTAGATAATTTCGGGTGTAAACCGAGTACTTGCAAGATGAACGTCGCTTAAGAAAATGTATGTAAGGAAATCGAATCAACGACGCAGTTAAGAAATCGAAATATTTATTCGAGCTTGTCTCTCACTTGGCAAGCGAGTTATGTTTCCTTATGCATGTCATAGATATACTTTGCGTTAATTTCATCTAAATAACTAGTTACCTTTTTCCAGTTAAGATTCGGAAGGGAAAATGTATGTAGAAACATGTGTCTTCGGCGAGGCATCTGCAGCGAACAGGTTTACAATATAATGATATATTTGCATATATAGCGCGATAATTAGTTATGTAAGCATTGCAGTGTTTGGTGCAAGAGATGCAATGCATGATAGCGCTCCTAATATTTGGAAGTGATATAGCGTTCGAGATACGAATTTCGCCTTATTACATTTGGATATAAAGCCACAATGAGTAGGCGTAATACTACGTAGCATATGTAGGTGAAAGGTTACGTCTCGTTTAATTACTATGCTTCTCTATCATACACTATTTATATATACATAATTTTAATAGGCTATGAAAATATAGTTATGCCAATTATGCTACACAGAGGCTCCCGCGTATCATCCCTGGGGGGAATCATCAGGGGGAATTTTCTGGAGTGTTAGCCTGAAGATTCCACCTGGGGGTGAAACGCGGGAGCGTCTGTGTAGCTTAATACATATATTTCAATATACCTAACTCTACTTACGTATAGTGCACTGTTTAAGTAAATACTGAAAATTGATGCATAAAAAATGATATCTCTTCATAAAATATTATGTGGATACATGAAATAGTAATACATAATATATATATATATATATATATATATATATATATATATATATATTGCAATTTAGCATGGGGCTTACTCCTGGGGATGAACCACGGGAGCCTCCGGGTAGCTTAATTACCATAAATATATGTTGATATATATATATATATATATATATATATACATATATATATATTGTCATTGCAATACATGAAAAGCTGGATATTTCACACTTGAAAAAATATTCTTGATATTATGAAAACATATTTAAACATAATGTATATGTCTGTAAAACTTAGGCACAAAAACAAGAACCTGTATTTTTCTTATTAGGGTTTAGGCTAAGGTTTAGAGTTATCTCTACCATCATAGTTAAGGTTATAATGTTTACTCAGAGGGCAGTAGAGATACGGAGTTTAAGTTTTTAGATTGACGGACCGAATCCCGCTTATTTCCCCTGTCGAAAAAAGTGTATTCTCCTGTCCGTTCAAAAACGGCAGTAATCTGTCTGAACTTAACCAAATATGAATGTATCTCTATTCTCAAAAGTGAATAAAATGAAGATAGTCGCGCATTATATAAATTGCCAATGTTATATAACGTTGCTTGGCTGAAAGGTCGCTTACTTACGCAAGAACGCTTTTTTCATGACTGTTTTTTACTTTGAACGTAACGATAGCAGGCGTTGTTTTACCTCCAATAGTTCCATTTTTCTACGTCAGTCCAGTTGAAAGTGATCCATTGTTCGCGTTCGGACATAACTTTACGATGTCTCATCGGCTTATTATGACCTAAATTAGTATTAAATGAAGCAATATATAAATTAACCTATACATATTTTCACGTAATAAGGTGCCATGAATGCCGAATGAATATCGATTACATAACATTATCTTGCTACCTCCGAAGTAGAAAAGTTCATATAACGATATACTCTACATACTGACAAGATAAATATTACCGAGATTGAAGAGCATTCATACTAGAACGATATTAGACCCCCACTTCCCAGTTCCTACAATTTTGAAAATTAATAAGAAACACAATACACCAACACTTAAAGGTGGAAAAACTAACAAAAACAGCACCTGTCGATCCTTTATCTATGTTCTTTTTAATGGCCATCTTGTGATAATAAGATTTAAAAACAGAGGCAACTTACTTAATGTTGTTATGTAACTATGCTTGACTGTAATCTCTTCAAAAACATACACTAATAAGATATTGAAACAATGTTAACGTGTTACACAACAATATTGGACATTTTATATAAATATTTATATTTTTCAAAGTATCTATTCCCTGTTGTAATACGGCACATATATAACTCAGATAATATAACTTACAAGGCGCGTTTAATAGGTAATGCCCCTAACTCACTTCTAGTTCTTTGATCTAAATGAAATTGTGAATGTATAATTATTATCATATGGGTGGGGTATGTTGCAAAAACAGGTCTGAACTAATTGTGGTTTCTTATTTACAGGTGTTTGGACTGAGTCAGGTGCGACATATAGCTAGTTAAGTGTCGCGCAGTGATCCGGGTTTGTATTTGAAAGGACGAAATAAAAATAATACTTTTGATAAATGAGAGAACCTTATGGGGATGCTTCCCGATAATATGAGCTTGTAACACGCTGGTCTCGTGCATTCAAACATGGCCGGAAATATGTGAAACAATCTCCCAGACCGGGTCTTTTATCTTCTGCTTAATAGCAATATTAGGCATAAGCCCGTCAAGTTGAGAATGTCATTTTAGTACATCGACACCTTACTATTCGCCAAATAACAGAATAGGTCAAGATTAGTACAGGGTCTGTGCAAATTATCATTCATGACGCGTTACATATGCATAAGGTGTCTGCCAGATGGACTCCCAGGTTGTTCACACCTTTCCAAGAGCAAAAACACATCGAGTACTCGAGGATGAATTTGGAGATGAGTCAAAGGTTTTCAAATGACTAAATTCACAAGATAAAACTTTAGTTTATCACTATGATAAACAGACCGAATCTCAGTAAATGCAGTAGAAGAATTTGGACTCACCATCTATAAATAAGACAATACTGCAGCCCTCCGATGACAATGTGATGTTCACAGTTTTCTGGAAGGGAAGCTATCAAAATAAAAAAAAGTGGGGCAATATAAACAAAAGGTATCCTCCTCCTGCCAGACAACGCTCCAGTCTGGAACTCGCATGTCGCCAGATAAAAACCACGGGCGAGTTGCTATGAAATATACCCCAATCCTCCTTACTCTCCTGACCTTAAAGCTTAGGAGTTTAATCTCGTCCCAGCCATGAAGTACTTTTTGAAAGGACACCGTTTCCCAAATTATGCCGCCTAGATTTCTGAAGTTAGGACGGGGTTAGAGGACCTATCTAGAGGGTTCTACACAAACGGTGTCCAGAGCTGCATTAAACGATGTAATAAATGCATATCTCTGGGTGGTTGTTATGTACAGAAAGACTGATAACTGTGCCAAGTTTCATAAATCTACTGCTATAAGAAATGGGCCAAAGGCATTATTTATTGTACGCTTTTAAACATTTATTTGAAAGATATACACGCAGGTTGGTATGTCTACAACCCCGATGTGTTTGTGCTCAGACGTGCATTACACTAACACTCATTAGATGATATAAAACAGAGTTTAAAGTGTAAGTGTGTGTTCAACAAGCAGGACACGTGTGTACGTATTTCACGTATTAAATATGAAATACTGTTTATTAATTTGTTTTAATAATGAAGGTAAATAGGAAATACAAAAAATTAAATATGATAAATGTAAGTTATTTAGGTGATTAAACTGAGATTTGACCGATTAAGATACTACTATATTTAAATCAGTTAACTCACAATATTTAACATTAATTGTTCTTATGAAAGTCGATATATTTTATGAAATAGTTACTTTATTAACCGTAATATAAATAATAAGTAAAATAGGTTATTCTAGAAAAGTGTTTTTATTATAAATGATTAGATAACACAAGTATATAGTAGTTTGACGAGATACACTTATAATGAATAAAAGTAATACACACATATCAAGTGTATGTGATTTCAAAACAATAATTTACCTTTTCTTCATAAGAAATCCTTTTTCGGTGAGTACGCTATTACAATTATGTTATTGATAAATAACAATATACCTAATGATTTATTTAATACTTCCCCCCATATATATATATATATATATATATATATATATGTCTTTAGAAGCATGAATGCAATGCAGAGAGCCGGATTAAATGGAAGCGGAAAAAGAAAAACATGAACAATCGAAAGTGCGATGTTACAATTTTCGTAGCAATTTCTATCATAAACCTCACATATAAAACAGCAAGTATAGTAGTAACAGTGTATAGTGTCCGAATGATTAGAACCATTTTGGGGAATTACTGTAATGAGACAATACGAGTAACATAAAATAGCTGTGTCATCATTGTTAAGGGTCGGGTACTTTTACTGAAACAGAGGATATTTGGAAATAGAGTGTATATATATATATATATATATATATATATATATATATATATATATATACATTTTAACGAAAATACGTTCTATAAGTTGAGGGCGAACAATAATGCAGTTTTCTGCATCTTAATCACTTAGGAAAGTCAGCCAATCGAAAGAATTGTAATAATAATTAAAAATGCCTATGTCTATATCAATCCCCTGAGCCAATATGAATGAGTAGCGTATATTTAGTCGGTACTGTTGCAGTTTAATGATTTGTCTTCTAAAGGAATTAGGGAGAACAAATTGGGTTAAGTAGTATACTTATGTAGAGATAAAAAATGTTAAAAAACAAAATTAATTTAAAATGTGCATCCTGGATTAAATGGCTTTAACTAAATCCCATTGGAATTTAAATAAACATATACACTCTGCAGGGTGTTTAAATGATTTGTATTCGGGATTAACCAGTATCAACTAACGTATAGTGAAGGCTTATCGGGGTACTACTATTGATGTGCTGATTAACACTGCTTTAGAGATACGAGTAAGGATTGGGTGAGCAAGATTGAATTTGATTGGCAGATATGGGATATTAGTATTACGACCGAGAATTGTTTGGAGTAATAATAATGTGGAATGCGGGTATTACCCTCTTAATTTAGGGAGAAAATATTTTTGGGAAAGTTATAATCATTGCTCTTGAAAAGTTGTGTTGATATGGGCGAATTATGGTATGTGTTCGTATATTTTGAATTGTATTCATATTTATGAGGGGTGGTAAGAGAACTTTATGGCGTGAAAGTCGGGATTCAATGGGGCTAGGATGGGTGTATGTATTTGGCAGAGGTGTGGGGGTAATGCTCGGCCTTTATGTATATCAGTAAGTCGAGTTTATAAGTTGTGCTTGTCTCGTGTTGTTGACTATTTTAAAGATGTCATCTCGGATATTAAAACAGACTGCATTTAAAGCAAAATGTTCCCTTAAAATATGTTAAGGAGGTATTTTTATGTAAAAGTTGCGTTATCCGGATCGCGAGTGCCGTACTTGCGTCGCTTTTGTATCTGAAGGGGTTCGTGTGTGCGTACAATCTTTGTTTGAAATGTCCCTTTGTCATGCCGATGTATTTTCTGATCTACCGGGAGTCTGTTTAGTGATGGTGGCTTAATATACTAGGCCATCGATTTTGCATTTCCCTACTAGGGCCCAGTTGTCTTTGTTCTGGCATGAGGAGCCTGCGTTTGCAATTTTTTAGGGCTCTTCAGAGATTATTTTTCTGATAGATGGGGCAGTAGAGTAGCTAACCATTATAGCATTTCTGTTAAAATGAGTGTGCAGGTTGTGTGTAAGGGGAAGTGTTTGTCGAGTAATTTGAGGAAAAAGTGGCCTACATTTTTCTTGGGATTAGTGAAATAGGGTGGGAAAAACAAGATCACTGACCTCCTATTGCGGCTCTCCAGTAGTTGGTATCGGGTGGGAGTGTATGGGAGCTCTTCTTTGAATACGCTGTCGCCGGATGGCCGATTCTTTCTGTGATTGAAACCGACGTTACGATTCTGTACTAATGTTTCTGTACTAAAAAAATAAATAAATGTTACACTCCTTATTTGTTATTTTTAATTTTAATTCTCAATTAATAGAGCAATCCTCGCGAATATTGCCTGTTATAATACAAAGAAGTATATATATATATATATATATATATATATATATATATATATATATATATATATATATATATATAAGTATATATATATACATATATATATATATATATATATATATATATATATATATATATATATATATATACATGTACAGATAATGAACACCAACGTGGTACAAACAATCTAAGTAATTTAAACTGGGCTTATTAATTATCTTATTTATAGTGTTCAACATAAAATAAAGGTGTTTATATATATATGAGTGTTTTTTTTAATACAGCCTATCACATAATTTACAACACTGTCCTACCAGTTTCACCTCCATATTTAATAGTTGTTATTCGATAACATCTACATGCAAGTGTCGCAAATTATTCACCTGATAAATACAAACGTATATATATATATATATATATATATATATATATATATATATATAAAATTGAAATATAAGCCATTAACAATACAAGATTGGTTTTACATTAATCCTATTTATTTTGGAATAAAATTCCATCAACAGGGTTGACCAGTATTGAGTCATTTTTTTTTCATAAAAAAACAAGAATTAACAAACGTATTTATAAACGTATTTGGTGCGATGTCTCCGCTGTTGTTGTTGGTGGTGGTTATGATTCAAATTCCAGTGTCGAACGAAAAGAGCGTTGACTCGCTAGTCTTGATAGTTCTCACATTCTCGGGCGCTGGATTATCTAAATCCACTTTCCCGACATTGTGTCACATTTTACCGATTTTGGAGGTAGATAAATAACCTGCATATCTATATTATTATATATATATATATATATATATATATATATATACTTATACAGGTTGATAACAACATAAACACTACAGTGATTACATGATAAAATGGCAGTGTATAACTAAGCAGTGTATTTAAATTCATGAGAATGTATTTGCTACAATATAAACTGATTTCTACATAACGCGCTGTATATGATTCGTAAAACGGGCAGAAATGGAACAGTAACATTTAGGAGACAACTGTACCAATTCTCCATTGGTGGCTTATGTTCTGCTTGTAGCGTGTGCTAAAACCTCTCAAGCAGCATAATAGTGAGGGTTTAGATGTTTGCTTAAAGGTGGTCATAAACATGAATACCAAAAAGTTCTTAAGTTAGATTTGCGTTTTTATATTGTGTTTTTACAAGCTGTGTAAGCTAGAGGAGCCTCCTGTCTCCACATCTAATTACTAACTAGATGATGTTCTTTACGCCAGAAGAATGTCTTGTATGTATTCACATTGACCTTTCACCAACTTATACAATGTTATAGGAATGGTCTTTTCCCCGAAATCGATATCACATAATGTATATATATATATATATATATATATATATATATATATATATATATATATATATATATATATATATGGTAACCTGCACGATATTTGATTAATGGAAGAGGCCGTGATAGAAAAATGTGTATGTTGTTGACATACACACATACACACCCCCACCCCCCCACCACACACACACACACATATATATATATACATATATATATATATATATATATATATATATGCATGTATGTGTATATATATATATATATATATATATATATATATATATATATATATATATATATATATATATATTCTATATAAAACTGAATGGATGTGTTTTTTTCTGGGTGTGTATGGGTTTGTGTGTTACTTATAAAAAAAGTTAGAGAATATAGATAACATCTAAAAGTGTGTTCTGATAAATAATTCGCAGAGTCAGTTGATTGCCGAATCTCTAAACACATCCCTTAGGGGTCTTTAGGACGGATTGTATCAGGGGGTCGTTTTCAATTATTTTTTCATTCTATTTTATAGTAATTAGAAAATGATGAGTCATATTTTGCTTTAATTACGTAATATTTAAGATAACTTTTAATGTTATTCAACGTTTCTTAGCGTCAATTCTGTTTACATTGAGTGAGTAAGAAACTATGCGAAGAGCCACCACTAGCCGCAACTGCCCGTCACTTTGTGTGTATACACATACATGCAACTGAACATGTTATGATATTTTATATCAGAAAAATGTTCGGCCTTGTCCGGCAAATTATACCTCCAGTACATAAAACAATTAATGGGTTTTAATGGCATTTATTAGTTAGAGGATAGCTAAGGAATGTCGATAACTTACGTTTAATGACACCATTTGTTTGTTGTTTTTAAAGGTTAGGGAGTATAGAAACCATGTAAAATGCATCCTTATGTCAAATTCACATAGTGAGATGATGGGAGTATTCCCGAATCTCTGAACCCACTTGTTAGGGGTCCATGGGGCAGATTTCATCAGGGGGTGTCATTTTCAGTCATGTGTTATAATATTTTGCAATAATTATAAAATCCTGAGTCATATGTTAATATAATAACATGATAATTGTAAATAACTTTTAATTTTATTTATCGTTTCTTAGCGCCAGGCACGCGCCTCTAAATTTTAGTTATTTGTTATTATTTTTGTAATAAGCGACGAACGCTACATTTATATAATTAATCTGCAAACCAATTGTGTATACACACACTGCTTTTTTGTCTGCATCCGGGCAGTTTAGGTCACCTATGAAAACCCCTTTGCAAGTGCTTCTGCAGTTTACATCACCTATGAAAAACGTTTTTAAGAGTATTTACTTCATCAACATCACGTATTTTCTTAATATGTTAGAACGTTTTGAATTGTCGATAGTACGTCCTGCTTGAAAGCTGGGAAAGCAGTCCTTGTGTGGAACGCCACTCGAGAATGTACTGCGAAATACCGACACTTAAAAAAGCCACATAGTATACCATTTTAAATGTCAGTGTGAAGCTGACTATGTCGGTCGTACAGTACAACGATTGGGAGTGAGAGTGGCCCAACACATCCCGGCTTGTTTTCGTAATTCACGCGCCCTAAGGTTATATGCATCGGCGGACGTAGCCGGGTCTTTGGAACGAAGATCCGGACGTTGACAAAGTGCATTTGAACGCTTACGGGTCCATGAGTAATCTATTGCAGAGCACCTATACGAAAACAAACATGTGGCGAGAACTATACCGATGATTGGTTTCGTATCGTGCACAAGGCCCGTTCCAAACACCAACTGAAGGTTCTGGAAGTCGTGAGCGTTACCAGACGAAACCCTTACTCTGCAGGCAAACGTAGTTGTCTCACAAATTAGATCTATTTAGACACCTCTAAAAGAAAAAAAAGACTTTGCCTGCAATATGTCGATTATCATTTTTTCCATTTTGCGTGATTGTTTCTAAGGTTTTGGCGATAGTTCATTCCTTTCCCGTGGTTTGTGCCCTTTTTTTTTCTTTGTTGTTTTTTTCTCTTTTTCTCCCCATGGTTCTCTATATTTTTTTCTCTCTTACACCTTGTAAAAACCATCACATCTTTTTGTATTACTTTAAAACGATATTCAACCGACGTTCCCACTTGAAAATGTGTCGGACGAAATGTACCTTGGGTTTGGTTTTTTTGTCCACTTTTATTCGTAACGAAACTACTTGTTTTATTCGATAATTACACATGACCAATTTTGTTTTTCCTCTTCTTACTTTTTACTTGTGATATTACCCTTTATTCAAGATGGCTCCACTTATTTTATTTAAATGTATAATATATATATATATATATATATATATATATATATATATATATATATATATATATATATATATATATAAGGAAATAAATCAGAATAAAGAATTGTAAAGATACAATATTCATGAAAACATCAAAAGTTCAGGGCAAGGATCCTCATATGCTCATTTTATAGATTTTCAAATATAACCTCTTCTTTTCAGTGGATAGGGAGAGTTGAAAATGTAGTTGTACATATTATCGGAAACATTTAACCTTGAAAACACAATAGCATAAAGAACACAAATAAGGCGAAGAGTCTTATGTTGAAGTGAGAGCGTAACATCAGGGTCGATATTATCTAAAACACGTCAGGATAAAATAAAATAAAAGCAGTTGGTATTTAGTATTGAATGCTTGAAAAAGAAAGCAATACTAAACGTGTTCAACCATCCAAATATGTTTGTAAGATGCTGGTGGTCCCACGGTAATTGGTAACTTCTATTTCATCCTGTATGTGCATTAGTATCAGTTTGGTGGTAAAGATGTTCGTTTCGTAGGGTTCGGATTGATTTTTGTCTGTTAGAGTTCGGTATATATAACAACATTGAGCATTTCAAACAATCATCGCTTCCTGGTTGAAACGAACATCCGCAGGTTATATATATATATACACTCAGATACAATAGTTTTAAAGACAGAGCCGAATAAAAATCGTTTTAAACTGTGGTGATGAATAAAAAATACTTTTTTTGTTGGGATTGGTAGGAATATTGACTGTTTGTGGTGGTGGTGGTGGAAGGGTAATGGGTGCAGTTCGGATGTAGTGGTGCTAAAGAAGGGTTGAATGGTAAGCATTCATAACTAGATTCACACACACACACGCACAATAAATATATATACCCACAGACATATATATATATATACTAACATTGATCCACAGAGACTAAGACACACACACATATACATATATATATATATATATATATATATATATATATATATATATATATATATATATATATATACAGACACACGCACATAAAATGTACTTACACATACTACCGTTTAAATATATCTTCTTACATTTTCTTTTTTATGTATCTATCATAGTGAGTGTCAGGTTACGCTTGGCTTTTCAGCTTCATGATATTTATGGTAAGGGGAGAAGAGATTTGTTTATATTTCGTTGAATGAGTTTATCTAGGGGTGAGGTTAGTTTAAAAGGAATTTGAAGAAAAAAATACTTGTATTGGCGTGTAAAAGGTCACAGGCTAAAGTTATTAGTTTAAGGTAGTTTATTTATAGAGAAACATATTAGAAAGCTTACTTAGGGAAAACAAAGATTTTTTCTCAAGGAACTTATTTTCCAATATTGTAAAGAAACCCAAGTTAACATGAAGATATTTTAAATTTAGTAAGATAAATAGTAGTTGCTTATTAGCTTAGGCAGCTTTACGAAAGTATCCTTTGCTGGGTATCTAGTAAGATTATGGCCGTAATAATTTTGAATTCAAATAACAAATTCGTAAGACAGCTATATGGTTTAGGGCGATAGATACGCGAACATCGATGTATATCTTTCATACGGATGCATGTGGGTGCATATGCACATACATAGGACTGTTGTGCGGAATATTCTCTGGCACAAGGCAGGTACGCATATATACACATTCGCACATAGATAAAGATGCATATACATACACGTAATATACATAAAACAAATATACAACAAAAGAACATCCATATGCAAGGACACACCCACCTACACACATGCATATACATACACACATAAAACACATATAAACACTCATGCATACACATACATACATATATATATATATATATCCCAGTAGTACATTCTACTAATCTAGTATTTATTATTATATGGGTGTAGAGTTTATACATACAATACATACAATATAGCCGGACATACATCAACAATATTAGTATGCCACAATCCAACGGCGTTTTACACATTGATAAACAACATGAGTTAAAAGATATCGTACTTTTCATCAAGTCCCGAAGTATTCGAACAGAAAGTCGATTATTATAACAAATCATCAAGCAAAAGCGGCTTTAGGATATATAAGTCGTACGGATATATTTCCAATTATACACCCAACAGCGAAAAGAAAAGATATCAATAGTTTTTCCCCACGTTTTTCCTATAAACAGCCAGCCAATAGGAGGGCACTTATTTCTCAAAATACTACACCCCCCCACTACACAAAATACACGAATTATTTAACAAAAATACAATTAAGAGCAGTCACGGTAGGAGCCCATATGGGAAAAATATCATCTCTTTTAATCCAAAGACACCCAATGAACCAGGCTGCTCATACCGGAAAAAAATAGCGGAATTGCAAAATAGAATCCCTGTACCACAAGGAGACAATTACAAGCCAAGTAAGCGGCAGATCCGAAATATACATATAGATGACACATGGGATTTTTAAGCAAAGATTATACGGGGACAAATATATATTTTTAATATAAAAATGAGGCCAACATTGCACTAACGACCCGAAAATTACAGTTAAATTAGGCGGACTTCTTTCATCAACAAATGGACAGAGATAAAAAGGCCATGAACATACACCCTAGACACAAGCTTATCCTTTCAGTACGACAGAGAAAACTATAACGTCCTAAGGTAAAATTTAAACTTGAATAGACACTGAATGCAAGAAATGACAGTTGCAAGTGGTGTATGCACAGGAGACAAGACCTATTGTTTAACATTGACTGACGGGCACATATAATGAACATTTATGTAAAAATAGCAATAGTAATGCCACTACATATTCTTGATTCTGGAGACCCTTAAAAAAAAGTTTGAACAAATCACACCGTTAATGGTATTATATAACTCATAGCTCAGTGGATATAACCTAGAATAGCCACCATACACTAAATCGATATATTACCTTCGCTAACTAGCAATTGATTTAGAATAAATGCCCCACCCTAACACATCAATGATGAGTTTAATCTCTCTCGCATACCGATGAACTTATGAATGTTAAAACAACTAAAACACCATAAATTATTGAACGCATGTTGCATAGCTTCTCGCTTGGGCCACGGCGGTACACGTTTCGTACACTCTTCCCGATACAAGCCGTGGCTTTACTCGGTTCGTATACTCGTCCCTGAAAAAACCGTGGGAGTTCACATCTAAAAGTCGTCATTTTTAAAACATTATACATTACATAGTTCGCATATCGTTTGCATTCCTCAGAGTTATCTCTCGACGTGTAGAGGGTCGCGTCGTTAAGTGGATGAATTATTTCTTCTTTTCTTTCCTGCCGTAAACCGCGCCATTTTTTTGTCTGCAACAAAAGCTTCCCGACCGACTCACTAAACAACGATCTTATTACTTTCAAGTATTTTCATTACAAGCGTTAGTTATTTAATCAGCTGGGAGTCACTCACTACGTCGGGAGAGAGATAAAAAGAGAGAGAGAGAGAGAGAGAGAGAGAGAGCAAACCACTACTTTATCCCAGTTACTTACCAATTATTTTCTTAACTATTTATAGAGGATGAAAGGGATATTTCTCGCTTGTATTTTCTTAAAGAAATATATCCCTTAAATCAAACTGCTGACTACATCAACATCATGCCTGATTGGCTCGCCTCCAAACCGTGGCCTGACGAAACTCGCTTCTCACGAAGAACAAGTGACGTCACGCTCGCTCTGTTTCCGATGCAAGGGCCTGTTTCGTCACAACCTCTCGCAGGTGAACACTAACCCTTGATCTGGGATCTCGTCACACGGTGACCTTTCACGTCTGTTAGCTCTGACTGTGAAAACAGACACTATTCTGCACTCGACTGCACCGGCGCTAATTCGCGCAAGTCAAACCAACGATTTCCAACAAATACGTCGATTCCTATAGGGTCATTATCCGACACGCAGACGTAGACATACTTATGATTAACATAGTCAGTATATATGACCAATTATTATTTCCGTATTCATAGTTATTAATGTTGGTACATACTATATTATAATTGTTGTGGTTATTGTTATTACCCTTATAAGTAAGCGTGTGTTACAGTTTACATTATTAGCACCATAGGCTTTATAGTGTTGTTACAAACATGAATATTAGTCAAGAGAGATCTTTATAAACAGTATCTCATCATCACTATGAACATAATTTCATTTTATATCGGATGTACTTTTCAATTTCAGTTTTGATATTTGACAGCTATTCACTTTCTAATGCCTAAAAACTAGTTATCTCAACACTAAGAATTTATATTATTAATATATGTCTAAGTGTTTGTTACTCTTCAGATATAATATTAATTTCAATTTTAAGTTCCCCAGAAATAAATTATCTCATTATTCAGATAAGTCATACTTATTAAATTTACTATTGCACGTTAAAAAAACTTACTTAATATAATTAAATATAAAGTGAGTACTTCCAGGTTCGTGAAGAGGTTCATAATACATTAATAATGTAAGCGCACCAATCTTCATAAGAAAATAGACGAGAAATGTATGTACCATATATATATATCAAGTAAACTCTTCAATAAATGATATGTTATTAGTTAGGGCCTGGCCATGCATTTTATTTTAAACACAAGCATAAGTTGAATTTAAATCGTCTTAGCAGTCATAGAAACAATGAGGGTTGTTTTTAACTATGTGTCGAATTTTGACATTCTACAAAACTAATAAGTAAATAATATTGTATGCCTATTTACATAATGAATCGAGATTTACTTACCAAGTGTTGCACTACATTCATTTATATTCTGTTCTTGTTCCGTTTTTGTAAGCATGTTTTCTGTATAACATTATTTTCATTTACTTTTTTATACCATGTTAACAGTTTAGTTTCAATGAAAGCATTTAATTTAATGCTGTTTCTTATTATTTTTCAATAAATCTATTTTGTAAGTAAAATTAAATATGTTACTATAAAATACACATTTTAATAAATTAGAAAACATATATTAAATATGTGTGCACATGGGTGTAGTGTTATATTATGTATGCCTGACTGCACACATGTAATATACACATGCGCATTTGAGGACGATTACATCATATTTTTTGCTATTGATCCAATGTCTTTAGAATTAAATATGACGAATTACATATCGAAACAACTCATCTCATTTTTAGCTTATGAAATGAAAACTTTATTTAAATGAATTTTACTTTAATATCAGAATTACATATTTTGTAGTAATACGAAATGAAACGTATATTAGATTAAATATCAATATCATATTTTCCATCTTTATATAGAATTCCGAAGACGATGAATACATTTAATAACTTTCTAGCAACACGAGAATGAACAATACGTTTAGAAGCATACAAAAGTAGTTGAAACATAATGTGTGGTGGTGATGCCGCTACTAAAACAGACCAGGTGACTACACTGGTTTAAGAAAAAAAGATGAACGCGTCTATATACACTGGCACGTAATGTTAAAGCAGCTTTCCCTTTGTGAGGTCACTTAAGATTACTCGAAGTACGTGGTTACTAACTTAAAATAACGTATAATTTATGTAATCTAAAGCTTAATTCACGAAATTTGACTTATGTAAATAATGAAAACAATTAGAATTTTATTAATAAATGAACAAAAGTCATTTCATAAGACGACATCGATCGATGAAAACAAATACGAAGAGTACATAAACTTAAAGGTATAATATAACGGGTGCATGACTACATTAAAGGTCATCCTGAGTTAGAGCTTGGTCTTGCTATTGTTTGAGTGAATACATATTCATTAATATCCTTAATTAGACAACTAAGTATTTATTTTAGTGTATCTATTCTATGTTATTCTCTCTCTCTCTCTCTCTCTCTCTCTCTCTCTCTCTCTTTCTCTCTCTCTCTCTCTCTCTATATATATATATATATATATATATATATATATATATATATATATGTATATTGGTTAGTTTATTATGTATGCACGTATACGTTTCGTCCTTTTTAATCGCGACTCATTAGCTACATATATAACAATTCACTACTGGTCGCGTGATTCGAAAATCCGGGCAACGAGTATTTTACAACTGAAGTCCCGACACCTAGATCCATACAGTCAACGCTGGATATCTTATGAAACAGTTATACGTGTAACATGTATTTAGGCGGATGTACGTATATATATATATATATATATATATATATATATATATATATATATATATATATATATATATATATATATACATATATATATATATATATATATATATATATATATGTGTGTGTGTCTGTGTGTGTGTGTAAAAAAAGTAATGGTCAAAGAGTATTAGTTTATAAAGATACAACTAATATCGATTAAATGATATCAATTAAGGAAGAGGAATAATTCTAAACATGTATGATATAAGTGAATACTTCAGTTTGCTTAAGCTTAATTATTAGTAGTTTAGCTATTACATATCCCATACATTATTACTCAGTAACGTGCAATATTCATGGCATATTACATTTTTTGTAATCATGCTTCAAAAATTCAACAGCAACAAATATTTATGTGAGGATATATTCTGCATATATTTTCATAATTGTATCTTCAGCACAGAATAGTACTTGTCAATTCGTAATATGTTAATTAACAATGGCAGTATGTAATGGCTACAAAGCGCATAACACCAACTTATACTACACAGTCAGTAACTGTAATTTTCTATATACTGTTCGCTTGTTTTACTTCACGCTCTATATGGGTGACTACACAATTCAAATGTATATATTACTTTAAATAGTATTGGGTGATTCTTCAGAGTAATGTTTAGTAATAGGTCGTAGTATACAACCACGTAACCATAAGTAGAATGGGTAATACGGGAGTTAAGAATACACAATGAAATAACATAATCAATACACTTAATTAAGAAGTGCAACTCATTAATCACAACTTACCTTATTGTTTTATTTATTTAAAAAAGCGAACGCATATTATAGAAAAATTATTAAAAGTGCACTAACTGGCTTTCTAAAAAGATTAGGTTTGACATTTTGGGGATATGTCCTAAATTAAAGTTTAATTAAAAATAAATCGCCTTGCATAGACGTGCCTAAATATGTTATCGTTCAGCGACATTTCAACTAATGTTGCGAAATAATTTATATTTATTAACAGGATTTACATAACCCTTTAATAAGACCGTATGTTACCAACGAATTATGATTCACATACAGCTGGGTCGTAATAAAATGTACCTATTATGAGCTTTAACTGAATATAGTGTGTGTATATGAAATACAATATAACTAAAGTTGAATGGCTGATGTACTTATCTGAGAGATGCCCATGTTGTTGTATTTGCCAAACACTTGAGCAAATGCGCATTTAATTATTCAGTAATGCAAATGAAACTGTGACAATACAATGAAGTGTGACAAATAATAGATAGTCTAAATTCTTGAGTCAACTAAGAATTACATTGTTATCTTCGCACAGAGTGCCTGCATTCAGTGGGCTGGTTATAATCACTTAAGTGCTTAGTTCAAACCAGGGCTTAATGTTAAGATGCTTCCCTATTGAATTGTGATTTCTACTTCTGAATTGAAGCGATAGCGATCCTGGGAATTGTTCGGCATGAAACTTTATTATGAACCGCCAAGGATAGATATATATGTACTCTATAATTTTCAAACAGTAATAATGTAAACCGAATAAACATGAAAATAACATAACGCCATTTCGAATACAAATTCTATTTAATCGTAAATAATGGATAAATAATGTTTACGAAATCATTAACGTTATACAAAGTTTGTGTTTACTACCCTGGGAAAACCGAGAGACAAGTATCATGTTTATTTATATTTATTTCGCATTTCTCCCTTGTTTATAGAAATCATATCAATTCTATTAGAATGGTGTTTATATTAAGGCCTATCATATGTAGCATGAGGCCAATAGGTGTAATTCCAATTCGTTTAATAAGAACGGTACACAACTAACGCATGCTTATAATTTATCTATACTTTTACTTATAGCTTATTTAATTTTAAAATGTGATTCAAGTAGCCCGATATCAATTTACGTAACACATAATGTTGGGGTAAGGATGAGCATTAAAATGGCATATATTTGCGCTGATAGATTCGCACTCATAAAACCATCGCTCATCGCCTTCTGCATCTGCCCTCTGTATCTGTCTGACACCGTGTAATATAAGTACGCCAACTTTTGTAATGTTGATTTGGATTACATTGATTTACAAATATCGTTGACCCATCCTTCTTTGATATAAATATATACATATATATATATATATATATATATATATATATATATATATATATATATATATATATATATATATATATATGAAGGAGAATGGAAAGGAATTAGAGAAAGCAAAAGCCAAATCAAAATTCAATTCAAAAGTTCAAAGCAAGGTATATTCCGCAAAAAGGCAATTTATTCAAGTTAAATTTTCCTTAAGCCAGGCTTTTCAAAGATCAACATCTTATTTTTTATTCTTTCGGTCAATCCTTAATTTTCCCTGCGAGCTTAAGACTAATCTTATTATCTATTTTTCATTCTTTATTCTTTTATTTTCTTATTTCTACTTTTTATACTATTTTTATCTTTATTTTTTATCTTTACTCTTTTAATTTTTAACTCATTTTTCTAGTCCTACCTTTCATATATATTTTGCCTCATTGTTTATATCTAAGGTCATTTGATTAAACATCTAAACCCTGAACTTTGTTCTTATACATATTCTGATATTTTAACCCCTTCACCTAACATTCGTTAACTTACCCCCACTCCTTTCTTCCCCTTTTCTAGTTGAATCCTAATTCGCGCTAACTTCCAATTTCAACTTTATGGTTCACCCCCCCCCCCACTTTCACACTCTTAGTTTTGTCCGCATTCCTTCACCGCATCGCTCCCTTTCTCCTCCCCCCTCTCTTTCCTCGTACCCGTCCCTTTCTCCGCCCACACACCCCTTACCCGTTTCCTCCCTTGCCTACTGATCGCATATTATATTCTTGTTTTCACTGTCTTTGCTTTTCTTCATTTATAGCCGGCTTTCTCAACTGGGCAGGCTTTAAATATTCTCGCTGCCCCTTTTTCCCACTTTAAAACACTTTGCCTTGTCATCTCTGCCCGGGAAGTATCTTTAATGGCGAATATTTTCCATCTTAATCTCCTCTGACGCCTGCCTGCATCATCGAATGTACCTCTTATTGGACTTTTTACCCTTTTTGGATTTTCTATTTTCGCCGTACCTGAAGTTGTGGCTTCTTGGAATTTAACTTTGAAACCTCTCTCATTACTTCTCGTGCTTCTAACGACCTACCTATCTACATCTTATTCTCTCCGCTGGACTCTTCGACACCGGACTTTTTGGCAATCGGACATTTGCTTGCACCCTTGCACAGTTTTGCCCTGCGTTTCTTTCCCTACAACTTTTATTTTATTTTTTCAAATTTTAAATCTTGGCCATTGCCAACTTATCTATCCCAGCGACTTCCTCTTATGATAAGATTTTGATCTTTGAAAAGCCTGGCTTAAGGAAAATTTAACTTGAATAAATTGCCTTTTTGCGGAATATACCTTGCTTTGAACTTTTGAATTGAATTTTGATTTGGCGTTTGCTTTCTCTAATTCCTTTCCATTCTCCTTCATTTCTACCTGCTCTATCCTGGATATTGAGCTGTATACTCTTCACAATAGGGTTTTACCTTTCCTAAAAGTTCGCTTTTAGTACACCTCTTTATATATATATATATATATATATATAGATATAGATATTATACAGTAAAGTCGATTTTTATCGTTCGCATTTAGAAATACTCTTAAAATAAGCGAAACAAGCATATGCGTATGTGATACGCAATCTAATTAGCTAACTGACCTACGTGTGTTGTGCATTTATTTATACTTCTGTCAAAATATTCCATATTTATTCCAGATTACCATGCTTTCTCCTGCATAGTGAAGTGGGTTCTATTTTTCTATTTCTAAATATTCACTTAAACTGCTACCTCACTCACCTAGTCAGTTAATTAATACAATTGCATTTCTATAAAATAACTATAATTAAGATTGAGGGCATATCATTGGTATATTTACCGTTGTGTGACTCGCTTTACGTAAACTAGTTTAAGAAAATTGATGCTCACTTTTAAGCGAAATTATTTACGTTTCATATTACTTTTTGGAGTATATGTTTCTTGCTGTTTATATATACTCGTACCAACAGAGTATATTATGTTTAGTTGATGGTAGGGTAAACTGCATTGGGTGTTATAGTAAAAAATACTGATATGTTTGTATTCTTTGCTTCCGACTGTTTATACACCATGTGGGAGGTGTACATAGATTAAATGATTTTCACACTATTAATAGTCAATTTATTTAAATATTCACCGATGCATGTAGCGCATATACACTTCTGAAGTAACTCCTCCGGAGGACGAATATATATCTAAAGCTCCAGGTTAATTGGCACTATTTGTTCCACTGAGGTTGACTACATTTGATGAGTCTCGTCTACACACCGTTTCGGATTAATGGCAAAAAATGTAGTGAAGAACATGACTTGATTTCTTATTAGACTTTGCCCTCGAGTGTCTTATAACTCTCTGTGCATGTGTTTCACAAGACAACCTGAAATGATAGTTGTTTCGTATTAGTAAACCCTGACCAAATATTCAAAATAACATAGTATTCGTAGTGTTAATAAGTTTTTTCAGCATGGATGCACACTTGGTATTACGAGTAGCAGTGCTCCTTCTCAAAATGATTATGATTTTTGTAACAGAACCATTCATATACTTTTCCATTCTATATGGCTTCTTGTACTAGAATCACATTATAAACTAAAATATAGTAAAGCGGTAAATTCGTTAGTGAAAAGTTATGTTTGTGAGTTATTGATTTCATATTCGAAAATATATTTGGATTTCATTAATATATCAAGTGTTAGGCCTAGTAACCATTTACTTTTGGAAGAGTTCGAATGCATAACATTTAAACAAAGCGAATATTTATTTGTTATTCCCAAACATCGAAATATACGCTTTTTGAAAGTGTATTGCATTCGATGTTCTCCTGATGTAAGGGGTAAGTTTCCCAGGGCCAACACTTGGTATATCTATGATATACACCTACTCAGGTACATATTAGGGAAAGTCAATTTTAGAATCGTGGTTATGCGATGGCAATGATAGTTGGGGTTTGCATGATAAATAACGACACAAAATATGTTTTCCAAAATCGTTACCGTTAATTGAAGAAACGACTTTAAAGGTTGAAAATTAGCGATTTCGCATGTGTTTTCGGTGATCAGTGAAATATTTCCCGCCATAAAAACATTCCTTTCCTTAAGAGAATTAGAAATGTGTAAATATCATTCAATAAATATTTTGTCAACTAAATTATTTACATTATTCTCAATACATCTAATAAAAATACATAAGGATAATAAATAATGAAAAATATTCACTTGTAAAGGCAAAATTGAGATTACATATACAGTATTTTACTGTTTACGTAAGTGACTGATAACAGATTGCTTTATTTTTTTTCTCTAGTGGAATTCAGGATTTGTGATTTTTTCAGTAGAACACAAATTAATTTGATTATCAATCATATACCATTAAACCGAAAAATGCATTCATTTTAATGAGGAAATAACATAAATATACATTTTTCATAAATAGTGACGCTGGAACTTTCTTTTGGGGGTATTATTTAAATTTACACCGTTTTAAATGCGTGTTTGTTATTTTATATCGAGTGTATGAAATATTGACCGCTGTTCGATTTAAATTGTAAAAATAATTAGTAATTTTGTATTTTATGTAAGAAACTTAATTATTTTACATAGAAAGAAACAAATCTTGTTTACTCTATATCATTTTATATTTTAAGTGTATCTGGCGTTTCAAACGCGTTTGTTTTTCTCCGTTGAAGAACTATTTCCATTTTTAGGTAAATTATTTTCGTTCTATTTCTGTTTTTTCGTCTTTTAAATTAAATGTTATCAATGAAGTTTGTATTAAAATACCATAATGTTTCAGTTTTGTATTAGAAACAACTAATTTTTGACGCATTTTTATTAATTTGTTTTTCAATTTTACGAACCATTTTTTTCTGTGCAAAATTACCGATAATGTCGCTAGAGTAATCCGGTGCTTTTACCCAACATTTTAGATGTTAGAGTATTTTTATTTTTAGTGTAATTGTCATGAATTGGGTGATCATTTTACATTAAATGTATGAGGGAAAGTGATCCCCCACTCTAAAATCTAAATTATTAAGTGAAAAAAGGATGTTACCATAACTCAAACAGTATTAAGTCTGTTTAAATAGTACTGTCATTTTAAGCCACCCTTTTAGATGCAGCCTAACCCTAACTCCAGCAGACAATCACTAAAGCTAACCAAAACACCTTACCATAATTGTCAGCCATTTTTTCATATGAAACTAGAGGATATAAATAAAACTGTTTTAGACTTATTCATTTATTTTCTTCTTTTTTCAGATAAAAATGTGTGTAAAAGGACGTTCTGTTTTAACTCGCAGCAAGAGTTCCAAAAGATTTGCTGGTCCACCTTGTCCTTTGGATAAAACGGAACCCTCAACTTTACGACAAGTTATTCAGTTTAGTTATTTCCTTATAAATATCTATCCCCACTTTTCAAATAATGATATTTCCAAAGGAAATAATCAATATTTGGCAAGCAGTTAACCCACAATTGCCTTTGTTAAGGAAATATTATATAGGGCAGAGGGTGAATGTATTTTGCTTCCAGAGGGCCAACCTGATTAACAGCTAAACTCTTACTGCACCCAAAGTGAAAATCATTAAGAACAGCTGGATAAATTATTTGATATTTCTTCATGTTGCTGTAAACTGCCTGTCTTAAGATGTGATGACTTTTCTGTAAAGTGCAATACAGAACATTGCCAAACAAGGCATAGAGTTTGCACTTGTCCTTCTAACAAGAAGGTAATATTACTTCTATGGTTTTTTTTTGTTTGAATTTTTTTTAATTGAACTAATTCATGTCCCAATTTTCAATATTTAAATTAATTGAAAAATATGAATTTACTTCTGATAATCTTTCTTTTTCTAGTAAATAATATTGTGAGAGTTTCCTTAATATTTGTTATGTATGCTAGATCTGTTATTAAACACATACACATTTTGTCATTTCATGTTCCCATTGAAGAGAGAGAATATTTAAAAGATCAGAGAGTGAAAACAGGACCAAAAGGCAGTTTCCAACTTGGACTTTTTGAAAAAGATGCTTTCAAAAAATACAAAAAAGATTCAGCTGAAGCAGATCGATTAGACAGGCAAATTGAAAGACAGCAACAAGATTCTTCACATGTTACTTCCTCTACATCAGAAATATTTTCACAGACATATTCCAGTGAAGAAACAACCGATGACAGTTTTGAGCCAGGGAGACAGTCTAAGGGACCTTACAGTCTTTTAAAAGTCCCGAGATATTCTATGGAATGGATTAGAGGTGATATATCTTCTAATCTTGGGGCTTGCCTTGCTAATGCCTTTCTATTAGACTTACAACACATGGGCCTATTTCATCCAACCATTAATTTAAAATACATTGTTATAGATAAATCAAAAATAGATAGAGAAAAGGTAAAAGTGAAAGTAACCAACAATCAAAAACATGTCCAGGAATATGAACATCTTATCTGCATTGGAGTTGATTGCAAAGTTGATAAGGACACTTTGTATTGCAAGGAAGTTACAGGGGAAAATGATTAAGAAAAGCAAAGGACCAGAGCGCCACTTAACATTTACCAGAGAGATAGGAACTGCAAGAAAATATCTCACCCATAGAGTGATACCCAACATTGGTGCAACTGGTGTTCTTCTAGCAGAGGATGTTGCTGCTGTTCTAAAAGAGTACAACAGTGTAAACACCGTTAAGGCAATTCTGGTGGGCAATACCAGTACACACACTGGTTGTGAAACCGGGATGGTTACAGCTTTGGAGAAAAAACTTAAAAGAAAGAGCCATCTTTAAGTTAATTGATGAAACTACAAGAAGCCCTACCACTTTCACTGGTCCTTTAGGGAAACTTTGTGGAACTAATTACCAGGATCTTCCCCAGGTAGCATTTCATAGTATTGGTGGTCCTCTGGATAATTTATATCTTATTGCAGAGATAATGAATGATTTAAGTGGTGACCAGCGACTACTTTGGGAATATGCTATAGGCATTTCTACAGGGGAAGTGAACCCTAGATTTGCTGCCTGGAAGATTGGGTCTCTGAATCAATCAAGATGGCTGACTTAAGCCATCAGGTTAATGTGCTTGTAGAGCAGAGGTTCCTATCCACCTGAACTCTCGGATAAATTACACACCATTATAATATGTATAATTGAAGTATATGCAGTTAGTTGGTTTGAGATCAAAAGGGACAATACATTTTTTAACCAACAAATGTATATATTCAATATGATCCAGAGAGGCAAACAGCAGTCGACCGAAATCCAGAATGTGTTATTAAAATATTAACGATACAATGTCTTTGCTTTGCTTCCGAAAAACATTCTGTTGTCGATGGTGAAGTCAAATGAATTGGATGTGAGAGGAGAGGCCATAAAAAGATATTGTCCATTCGGTAAGTAAACATTTATGTATACTTAATTAGTTATGTCAATTTACAAGAATACTTTTAAAGTGTATTAAAATTACATTAAAAATATAACCAAGTCCAGGTAAATTTTCTAATAGAAATATTTTTTGATTTGTTTCAGAAGTAGCGAACCACCAAAGAAAAGATTGACGTAAATTACTGCCATCAAATTTTAAGCTACACATTGGTCAGCTTTGATTGACCTCTCACAAAGAGGGGTTTGTGAACCTGCACTCGCAGAAAGGTTTTCAAACAATGAACTCCTAGAAGCTTCAATGAATGGAACAACATTGGAATTTCCAAATTTACCTGCACATTCACAAGGCGTGGAAAGAGCTGTCAAGTTAACAACCGAAGCTTTACACATTGTATATGGACAGGAAGCAAGGCACAAGTGCAGTATAACCCAAACATTGTGCCACCAAATAAGACCTTCATTTACTTCGAAGGGAAACTACAGGGAACAATTTAGTTCTATTATAACGTAATTTGGTTAACTTATAGTTCAAAACAAATTTAAATAAATATATCGAATCGCATACTTTAAAAAGCAAAATTAACGGTATCAAAACTAATTATTATTTATCGTAGCTAGAAAAGAGTCAGTAGTTAAAACAAGAACATGGCGCTACATTTCGTGACCGTCTCAATCAAATATGGTGGTATTTTCAAAATCGTTTACTTTTCAGGTCAAAGACAAAAACGTATGAAATAAAATTAAGTTTTCACATTCTTAAACTATGCAGGTTTGTAGAGAATTTAATTCTGATGCGTTTTTATGTAAGGTAAGTGTTGTTTTTATTATTTAGAAGTTATGAGGACTACACTGTAAGCTTACCCATAATTGTATATAGTGCAGTAGGTGTCAGCACATTGTTTAATGAACAATTCAAATTTAAAACATGTGTTCCTATGATCTGATTCCAGTAGTATTAACGTTATAATACACTTTTATTTATATATTTTTAAAAGTAATTATGACCAAAAATGTGAAAGTGATTAGCTTTTTTTGTAATGTTGTACAATTTCTACAGTTCTCATTTATTGAATACAGTTAAACACTGACATATATTACTAGTTGTGATTAATACTTAGAATTCTGGTTTGAATATAGTTTCTATTCATTGTCTCTAACAAAAATATCAATTTTATCTGGATCAATTAGTGAAATAGTAACATTTTGAAGTCAGTTTGTCAGCAAAATCCTGCGGAAATTAGGTATGGCTGAACATTTTCGTACCCGATCTTTAAAACTAAATGCTCAGTTAAGTTTTAAAGTTAGGAATCTAATTTTTGGTATCAGTTCTAACAACATCAAACCCCAGCTTTCGCCACCGCAGCAGCGTTGATTTTCTAAAAAAAGTGAAAAATCGACCTGCCCTAGTGCATATACCATTTTAAGGCACCTTTTAAAAAAGAGCAGGTTCATATCGAAAACATTACATCAGATGAATTGGGCAACATATACCCATACGCTCATTACTGCATAGACGCGGAGGCATTGCTTAAACGATATGCCAACCTATCTATTCTCACTGATTGGATAAGCCAAATAAATAAGGAGTATGGTCATATGTTCAGTTATCAATATTTACATTCATATGATCTTTAAGAAAAGAGTGCGGATCCGATTTGCATACTATGAAGAGAATAAGATTAATCTAACTTTTTACAAAAGTGTGTAATGGATGAATGTTCAATGCCACACGACCATACATTAGAGGTTCTAGATAAAATATCTCGTGATCTCAAAAGATATGATTCGGTTATCAGTTGCATCACGCTTTTATTATCTGATAATTTCAGAGACACCCTTCTTATTCTTCTAGGAAGAAGCCTTGTCGGTTTCGCATATTTGTGAGAGTACATCAAGACAGGAACACACTTTTCAAAAATGCTTCTGCATTTGAATAGAAACTCAACAGTTACTGAATGTTGACGCCTTACATATCAAAGTAGATGATAACAATATTGCATTAAGCAATATGTACATATGTTTACTAGACAATATATTGCAGTAATTACTTCATGATGTATGGAACTTTATTAGTAAATAGAGAGAGCAAGTGTATCTCCTTAATGTAATATTGTACATGACATCAGAAATAACAACTAAATGTCTTATATCTAATTATTGTCATCCGGAATATTGATGTTACAATGATATACATTTCTAGTTGTAGTTACACATTAGTATTGTAAAGTCGGTTTTGGAACTGGACAATCATAATGAACAGATACATCAAACTTCAAGATACAGCATG
>OY744526.1:135647255-135722255 GCA_963556195.1 Sepiola atlantica
TATATATATATATATACACATATATATATATATATGTATATATATACCCATATATATATACATATATATATATATATATATATATATGCACATATATATATGTATATATATATGTGTATATATATGTATATATATATATACCCATATATATTTATATATGTACATATATATATATGTATATATATATATATATATATATATATATATATATATATATATATATATATATATATATATATATATATATCGTCTCGGAAGTTTCTCAACCATTAAAACTATGTAAGGAAAAAAATGTTAGTCCCAAGTCATTCAGTAGACACTCATTCATGTAAGTTAATTTATTTTTTGTAGTAACAATATTAGTATACTTCCAGGAATTTACACTATTTTCACAGTATTTAAGGGAGTATCAGTTGTTTTCCATGAAAAAACTGTTCCGGGAATTAAAAAAAAACAGTATTTATTTCATGGCTTCCCAGCAGAGTTGATCAGCCCCTACTTCCCTTAAAAGACAAAACCATAAACGTTTCGTATATTAGACCTAAGTGTTGCTCCAGATAAATGTTTACCTACCTTAAATTAGTTATTAAAAATATCCTCCTAACCTGTGTTGTCCGTCTGTGTCTAATAGAATGTATCCGTGCATTACACAAATGTTACTACATGTTAAAGTATTCGGACGAACCCAATACACTACTTTTTAGGTAAATCCATTGTTTACTGTATACATATATATATATATATATATATATATATATACATATATATATATGCATGTATATCTACTCTGGTATGTATTGTAATCGTATGATAGTAGCTTAAAATTATAAAATATATACATTATACTATACTATCCATTTAAATGATAGAAAAAAAAATGAAACGCAAAATGAATATCAATCAATCTTAAAGCAATATTTATAATAGACAAGTTGCAACAACTAATATTGTATTTAGATTAAAAACGCAACACATTAAACAGGATAGAACACGATTTATTTAAAACAAAAACAAACATTCGAATTCCGATGCAGCCATATAACAAAATAATTATTCGTTATTACATTATTGATCGAAGAGACTACATAGAAATAAAATACGGATCTAAAAACAAGGAATTACACATAGATTAATATTACAACTCGGAATAAAAATACATTTCCTTCTTTAATATATAGCTCTTAAAAATACAACCTGTAAATATATAAGTGTCACTTATATTATCATGTAATTACTTGCATATTCATACAATCGCTTTCTATTTTCATCTAAATGGTCTATTCAAATGTATTAAATTGACGATCAGCTGTAACACTGAACAGAAATATTAAAATACGCCTTTTCTTTGTTCACTATTCTATATAGAGAAACGTTGAACATCTCAAAAACGTAAACCATGATACAACACAATATAATAACAAACACATATTTATCTCATAGATAAATAAAAACTAAAAATACTACATTATTGCTGATAAAAAACATCGTATATTTATCCCGTAAAAAATGCTAACGTAAAACCATTAAGTTAATACCGTTAACACAACACTAACATAGCACTGTCTTGCTATAATGCATCCTTAAAGCATTGCAATGTTACTCAGTTACGACAATGGGTGTAAATACTCCAATAGACCTGCGCATAACATTTTGTAATCGGTAATAAGTGTTTAGTAGACTCGGAATAGACCATTATTACATGTGTAAGACCAGTATTTCCACCAGGAAATATAACTATATTGAGGATTTCATATCAATGTTATTAGTCTTCAATAAATATATTTTGGATACCCTTAGCTTTGTCTTAAGTCTAACTTCTGCAAATGAGGTTGTCAGAGCGTGTAATTTTCCGGTTTTTCTTCTGAACTTTAATCAGAGTAAATAAATAAGTTGTGTTTTCTACCAATAATTGTTAATGGTCTAAATCTAATGTATTCATTGCACCTGTAAACCATATTTTAATAAAACAACAATTTTAGAAGAAAATCATAGCACGTGGCTCTTTGGGTGTTTAAAATATACTAAAGCGGTTTGCTTAATAAAAATAAACTAGAAAATGAAACATAGAACTTAAGCCGAAAATGGTCACATCAAATTTCACATTTATGCTCAGAGAAGCATGCAGACATGTAGACACAAGAAAATGGTCAAATGTGCAGCATAATAATTGTCGAAACAGTCAAAGGAAAACTGATATTGAGAGCAATGTATACTCTTTAATGCTATTCTAAAGGGGATTAATATCATGATAAATCATACATCGACTTAAATACATTGGAATGCTAGTCATTATCAACGGCGAAACCATTAGATAGGAGAGATGTAAGGAGAAGGGTTCTACAGAGCCCTATGGTATTAACAGTATTCAGACAAGTTCAAAATATTATCTGTCTTATAAATATCTTGAACAGGTGCAATTCTTTAAATATGTTCCTTAAACATAGTTGATCTTTCTCAGGAAGATATTTGCGGACTAACACACTGATTTGAAACTTGCATCAGTTTGTCAAACCAGTATGCAGCCTGCTAGAACAAGCGTGCTTCTTGCACCGTTGCAGTTTCGTTTGGCAGTGGATATGCATGACACATTTAAATCGACGTTCTTAATTGACACTCTAAATACGCATGACTTCTCTTCATCTTACTCGGAACCCAATAATTTGAATAAAGTGCTGCTCTTGTGTATGGCGCTGAAACACTCTCCCTTGTTATAACTGAATGTGTGCAGGTCGTAAATGATAATATAGACAATAATGTAAGGAGTATTGATGGATTCAACACATTCCACGGTTTTTGCATAACAGTATCTGATTCATCTGGGAAAATTAAAGCAAATCTTGTTCCAAGGATTCAAGTCCTTTAAGTAGGTATACTAAGGCGCCTATAGATCAACACCAAGCGCGTAGATTCACAGCACACCAACAAACTACAAGTAGCATTTAAAGAAAGTTGTCGATTTACCTGCTAGTGTTGCCATCTTTTGGGAGGTTTTACAAATTTCACATCCGTCCAGGCCTTATGCACACACGTATATATCCTGGCAAATAAGCCACTGTTCTTTTGCCAATGATCGACATGAACACTGGTAACCCAATCTTCGTTATGTTACCTCAATTATAACATTAACTTAACCACTTTGGTACAGCCTAGTTTCAGTCCCCTGAAATAATATGTCTTGCGACTTGGTGGGCTCCATACACAGATGAGCTTTCTAGTGTCAATTATTCATTTGATGACAGGTTCTGGATTGCAAGAACTTTTTGAACTTGTGTATGCTGAAAACACGGTACCGCACATGCAAAGTGGCAAAGCAATTGCAAGAGCTCTCGTGCTCACTTCTTAGTTTATGCTGCCATGAATGCTATTTTGTTTACGAAATACTCTGAGTTACCCATTTCACATTTAACTTGGGATGACCATCCAAACACTGATGCAAACATGTAATTCTCTCCGAATAAAGACCCGAAGGTTTCATTGATGGGACTGAAACATTGAATACTGTTCTGTAATTAAAGAATATATATCAACGCTTTGCCTAGAGCATCAAACATGTGAAGGATGCGATGGTTTACCCGTGAAGAGGAACATTGTAAATTTAATTGCTTGATATGGAGAGATCTTGCAATTGTTTATCGAGGACTGGGAATTAAACCTTGACGCTGTGAGGTAAATGCTGCACATATTCGCTGTAGCAGGACTCATCATATATGCAAAGTAATCTTACTTGTACTTGAAGCAAATGGAGAGGTTGTCGAAAAGCCATCCTGAAGTGTACAATTACTTTTTCTTAATTATTATATGTAATTAGATTGAGTTATCGCTATCGTGCTGGCTTGTCGAGGTCCGAAAAAGAGTAGCTAACCTAATAGGTCTCTCACTGTCAACCAAGTTCCAGTCCCTGTCCCATCGCCGCAATGTAGCATCCTTATGTTGGTTTTACAAAAACTTCAATGGATTATGCTCCGATGAATTGGCTAGTCTGGTGCCCCCTCAACGTAAATTCACTAGACTAACTCGGCAATCAACTAAATCTTATTCATTTACTGCTGAGGTCACCAGATGCCGGAGAGCCTTCTACTCAAATAGTTCCTTTCCTCGTGCTGTTGGCCTCTAGAATTCTCTCCCTGCCCCCTGTTTCCCCGACAGTATTGACATGCAGAAATTTAAAACTAATATGAACTAAGATCTGGCTGCGCAGATCCAATTTTAGGCTGATCCTTCCAACTTTCTCCCCTTTTTTCTCAGTAGCCTCTTACGTCTACAGTTGCGTCCTGCCTTCTCTGGGGTGAACAATGTTAAAAAATCAAAATAAATAAATAACGGAGCAATAACAACAGCAACGAGGAATTCAACAATAGAAACAAATGGTAACAAGGCAACAATATACTCAGCAGCCGATCTTTAAAGGAGAATAACGCAACAACGCAATCCGAGGATTAGGTTATCTAACTAGATTCCGGCGAGAGTTTATTGCCGTTGGCATTCATTGAGCAAGTCGGGCGTGACTAAACTCGTTTGAGCGTACGGATGATTCCACTGAGATTTTCTAAATATGTCTACATCTGCCCTTTTGGATGAAACCGCGGTACATTGCTGAAATATGTAATATACAGTATCTACATGAATTATATTAGCTCTCTTATATCATCGAGCCCTTTTATTTCATTTATTTTCATATACAACCTTACACACTAGAGAGAGAGAGAGAGAGAGAGAAAGACAGAGCGAGAGAGATAGAGAGAGAGAAGGGGGTTGTGTAGCATCAGTGCAGTTCCAACGAGAGAAAAAAGTATATTAAAAGAATAGTGGTTACCCACGCTAGTAAAAAAAGGTTTTCAATAAATCTTTATTATCTTATCATTTTAACATTTTAAGTTTTTTTAAATATAATTTAATAACGCTTTTCGAGCATTTATCGTTTACCCATTATGCTCTCTTCAGATGTATATTCTATTTGATAAAATTGTTTCATTTGAGTAAAGATTTCATTTTTCTTTCATTTAAAAGTGTCTGTTCCATTTTACATTATATATATATATATATATATATATATATATAATATTAGTCTGGTTTCCCGGACCGTATTGAGCGAACTGATTCATACTTATCTGTATGGCATGACGTTGTTAAGCTCTTCGAGTTGAGGACCAGTTTCTTCGGACAACTGTGTTATACACGTGATATAGGGTGGTCCAACCTTAACTGTTCTGTGTTTTAGCGTCCATAAAATCAGCTCACTGATAAACTCTACTGTGCTTCTATAACATCGGATCTATTTTCCTTGATTCCTTTATTACTGATAATATTCAAGGCAAGTTGTAATACAAGAATGTATTAGATGGCTGCCTTTTCCAGTGCTTGTTTTATACATCATGTAGCATTTGTGTGTAAGTTTCATCATTGTTTCTTTTCCACTTCATTTAAGAGTCCAGGCTGCTTATCAACACAGCGGTATGGATCCTCTACGGCTCTGATAAAGGGTTTCTTTTGATTTGTTACGAGAAATGTTTATATATATATATATATAAACACATATATATATATATATATGTGTATATATATACGTATATATATATATGTATATATATGTATATATATGTATATATGTATATATATGAAAATATATATGTATATATGTATATATATATATATATATATATATATATATATGTATATATATGTGTATATATACATATATGTGTCTATATATATGCGTATATATATATATGTATGTATATGTATATATATATATATATGTATATATATGTATATATATATATATATGTATATATATGTATATATATGTATATGTATATATGTATATATATGCATATATATGTATATATATATATTCATTTATATATATAGATATGTATGTATATATGTATATATATATGGATGTATGCATATATATCTATATATATACATTTTTATGCAACTTTAATTCCTATATAATTGTATTGCTAGCTACCATATCGCAGCATGGTTCTTGGGTGTAGTGTTTAGATAGTATTAGTATTATTATTATTATTATGATAATTATTATTATTGTTATAATTAATGTTATTTGATATGCAAATTGCAATACAACACGGTAGTCTTAATGGTAATATATTTTGATATTATTATGTTATTATTATTATTTATTTATGTATATATTAGTGACATTTTAAGCTGAATTATTTAGACACTTGATTATTAGGGGAGATGGTAGTTTAATTAGTACTATTGGAGAGCCATGAATATTATAACTCTCCTGTTGTTAAACCTCCGAAACAGTTACATGGTAAACAGCTGATGATTCCCGTGTTAATATTAGACGCTTAAGGTCTCCTGTTTTTGTTGTACTGTTAGCTACTTAACCCCCCTCTATTTGTTTTCTGTACTTATTTATTGATGTATTTATTTATTCATACATTTTCCAACGAATGTTTAGTCTGCAATATATTTGATTAAGTTAGTTTCTCTATGAATTTAAACTGCATTTACGGTTTTTCTTTAAAATGACTCAAAGCTTCTTATACTATATATACATATATATATATATGAATATATATATATATATATATGTAATATATGTGTGTATATATATATATATATATGTATATATATATGTGTGTGTATATATATAAATATATATATATATATACATATATATATGTATAAGTATGTATATGTATATACGTAAGTATATATATATATATACATACAAACACACACACACACACATATATATATATATATATATATATATATATATATATATATACATACATATATATATATATATATATATATATATATATATGTATATGTATGGTATTAGACAAAGGTAAAGCAAAGAAATCCCTAAATGTGTAACTTTTTTTCATTGATTTACGTATGGTTTTTGGCCCAAGATCTGTTTTCGATTTTCTTTCTAAAGAGAGTCGGCCTGATTAAAAAAAAAAGTAATATTATTTATAAAGCAAAATGCCAATGTGATGCTGTGTATATTGGGCGGACGAACTTCATTTAGAGACCAGAATAAACCAGCATATCCCATCCAAAATTAGACAGGGTAACTCGGGTTTATTGTGTCTACCTGGGCTTTGGAATCGTCTATGTGCCAGACTTTAGCTGACAATGCATGATGTGCCAATAAGTATTAAATAGAGTGGTTAACTTTCTTACATCGGGCAGATTCTAATTTTCATTTGAAATTTTTAGAATCTGTCGCGATCGCTTAACGAACGCCTTCGTTTTTCAAGCAGATTTCGTAAAGACGTTTTGATTATTTGGGGAAAGTTAGTTAGCCTTTTTTCGTTTTTGCCTCTAAATCTGTCTTTTAGTTGTTTCTATCGTAAAATTGAATTAAGTCTTTTAAACGTATGTTTTAACCGTCAGTAAATTCCCCATACTTGCTTTTTTTCTTTCTTTCTCAATATTAATTTATGTCACAATGTTTTATTCCAACGGTTTCACCTGATGAGATATTGGACGAAAGATCTCTCGAGACCACACTTACGGAGATTAAAAAAAATATTCGTGTGTTTTAATATATATATATATATATATATATATATATATATATGTTTGAACAAATCAAAAAACGCTTCTATGTGCTTGTATGTTTGTCCTTACTATTGAATCCATACTCGAGAATGTACAGTAAAAAGGATTGTAATTCACATGTATAATATGCATGCGCACACGATCAAATTGGCGTTAGTCTGTACCTATGTATTAAAATACCTGATGTCACATTTGGAACGTGCAATAAATGGAAAATTGACATATCTATAAACGTCGTTTCAAAAGTATTAAAACACATTTCAATAGCCCACCGAGTAAGTTATCTCGCTAACTACATCAAATTAGCTGTTAAAATAAACGTCCCTTAACATGATAGTGTACACTATTTCATCCAGAATTGTAACCAAATCAATGCCACTTAACTGTATAAGCATTTAATATATATATATATATATATATATATATATATATATATATATATACAATTATGAATAGCCTCTGCGTAGCTAATTGCAATAAAACTATATTTTCATTACTTACTACCTAGCACTACTCATACATTGAACATTGTTGAAGTAAATACTGATGCTTGTACATAAAAGAGTATATCTACTTATTACATTTCATATGCATTAAATATTATAGAAAGTACGTATAAAACTCACGCGAGATATTTTGACTTATTTGTATATTCATTATATAACAAAGCATATAAAACTTATATATATATATGTGTGTGTGTGTGTGTGTGTGTGTGAATATAACATCAATTGTATAAATATTATGTTCATTAGTAACTATGGAAATCACAAAGCATTGTTAAAACTATAGGCAAATAAGTAATACACCCGGGCAAAATATTATTACGCTAATCACAGCTAAAAAAGTTAGCCCTTTTTGTATGATTAACCCGCCGTTAAAATAGACACCATGTAAATTGTTAGTGTACTCATGAAATATGTTTTCCGCTCTGTTATAATATATGATCTTCGTACATCCGTTACTTGTTTTAATTTTTCTTATATTTATGGTTGGTTATGTGCACACGTATATTTTAGTTTCAGAACGTTTATTTTTACGCCACAACGCCACAACTTAAAAGGACACAACTCAACAGACTGAACCACGAAATATATTCTAGAATCATTGGCACAGTCAACATGTACACTGCACCATTGCCTTCGTAAATCCGTTTTCAATAACCCACGCACGTTTCTGTGGCGTAGCCCGGATACTAATCTATGCAGGCATGTCAATTAATCCTTAATCTGATTTAAGCAAACGGCATTTTCTCTCCCAGTGGCATCGCGAAATGAGTTGTGGTTTCTTCTACGCAACACTCGTCCTTACAGGGATGGAGGCGACCATGTAATCTCCACAGATTTCCAACGTTAGGAGTTGGGGCATATTTTATTCACATTTATTTTATGTATTTACTGGTTCACGTACAAGGAGGGAACTTTATTTTGTGATGTTTTTTTTTCGTATATGAATCCCGTTGTTAATTACCGTTCGTAAACTTGTTTTATTTTTCACTCGCACTTTCCAAATTCTTTTAGTTTATTCTAAACCTTATTATTTATTGCTTTGTATAATATTTGATTTTGATATTTGATTTCTTTGCGTTAACAGAATCGTGTTCCTCAGGCTTGTAAAATATATTTGACAATTACCTTTGTATACTAGCTTTTTCTCGTAAATACTCGTATTATACGTATCTAAAACGTATTCCCTTCTAATGGGCGTATGGTCGTTCACTTTGTGACATCTATTGAAACACCTATAATATCATTTACTTCTATCTATTCCATGTTTGTATGTTCACTCTTAAATTTCTTAAAACTAGCACAGCTGATGCTATTCTCAAAAGAAACGATGGTGTGTTATGTACCTCCAAATTAATTTTCATTTAAACCCCAAACAAGTTGCAACTCAATTACTTGTGCGTAGTTCACTTATCTATCTGATTATTTTTCGGAACGAATACAACCACTTCTTTCCTCTCTGAATAACATAACAATAATTTTAGTATTTTATTTTTATTTATTTATGTCGATATATTTTATTTATTTAAAACTTAAATTAAATATAAAACGTTACTACACAGCATCACAACGGTGGTGTAATTAAATGCCATAACCATACTATGACACATTTATTTTAGTTAATTCTCAGTGCTGCCTAACCCGAGAAAGTTGTATATGCAGCTATTATATTAAGCCAATAGCCGAATAGAGAGACACAACTATCTTTCTATTGCTATATCTTTTTTTTTATTCTGATGATATGCTTACCCGTAATTAAGTTATTATTTGATTTTGATATGTTATCTCGCTAGTCATTTTCACTTTGAAAAATAACTTATTTAAAAACATATAGTGGTACAAACGCTGGTTACCCTGACGTGTTTCATCGACTTTTGTTTTAATTAAAATATTATTTACGTATGAATTAAAGGGACGTTCATTAATCTAAAGTATCTAACACTCAGAACGTAACTATTTTGCAAGACTAGATTAGCATCGCTCAATAGTTCAAGAAAGCAACGAAATAAGAAACGGGCGAACTCAAATATAAATATAAATATGGGGAGACTACGATTATAAAAAACATTATTGAAGGTATTTAAAGTTATCTGTATAATATATATATATATATATATATATATATATATATATATATATATGTGTGTGTGTGAGAGAAAGAGATACATTGTAAAATTAACACTTTTGCTCAACACAATAAAAGTATAACCAGCTAAGTGGTTTTGGACACTCGTTGAACACATTTTCTTAGACACTACTTGATAACATACTGAGTCAGTTTCGCAACCAATAAATGTGGTGTTGTATACTTCTTTTTTCTCTCGTTTTTACTTTGTCTCTTTGTATGTGACATATAAGGCACACCAATGTATACGAAGTAGTAGCGCTGTCCAGGCTTCGCAGCAATGCTTCCAAACGTCGGTCAAACCACCTTACTGTATAAAGTATGCTTACTGAGATAACGTAAACAATTCGTACTTACGCACAGAAAACACCCTATACATACTTGGTGTATTTAAGAATGGCGAGAAAAAAAAACACTGCATTCAAATATTCTACTTCTCAACACAGACATTCTATTTTACCATCGTGCGAATTCAATAATTTATATTTCGCAGCGTAGGCAAGACATGAGAACTTTTTCAACAATACAACATTAAAACACCTTCTCAAATGGAAACATACACAGGTGGAACAAGTTATTAATCCTTTATATTTTTAATGGATATACGTGTATGAAAAAGAAAAGACACATATTCATGCCGCAGGTCAATATTTATATCTGTGCACACGTGCGATGAAAAACCGGCGACGCGATGATTTATCTCTGGCAAAGTTGAACTAAATATTAAAACACACATTGACAACAAGGCAAAAAAAGTAGCACTACAATTATTTTAGTGAAACATTACTAAAAATGATAAATAAAAAAGGACGGAAAGCATATAAACAAACTGTTGACGCCATCGTTTCTTTTTATCCAACAACGTGGAACACTATATAAAGAAAATCAACAACAACAATGAAAACAAACAACAAACACACACGATACTTAAAAACATTAAATTATTAAAAGCAACACCTTATGTATTTATTTATGTTTTACCTTTCTTTATTGACATCCACTATCGACACTAATTCTACTGAACCACGGCCTTGACGTATAGACGATTTACAACGTGTACCATGAGTAAAAGTTTCAAGTCATTACGCTAGTAAAGCAGCAATAAGACTGTAGTAAAGAGGCCTTCTTACAATACACACATGATAGTACAAGCAACGATGAATCTTCTATTTTAGCCGAATTACTGACTTGATGCTGTTGGTTTAAAGCCAATATCAGTCAGAATTTATAATTGCCATTCAAAGACTACCATTAAGGGACAACCAACACTTTCTATCAGCCAAACTTAGCATTAATCCAGCACTAACATTCCCCGAAATTCAACCAATGCAATCCCAACTAACAACACTATGGAAGCAAATGTATAGCTTTATATGAACAACTAATTTACACACCAACTCGATATTTGCTGATCAACATCGCAGCAATGGCATGATTCAACACCAGTACACACCAACTTGTATTTGTATTTTAAAATCTACAGACCCACTTACATATATCGCACTCTTGCAACAGTAGAAACCAACATGTATGTGTCTCACCATTTAACAGTAACTATATGGGAGAATTACACCCCACTCTAAACTATGATGCTAATATTGTTTCTTTCATTCGTTCCGTGTTTTCCGGTGCTCACATATAATCGCCTAAAAAGACAGAATATCATGCGGAGTGTGCGGTAGAAGAGATTAAGCTTAAAAAGTAACAGAAGCGGTGTATGCATTCCTTTTATTACGAGATTGTTCGCATTCTTCAACCACGAAGCGTAAATATTACTGTAGTCTGTAAATGTATTTTTCAATGTAATCACCTAAGAAAGAGGTATACAACTAGTTGATGTTAAAAGTACAAATTCATTGTTAAAAACTACCCAACGAGAAGTGGCAGATATATAAATTCTTACCCAGAAACATACATGTGTCCCTCTTTGTCAGAAATATCGCTCACTAAATTAAAGGACTTAAGAACAAAATACGTGAAGCGAGAGTCATGAGGGTGCCGAATTGAGAAGATTGCATGAGGTAGGAGTATTACATTTTCTGTTGGTATCGGAATCGGTGTAGTTTTGTTCGAAGCCCGAAGGCAACTCATGCCTGCAATGTTAAGTGATGAGGGCAAGTGAGTCTGCAATGTGTTGGGAGCGCGTTCATTTTAGTATCATCTTTGGTGGAATTCGCGAACATTTTATTTTGCGATTGCTGGTGGACTATAGTCGAAGTCATATCTGCAGGGTTGTCTGAGCTCGAGGTAGGTAACTTAAGCTTTTAAAGGTGTTACCCCTTCCTCTTCCGTCGGATTTAGAGGTTGCTGTGAAGTCAATTACGAATGACAACCGTGAAAATTGGACAAAACAAAAACAATTGTTTTATAATTGGGTGTAGGTTATACGTCTTATATATATTTTAATTTGAATTATCCCCCAAATGCAGGGTTTTCGGAGGCTTTAGGGTCGTTAACCGATTTTATTTTTAATCATGAACCCTCAATTCGACTGGAAACGTCAAAGGATCACACGTAATTATTTAAAGCTGTATCCCTTTCCCCCAAAAATGTAGCTCCGATCTCAAAAGATAATTTAGTTAACTTCCATATAGTGTTTCTTTGCATTAAATTTATATTCTAACCGAATATTTTTACCCTAAATTCTAAAACCTATCGTTTCTTGTTTCTTTCTATCCGCCAAATTCTTGAGGATCGTTATACGTTATTTCCTGAAAGTAAAATGTATTTTAATTTTCAGCAGATAATATTCATCTACAACTATAGTAATATATGTATATGTTTGTTCGTGTTTTTGACAGATTAGTGGAGATGGTTACTAAACTTCTGTTGTCATTTGTCAAATATAAACGTAAATAGGGGGTTTGTAAACATAAAGAATAAGTTTGTAAAACTTTACAAATAAGCGAAGGTGGTAAGCTAATACGTAACACTACACATATTAATTATTTTAATAAACCATACATTTCAAAGCGAAGAATAAGAGTACTACGCTTCGGATTTTTGCGACAAGGGTTGATAATTTGTAGAATTGGAATATTCGGGCGACTGTGTTCATCTTGGGTGTGTTTATCACAAAGGTTTCGGCCGATATAACTGCCGACCTTCTTCAAGGGGGCTTTGCCGATTTTGAAAATGTGTCTGTCGAACTGTGCAGTGGTTGTAGTACTAAGTATGGTCCAATTCTAAGTGACAGTCATCTAAAGGTTTAAGGTGTAATCCTCAGTGCGGGCGATACGAATAATTGCGAATTTCTGAGGACGTCTTGGCAGTCATTGCAGATGGAACGGGAGCATGCTAGCACCGTGGATTTAATAAAGGGATCCATTCGAAATTCCGCTCGGTTCCCGAATTCGACGGAATAATCCGCGAGATCGACAAAGTACACAAATAAGAATACTGTTGATTATATAAGTGTGTGTCCACTAAGGGTTGTAACTTACAAATACCATCTGTTTTATCAAAACTACACTTTAAAAATAGTTATACTTAAATAAACGGCTACGTTTTTGAAATACAACTTGTTTTGCTATCGATAATTGTTGTGGAGGTAGCGAAAAGAGAATTAAATACATAATTTGTACAAAAATATTTGACTTGCGAGGAGGGATGTTATTTTGTCTGTGTGTGTTTGTATTGCTTGTAAAAAAAAACTATGAACGTATTTTTAAAATTCCTACTGCGTTTCCAGTAATTGAATATAATTTCGATTCAATTAACCATAAAACTATGGCGTATATAGAAATACATCAATGATAAACACGCACCTGTTAACAGAGTGTTGCAGAATATGAAGCAAGCTAATAAAAAAGACACCACTTGTGTATATTTACAGAATTGTGTATTTACAGGAACACAGGATACCATGCTACGGCGATATCGTTGTATGCTCAACGACAAAAGTCGGACGGCAAAATCACGTATAGCACTAATGATTACTTCTGTGTTTTTCTTCTATTTTAATATTTGACCAACTGTCCAAAACTATTAGGAAATAGAAAGCATTTATTTCACTAGCAAGCTCCATCTTGATCCTAAACTATTGCCGGCTAGTTTTTGGGGAAGGGTCTGAACATTATGGGGATCCTAACCATACATTTTAATTGTTATTTTAGTTTTACGTATTCACCCATGATTGGCAAACACGCATGAAGTGTCATGATACTTTTCATTCTCAGAATACATGGGTGACCAACATCATATTGTTGTCCTATTATTTTCTGTAATGATACATAAATAAAATGTAGCACATAACTTCTTCATTAGAGATATACTCTACTTCTGAGATTTGTCGACGGTTCTATTTTATTTTGGGACCATGTTCTGTTTTATATTCGCCTTGAGCTGTTTCTATTATTTCTTGAAGTATAACCGGAAACTTCGTTATGGTGTTAGACAGTATAGTTAGTTTTTAATTTCTACCTCGGATTTAAAGAGGCCAACACTGTGTCTTCGATGACTTTACCATATTTTTGCATGACTCTAAATAATCCGTCAGCATTAATAGTTATTGCCGCTAGAATATAATAATTTTGGATTTAAAGATAATTCCCTCCCTATCTCAACTATGTTTGGAGTAGGTTGTTGCTATTATATTTGTCCCATAACTCGTTACCAGTTTACAACACCAAATGTACCCTGTAAAAACATACGATAAGATTTAGGAGCTGACAAAATTATACACAATGCTTCCTTCTCGATATGTGAGTACGTTTTTAGCGTTCTGTCGTCTATTTTGTGTAATATTAAATCTCGAATGCCGAACACGCTAGCATCATTATTTTTCCGAGATTTTGATTGTAGTCTATAAACATGTATTATCATGTGTTTGTATGTTCTTTGAATGATTCTTGACATTCTGTCGTCCAGAAACAATGGTTTCTTATATTTAGATCTTATTTAGAAGCGCTAGGCCATTGTGGATATGTTTAATAAACACAATGTAAACATCTGGTGAAGTGACCTACTTAGTAGTGACGATACGTATTCCGGAACCGGCATATTATTTATCGCACTTCTTTACTCAAGATCGGGCATACTACAATCACTGTGTATAATTTGCCCGAAATAGTTATTTTTGAATAAAATAATGAATTGCCTCTACTTCTATTTAAATCAATTGAACTGTATAGTTTTACATATGTCGTGTCTATGTGATTTCTTTGACTCGGAATTTGTATTGATCAGTAAACTTTATTTAAGTATGCTCGCGCTAATTTTGGCATTGCCCCAAACATAAAAAAGATAGTATACCGGTGACATAAAATGATACCATGATGGGGAGACACGCTAAACACTATTAGGAACGTTACTCGGAAAACAATGTGGTTACCAACGCAGGCATAAAAGCATCATCAACCTATATGTTAAAGACGAGCACCAGACCAATACAAGACCATCAGCTATCTGACGTGCGGCAAAGCTTCAGGAACAAATGCACCGACTTCATATGACGAAGATGGGGGAAACTACACCACTGTTGCACGACCTGTTCCAACTGATGCAGCAATGATGGGAGAAAGAACACAGTGTCAAAGAGATTCGTAACTCAATCATCATTACTATGTACAGGAATAAGTATGACTGTGGTGACTGCAAAAAATGCCGTTAAATATTCCTACTCGCTTTTGTTTGGAAGATATTCGCTCGGGTCGTCATCGACGTTACACGGGGAGCGTGTTTACCTCGAATGACAGTGTAACTGTACACCAGTAAAATAAACCGTCGACATGATATTTTCCCTACGACACTTTCAGCAAAAATGCCCGAAACAAAGACACACGCTGTACGTCGCCTCCATCGACCTAACCAAAATATGTGCCATTGTGAGCACAAAAGGAACATGTTACTACTGTAAGGGATCAGATGTCTCCTATGCTCTTAGAATTATCACATCTTTACACGAGGACATGCAACGCACCGTACAGTACTATGGCTCTGCCCCGGGCTGGTTTCCCAATCAAGAGCGAGGTAAAACATGAATTTTTGCTCGCCCCGACAGACTCTGGAAGTTTCCCCGCCTTGCTGTTGACCTACGCTTTCAACAGAATGATAGAGTGCACCTTTATACCAGAAGCAGTGACAGCTTATTTAACTTTTATCGCTTTCAAGCTAAGACAACAGTGAGGAAGGTACTTATATGTGAGATGCACTTCGCTGATTATGAAGCAATGTTGCCACACTCTGAATAAGAATTTGCGCCCGCAAGACAGTTTGGCAGCCTTAAAAGCAATAACATATACGGTTCACATTTAAACAGTACCTTAAACATCTCCATCTAGGACTAAACTATCGAGTCTGTCAAAGACTTCGGATACCTCGACTCAAACTAAAAGTATATCTATAGCATCTTTCTCGCTTGATACATACTTCTATAAACGTATCGGTAAGGCATAAACAGCAATAGTTCGCTTGACGAAAAGAGTCTGAGAAAAGAAATGCTGACTTCTAATACCTGGACGAAAGTGCGCTGGCCCTGTTTGTTCAGCACGCTGCTTCACAGCAGGTCATCCTGCGCAAAAAAGTACAGACTCGGAACCTGTTTGTGCAAGCTAAAAATAATCTCAAATAATATCTTTTTTCACAAGGCGCACATTATGAGCATATTCGCTCTGGTTACGCACCGACAAACCTGATGGCTTGGTCATGCCAGGTTAAAAGACGATGGGAGGATACCAAACGATTTTTTATGGCGATCTAACAATCGACTCTAGACTAGCAGGAAGACATGCCCTACGCTAGATATATGTTTATTAACGAGGCATGAGGGTAGGTGGCATCAACAAAACTAACTAGACTTCCGTGACTGAAGACTGTAGTCGCTGGAGATAAGCGGAAAAGAATGCTCCAAGAAGAATGCCAAAAGTAGATACTAGCAAAGGAGACATAGCACAGACGACAGAGGACTGCTACAGTTATTTCGCAAAAAGCTCCCACCAATATATAGGGCATCTGCAAAGAGGCTCTTGATCCAGGAAATTCTTGCGCTTCCGCTGCAATTTGGCAACGGATAATTCTGAGGAGCATTTTCTATTGAGATAACGTATGCCAACAGAATATACGCTGACGATAATATGTGTATGCGTCTTATTGGCTTGTGGGTTTTGTTTTACAGTATACCGACTCTTTTAAGGTGATATTATGTAAAATCCGGTCATTTTGGTAAATGTGTTGTTCTCCATGTTCTATATATGTTCAAGCATTTACTCATGGTGTTGTGTTTGTTTTTTTCTAGAGAGAAACCATTTTGATTTTGTGTTTGTGTATTTGCAGAACATGATAGAGTTTTCGAAAACGAAAGTAATAACACACTATAACAGTAATTGATTTTTTGATATTGCAACCAACGTCTTAGTTATCAATGTCAGCACTATAAACATTACAAGAACAATGAAGCAAACATAAATCATCGAAAATTACATAGACAATCTTTTACAAATATATGAAGTAATTACATACAGACCGTCTACAAAAACAATATTATATTATGATATCAAGTAAAAGGGTTAACTAATGTGTGATGACGTATGATAATGATTATTTTCAAGATGGTTATTATGAAGATGTTTATGATGATGATTATGGTGATGCCATTGACGATTATGGTGAGGACAACGATTATTATTATGATGCTGATGCTGATGTTGATGCTGGTGCTGGTGCTGGTGCTGGTGCTGGTCCTGGTGCTGGTGCTGATGCTGGTGCTGGTGCTGGTGCTGGTGCTGGTGCTGGTGCTGGTGCTGGTGCGGCTTCTACTGCTGCTGCTGCTGCTGCTGCTGCTGATGATGATGATGATGATGGTGATGATGATGATGATGATGATGATGATGATGATGATGATGATGATGATGATGATGATGATGATGATGATGATGATGATGATGATGCCGACGACAGTGTACAATAGTATAGGGGTACATTTGCCCAAGGAGTACACAGGAGTATATCAAAAGTAAAAGGCATATAAAACGTTCCTTTTGCAGATTTATGTTTCCTAATAAATATGATCATGAAGTATTTCTTTAAACGAACATTATTTTTATTAAGTCGAATCTAGAAAGTTAATCTAAAAACAAATATTACGTTATGAAGTTGTGTAAATGTTCTTGACGTGATATTTTATTCCATCGACCTTTACTTTATTACACTCAATAGAGTATACCGTATGTTTAACATCACTTCTGTTGGGTTAGCGTAAAAACCTTACGAGTGATAAAAAATTCCCGGGTTTATTTAATCATGGCAAATATAGTTTATATCAATACATGCGTTCATCTTACGTATATGATGTGACAATCTTACATTGAAACGAGGCTCGTATTGATGTGTACATAAACTCCTAGCCAGAAAAGTAGTTGAACTCTGATGAAGCCAACATTAACAATCAAGTGACATCATATTCTTTTTTGCGAATTATATCGGTTTGAATTTAATTTTGAGTGTGGGTGGTGATTATCACTCTTTATTCTCTTGTCCGAAATGAAATACAAGGAATCACTAAATGTCGGTTTTATCAGGTTTCTGTGGTTTAGCTCCTGAGGCGGGTATGTCTCAACAAACGATGGCCGATGACGTGTATACTCTTTGTGTAATATTTGTGTACAGTGAGATGTGAGTAACTGTACACTAATGTTGATGAACGTCTATTGGATATGTCTTACTTGTTCATGTGCCACACGTAAACGCAACTCGACACAAATTTGTTTACTTTTAACTTTAAGAAAATAACATCATATTACACAATACATATTTCAGTTAAACAATTACAACTATTTATTTTTAGTTCCCCCTAATATAGGGGTGCATACCGTTTTATAATAACAATTAAACAAAAATAACTACATGATATGTTATCTACACTACTAACTAAAGCAGTGCATCTAGGCACTATATATATATATAGTGTAGATCATTCAATTTATATAAACAACATACTAACGAACATTCAACAAATATAGTTAACTAGATGACAGTTCACTCTTTTTTAAGTCTAATAAAATATGCATATTAATAATGTGTAGTAACGAATGTGCAACGATATTTTCGTCTTCACACCACTAATAAACATATGGGTTGTCTATAATAATGTTATTATTATTCACTATTTCAATACAAGCTTACAATATGAAATGCTCATTTTAATAAGTGTTCCAAAATCATTGAATAAAAAGAGCACCCTTATAAAAATGAGAGAGTATAAAGTATCAAAATGTATCAAAAAGTGAAATGATTGAATTAAAATTGTATAAAAATCACTGATGTTAAATATTAAATAGAATAATAACAGTAAGTAAACGTTATATGAAATGGTAAATATTTTGTTATAATCAAAACTGAACTAGTGTAAACGAGAGGTGTAAATATATAGTTGCCGTTTATTGATGCAATCGGTTTGAATGAAACACGTCAGATTTCCATGAACCAACCGTTATCAAATCAAGACTCATCAACCAAGTGTGTCGCATCCCTGTTATTTCGATGATTTTATTGTGCAGGTAGGTAAATCTAATGTAAACACGCTCCTACTGAAAAAACGCAATACTGCGGGTGCCACAATTATCTGCCCCTTAATTCACAAAATGCCATTACATCTCACTGGCGTCGTGCCTTGTCGGGGTCATTGAAATAAAAACAAGAGTGTGTGAGAAAAGTAGACAAACGAAACTTTCAATAAAAATACAGTATCGACGTTACCTTTTTGTGGTTCATTTGTCGACGTCACAAAACAAATTCAAATAATTAGATCAACAAGTCACATGCATAATTCAGTTGATTGGTCGTCATCTGTTTGCGCCCTTATTCACTGTCTGTTTTCTTACTTATATCTTGCAAATATTATTACACTTCAAAGACAAAATCGAATGATATCAATATATAATTTGATTACATGAAAAATCGTTTAAAATGTAATAAAGCAACGTCACATGGGATTTGCGAATTGTCTATAATAACATTAAGCTCAAATGGAAAATACGGACATATGTTGTACATATATACAGGCTATATATATATATATATATATTATATCTGTATATAATAAATATATATATATATATATATATGTATATATATATATATATATGAGTGTGTGTGTATATATGTATAACTATGTATAACTATATATATATATATATATATATATATATATATATATATATATATATATATATATATATATATATAATGGGTATGTGTGTGTGTGTGTATTGTTTTGCCTTCAGTCGATGTTTACAGAAATCAATGCGAGCGTTTACTGGAGCTAATGAGATCCATAGATATACTTAAATTACATTAGAGTACTCGCTTACCTGTCAAATACTTTGTAAGTAAAGAAGTTTAAACCAACTGAAGTGGCTTCTTCCCAATTGACCCGTTTACTATAGTATAATTTACTTGGAGGGGGTTTGTCTTACTGGAATATAGGACAATAATTCATCGTCTAGTGACCAATCTGGCTGAGTTCTGTAACTTGAAGTAACACTACTCTGAAAACGTGGTCTATTTTTTGTATAATATCATTTCCGTTGAAAGAGAGGGTTCAATCAATGGCCATAGTAGTGCAGCTGTCAGTAGGGATTCAGTGGCTCAGTACTTTTATTCATGTAGTTGTTTTTCTTCCAACTTTTCTTTGATTTCTATTTGTTTCGAGTTACAGTGCATCATGGGTTGTTCATTAAGACGGAGTCTTATGCTGAGCTTATATGTGTTCCTTGTTCTGGGGTATATACTGCTCTTACACTCCTTTGTGTATTACATAACTACTCGTCTAACTCACCGCTTTGCTTCTTACACGTAGATAGTCCGCGTATCGTGTTTTTAGTTGTGTGCATGATTATGGATGGTATTGTCTTCTATTCAAAGTGCCTGAATTCTACTTTCATCTAGACTATTAATAGTCCAGAGTATCTTATTAGTGATACTGCCAAGGTCCTGATTTTTTTTATATGTATCTTTTTCGTTTCAAAAGAATTTATTGATCTTCTTAGGTATTATTTTCCAACTACCACTTTCATTTCCGTGAGGCGCATGGTGTCGGTTTAATGAACTTTGAAATATTTATAACTGTCCTGTTCGTCTAGCGTCTTCATCTCTCCTTACTTGAACAGTTTCCTGACCTCTATCGTCTCTATGTCCCCATTTTCATCCCTAGCAGTCTGAACATTTGTAATACTAATGTTTTTAATAGCTTTGCTAAATAGAAGTTGCGATGTAAAGTTTCCTTGAAAATTACCCTTCTGTATTGCTATCGTAGTGCAATGTATTCTTTTAGCTGTCAGTTTCAATCTCCAAGTTCCCATTTTGTAATTCCTGAGATTGATACTCTTGATACGTATCTTGAATAGTTTTCAGAAATTAAATTATCCATGATTAATAAATTATGTCGTTAGCTTTCTTGTATCACATGCATGCCGATCGATATGCTCGTTTTCCGCTTTTTACCCCCATCATATATTTTGATATCATGCGTCCCTTTTTGCCCCTACGGCACAATTTTTGTTCCTCGGTGAGCAGTCGACGATTATTAATAGAGTGGTTAATTTTTGCTCTCAGCTGTGTCGTTATTATTTTCCAGATGGTTTGTAAACAGGTGATAAGTCTGTAGTTGCCGGTTCTGTTTCATATATGTTTTTCTATTTGCGCCATCCTTCCTTTCTTCTCTACTCTGGTAAGTCTGTTTTGTCGATAAATTATCTCAGTGTCTGCCCTAGACTTTATATAGAGTTGTCAATTTAAAAATAAAGTATGCATGTATTATATCGTAGTATATTCTAGTTTGCTATGTTCGTTAATGTAGTATGATTCCTGTTTTATGAATGTGTTTTCCTGCTCTTCTTTAATGCATTGTAATTTATGTATCAGCCATTTGCCATTTTTCTTTTGTTTTCGATTTTTTTTCATATCTTGGTCAAGAAGTGTGTTACTACTATCTGGTACTGTTGGTATTGCTTATCCGTGTAATGTTTTATTTAAGACTGGGTTAAATTATTTAAAAAATGCTCTGTTCTGTGGGTGTTGTTCCGACTTATATATATATATATATATATATATATATATATATATATATATATATATATATATATATATATATATATATATATACTGTCTCAGTATACTCGTTTTGCTGATATAGTAAATGTTACTTCTTCATATATTGAGTTTAGGGTTAGGGTTAGGATTGCCATACAGATTTCTGCATTACGATCGTTTCCTGTCTTCTTTATCCTGTTTACGACTTTAGCTTTTTTTCGAAGTTGCTTTATCTGGGTGACAAGTCTTATTTTCTTATCCTGGCTAGTCTATGATTTCTCTATTTAGTGTTATGATTATTGATTTTCCGCCGGCATCTATAAAGGTGGCTAGGTATGCGATAGTGGTTGTTGAGCTATACGCAAGCAATATGTTGACATTCTCTTTTTCTAACTTTTATAGATAAGAGTTTTGCTTCCTTCTCGAACATGCACGTTTAAAAGTTTTAGTTTTTCTGGTGTGCCAGTCTTCTTTCTGTGGGACTTCGTAAAATTGGTATTTCCTGATCTATTACGAGATATATTTTTACTTTGATCGAATATTTACCTACTTATCAATCGACTTTTCTCGATAAATAGAGAATATTATAAAATACCAATGCAATTATGATAAGCATTAGTTCTTAGATAGCTCTAGTTTGATCAGTTTGATACATTTTTCATATTAATTAATTTCATTGTAATCAACTATCTACTTATAATATTGCTGGTATATTGCGCATTGACTATTGAATATAGGTGTACTTTAACAATTGCATGTATATACATTTTCTAACCTTATATACAGTATCTACAATAAGTGAGTACACCCAACGAATTTTTTACTTTTTACTTCATAGAACTTTAATTTTTCGTAGGATTTAAATGAAACTCGATGTGAACATAGCCATGTAGTTGTTTAATAGCTTTATAAACTATGAAGGAACAAATATCTTTTCAATGCAAAAAAATTGAACAAAAACATTTGGAACAAGTAACAAAAAGTGAGTACATATGAGCATTTTAAACAAATAATCTTATTTTTAATACTTTGTATGGCCTCCATTGTTATCAATAACAGCAGACAACCTCCTAGGCATTGATTAGACTAGTTTATGACATGTGTCCGCCGGAATTGCATTCCATTCACACTTGATGACCTTCTTCAGTTTGTTATTATTTCTCGGATTTTTCCCTTCAATTTTCCGTTTCAGATGCTCCCACAAATGCTCTATTGGGTTCAAATCAGGTGACATACTCGGCCATGGTAAGGTATTCACCCGTTTACTGTCTAAGAAAGCCTTCGTAGCCCGGGACGTGTGCTTAGGGTCGTTATCTTGCTGGAAAACTCCACATCTGCCAACACTTGTTAGACTTGGTAACATTTTTTCCTCCAATATCTGGCAATAGAGTTTGGAATCCGTTTTTCCTTCGATGAAAGCAAGTCGTCCAACTCCTTTGGCACTCATACACCCCCAAATCATTAATCTCCCACCTCCATGCTTTACAGTTAGCACAACACACTTATTCTTGTAAGCTTCCCCTTTTCGTCGCCACACACGTTTAATGCCATCTGATCCGAATAGATTTATTTTTGTCTCATCAGACGAAAAGATTTTGTCCCAAAACTGCATGTCTTTGTCTTTATGTTCATTAGCAAATTCATATCGCTTCTTTTTGTGAGAAGTTTTAAGCAGAGGCTTCCTCCGGGGCATGCAGCCTTTAAACCCGTCTTCATGGAGAATGTTGTGCACTGTCTGAGCACTCATAGTTACGTTTAAACTGTGCGAAATTTCTTCTGCGATGCTAGCATCACTCTGACGTCTGTTTCCCTCTATTAGTTGTTTGATGTGTCTCTTAGTTCGATTAGAAAACTTGCTTTCATCGAAGGAAAAACGGATTCCAAACTCTATTGCCAGATATTGGAGGAAAAAATGTTACCAAGTCTAACAAGTGTTGGCAGAAAGTGGACTTTTCCAGCAAGATAACGACCCTAAGCACACGTCTCGGGCTACGAAGGCTTTCTTAGACAGTAAACAGGTGAATACCTTACCTATGGCCAAGTATGTCACCTGATTTGAACCCAATAGAGCATTTATGGGAGCATCTGAAACGGAAAATTGAAGGGAAAAATCCGAGAAATGATAACGAACTGAAGGAGGTCATCAAGTGTGAATGGAACGCAATTCCGGCGGACACATGTTATAAACTAGTCTAATCAATGCCTAGGAGGTTGTCTGCTGTTATTGATAACAATGGAGGCCATACAAAGTATTAAAAATAAGATTATTTGTTTAAAATGCTCATATGTACTCACTTTTTGTTACTTGTTCCAAATGTTTTTGTTCAATTTTTTTGCATTGAAAAGATATTTGTTCCTTCATAGTTTATAAAGCTATTAAACAACTACATGGCTATGTTCACATCGAGTTTCATTTAAATCCTACGAAAAATTAAAGTTCTATGAAGTAAAAAGTAAAAAATTCGTTGGGTGTACTCACTTATTGTAGATACTGTATATATATATATATATATATATGTATATATATATATATATATGAGAGATATGCATGTTGATGTTGTGTGTAAAGTACTTCATTTGAAAAGCATTTGGAACACTTCCCGAACTTCTCTCTAAGAAATTGCACACGTACATAACATCATGGGCTAATCTTTATTTTAAATTAATGAGTGTTCTATTCCCTTTAATTTTACACGCATGCATGACATTGTACAAATTAACTTTTTTATTTCATTATTTTATTTAGTTCCCCCAATTGTTACTATTTTCAAAAATATTATTATTGTTAATTTAGAGTCTTTTATTTTCGTACGACTGCATTAAATGTATATGTGTTTAAGTATTGAATGTGTGCATGTCATTGTAACCGATTATTAGTATGCACCTTTGTATCTATTACATCCGTGCTGCAGTATGTTATGATGTTAATTCTACTGTAATTAATATTTATTTTTTGTGTTTTTAACTTTTCGAAATACCCTGACAAGTACTCTTTTATTATTGATTTTACAGTATTTCGTATTTTACATCAAGTTTTACATTTCCTGAATACAGCATATGCATGTTTAGTAGTATTCTACATATGTATTTATTATATTATATAAATTGTCTCTTCATCACTTAAAGTTTAAACACATCCCATTGCCACTAATTTCAAACTGGCAATCACACAAACTGTTCTATTGGCAACGTTAAATATCCAATATTATTATTTACTCCTCTATTTGCATTTTGCTTTGCTAAACTGCGGTGTACTATTGCGTTCTTGTTAATAACACTATACACCTACGTATAATAATTATAATCATAATAAAAAAAATACTAATAATAATGAAAATAATAATAGAAATAATAATAGGGTAAGTATTATTTTAATAAAAAAGTATTAATAGTAGTAGTTGCATCGTTTTATACTTATTATTATCATACCCATTATTACAATCCCCCTAACCCTACATATTATTTGACATACATCTATTATGAGTATTGTTATTATAATAATACACGCTAGTTACATACACGTCTATGACATATTTTGGTGGCAAGAGGAAAAACACGATAATTTGATTTCTCGTTAATAGAACTTTGTACCACTAGAAATGTATCTATTAATATTAGTTGCATGTTATCCTTATAGTTAAAATATAAATCATTAATTAATTAACCACTATCATATGAAGTGTATTATTAATGTATATACAAGTAACTTAATATACTATATTTGCTTAGTGTATACTGCATTTAATATAGTACATTTTCGACTTTTTTGACGGAGTTAAACAACGACGAGATTAGACATATTTATATCTGCCACCGACCGCGAATGGAAACCAACATTTCAACTGAAGCGTATGATTGTAATTTTTAAAAAAAAGTGATATCTTTTTTTTGGCTGAACTCTTTCTAAAATAATATATTTTGTCCATGTTTTCGCTTTCTTTGCATGCTCCACACATCTTTATTTGCCTTTCTTTTTTGTTCCTAATATTATGTATGGTTTAAGAGGGTCAACGCGTTCGGAGTTGAAAGAGAGAAAAAGTGTGTTTACTTGTGAATGGGAAACATATCTTCAATTCCCCTACCTCTTATAAGTGTACCATGCACTTATTCGTCATATATATATATATATATATATATATATATCCTAATACTTAAAGGCTTTGCACTCTGAGTCAGTTTAATAAAAAGCAGTACTAATAAGTTTCATGTGAGATCGCCCACAGTTTGTTGTTGTTGTAAGATACCTTTCAACTGCTCGTGTAAAATACCCCTCAACTCCGTATTTACAAAGTGAACTCCTCCTTAATTAGTAGCTAATTCGCTGTTAAGTGGTTAATGCTCTTGACCGCGAATCAGTGGCGATGTGTGATTGGAGATCGAGCCCGCCGACAGTGGATAATTAGCTTCCTGCACTGAAAGTTGCGTTAGCATGAAACATAGATTTCTGTAGGTAATAAATAATTAATATTTATTCATAAATATTATATATATATATATATATATTTATATATATGTGTATATATATATATATATATATATATATATATATATATATATATATATGTGTGTGTGTGTATATATTTTTGTATTAACAACATGGAGCTCGGAAATACTCGACTAGTACACGGGAGCAGGCTATGCTCTCTCGGAGTGTTGGACCCGATGACCTTGTCAATTCATCCATCTAAGACAACGGAAAACTCTGACAATAAAACCTAGCTACTAACCTCTTATGTATCGGTATCAAACCGTTGGGGAAGGAGCCCTCATTAGCTTTGATCAGCAACCTTCCCAGAGCTGGAATCTCGAACAAAGTATCAGGTTTGCAAACCTATAATTGCTTAAGGAGTAGATGGGTTCTATTTATAACCCTGTTTTCGCACTTGTTCTTTGTCTATAAGCCAGGTGTAAACTGGGACGCCTATAAAGACGCCTAGTGCTTGGCATTGTTTCCTGATTATGGCAATTAAAACCGTCTCTTTTTCTCTCTATCTGGGCAACTTGGGGATTTTTTGTGTCACCATGTCTTACATTGTTTGTCTGGATCGCTCTTGTTCTAGTACGGTGAGGGTACACGTTTGGCTGCTGTTTTCGACTGCTAGTTAGGAGCGCTATTAACGGCTGCTCCATAAACAGTTTCATGATATTGTGGCTAACTTTATGTGCCATGTCGCGCATTGAAAGGGAGTCTACAGTTATCCCGGTGTGCTTTTCCGAGGCCACACCCCCACTAGACCAAGTCACAACTAATGGACGGGTTGTGTGAGCTTATTGGCGCCAAATAAGCAACCACTTTCTCCTACCCAATCTATCTAAAACAATCATAAATTTACAAAATAAGAAAACGAAACCTAAACCGGACACCCAACAAAAAAACATATTCGCCTCCGCCCTTGACCCTCGCATCTACACATATCCGGGGATTAAGAACAACCATTAACGACGTAGCAATTTGACTCCTGACAAACTTCCCGGATATCCTAGTTCTATGTGAAATCACCTTCAATCCTTAATACTATCACCACTTTGACAGACTTATTACTTTCCACTCTACCGTAAGGACTGTGATAAACATATGCATGGGCTAGGAGTTTATGTTTTAACACCCTCCCCTTCACTAGAGAAGATAGATTAGAATAAGATGATCACACCTACATGTGCTTTAGATTAGCCTTACATTACCTTGATTACGTTGTGGTAATGATACTTATCACCTTAAAAACTCTTCCAAACGCTTTAGAGCCGTCACTCAAAACGACGAGAAACTTCCGGCTTCAGTGTCGTCTTCTAATCCCTCTATGATCGTGCGCATCAAGTTCACATTGTTTTGAATCTATCACCCCTTCACAGCGTAGGTCTGCTCAGGTTGGATCAAATCAGCGATAACAATCTGCAAACGATTCACAAGAACATTGGGCAAAATCCGTAAGTCTGTGTTAAGCAGACTTATGGGCCTGTAATCATCTAGCCCCCACCATGCCCATCCTTCTTCTTAAGTAATGTAATCACGCCCCTGGTGATTTGCCCTGGAATGGAACCCTGTTTTAACCAGTGATTGAATACATTCGTCAGGAGAGGGACTAACATGTGCGACATCCTCAAATAGAACTCATAAAGAAGACCATCGATTCCCGGTTATTACTTGTAGTCATTCTGCTTCAGCACGGCAAGGACCTCACGCTCTGTAACCGGACCATCACGGCTAGCCGCTCGAGCCGCCTCCAGGCGGGGCGAACTGGCCAATTAGCTGTCAAACTCCTCGACCAGAAGTCTGTACAGCTGCGTAAAACATTAGGAAAAATGCGACCGAGACCCCTCACAAATCTCACGTGTCGATATCAGGGATCGGCCTTCCAGGATTTTACTTCCCGAATATATTTCTCTGATGTACGACAAACTACCCCGCTACGTTCTCGAACGTTATAATTCACGGCTTCGTTGGACATTTTATCTAACCTAGCTCTACTAATTTGACCTTCATACCGCTCGTTACTGATCGTTTCAGTTCCCCTTTAACTAGTTCTACGGTTAGGGAGTCTCCCCAGCAACCGCCCGGGCCAACTTATTATTAAACGACGTTTCTGTCCTTGCCTTATCTAATGCGAGGCGCTGGCCATATCGGACACACAAGTGTGTAACCTTAGACTTAGAATTAACCTACCACCTTCTCCCTGTAACTGACCCTACTAAGTCCTGCTGTAGAAAATTTTCTAGCTTTTCCTAGAAGTCACACACCTCCAGTAAAGCGGAATTAAACTTCCAGTACCCGGCTTGGCTAGGCCTATTTGCTCACTTCAGACGGGCCATGACTAGTTTGTGGTCCGAATGACCTAACAATTTGAACGTGGGACAAGATAAACAATCTACGTCACCTCTTCCAACAAGCATCCTATCCAAGTACCATATGCCACTAGACTTCCACGTCCACATCTCCCGCCCCGGATGATCGAGACGAAATCTGTCGACAAGATCGTACGAGACCATCAGGTCAGACAGACTGCTCTCACACCGCACCAACCCACTAGTCCCGCCCACCCTGTCTATTTTGGGATCAAAGATGGCATTCCAATCACCCATTAGTACTAATCGCTCCGAACGACCAAGGAACTCCTCTAACCGCCGAAAAAAGGAAACTCTCTCCCGAATGATGTTGGGCACATAAATCTCGACGACTCGGAATGTACTATTGCTAACGGGAACATCGGTCACGACCAACCTGCCTTCTGCATCTGCGTGTACAACGCTTACATTTGCGGAAAGGTTACGACGCACTAGCAAGGAGACTCTTCTACTACAAGAATTGCCGTATGCTGAGAAGACATCATAATGTCCAGTCAGCACACTGCAATCTCCGTACGAAACGTAATGAGTCTCCTGTAGCGCAGCCACATCTATGTTACGGGCCATAAGATTTATCAGAACGCGAGCAGCATGGCTTTGGGATCTGATGCCCCTTGTATTCAGGCTAGCTAGAAACAATTTCGTGTCCATTGTTTTACTCAGTGTCGATCAACGGCTTGAAGTCATCAGGGACTAGGATGCCGCAGGGATGGCCGATACTGCCGGTAAGCAGTCCGGACGTAATTCGTCCGTCTCGGGCAATCCCTCCGACATCCAAAGGAAAGGCTTATTTTAGGACCCTATAAAACGAAGGGTGGACGTAAATAGGGACCCGCCCAGTGAACATAGTTTTCAGCTCCTTGAGGGAATAGTGCTTCTCCTCCACCAACTTCATATGCGGGATTGCCCGATCCGTTGCTTCAATCATATACCAAAGCGCCTTTGTCCGACCCAATCTGGTATCACGGACAGATGCAGTTACAGAGGGGACGTCGGAAAAGTTTTGTGGCTTGTCTATATCAAGACCTCGGGCCCGAGTAAGAAGCTCCAGCAGTCGGATGGTTTTTACTAGCCGTGCCGATAAGTTGATAGCTGATGTTTGAGTCTCCACCCTACAAATCCGGTCACCAGGAAGAAAAGGGAGTATTCGAGTTCTCTCGGTTTTCGACAACGGAAGAATGAGAGAGGGAAGCAGATCTGGCGTCGACGAAGTATTACTGCTCTGGCTCTGGCTATGGCTCTGGCTCTTCTTTGTTGACTGTTGGAGGGGAATCAAAAAAAGGCAGGGGTGTTCTGTTCAGTTGAAGGAGGTGGGGCTTGAGACGTTGGGGACTGAACAGCAGAGATAGTCATCTCTGTTTCTACACGGGTAGGGGTTTAGGTCCCAGTCTTTTCCACTTTTTCTCATTTTTCTGGGTTGTTTTTCAGAGCAGTCGGTCGCCATCAAAGTTTTGTTCGCCTCCGCTTCGGAGTCAGAGAAGTAGTGGTGACCGGAATCTTTCGTTTAAGGGTTTCTCCCGCTTCGGAAGAAGTAGATGGCACGGCTGGGGCAGGCTGAAGCTTCTGGGTGGGTAGTTTTGTACCTGGCGACTTAGTGGAGGCTGCACTCTTCGGTCATCCGGGGGACGCATCGATTTATCGGAGGGAACGGAACTTGTTTTTTAGTGCTTTTGCCGACTACAGTGTTCCACCCCTCCTCTGTCGGTGCAGCTACTGGGGTCTGCGTTGAAGGAGCTGCTGGTGCCACTTTGGTTATCCCGGCCTGAGCTGCCGGCGACTTGTTGGGGGCTCTTGCTGGGCAGTCTTTAGCAATATGCCCCGATTGCTCACAGTACAAAAAGAGGGGTCGTCTACCTTCGACAATGATGGACTGACCAAGATTCGTACCTGGGCCGGTGTGGGATGGCTTTGAAGCCGGCCCTGTCCAGGCACATTTCGATCATTTAGTCCCCTACCATTAGGTTATGGGGCCTCCGACCGGGATGATGGCTTGGACGCCCTCATACTGGTTCATAACAGAACCCAAATGTTTGGAGCGGATATCGCATGGGACTCCGAGAACGGAGACTGCAGTTCTCCTGCGGCTCAGGGACTCCGGTTTTATTTTGATGCCGGCGTGTACAAAGTCTGAGTTCGCCAATTTTGTGGCGAGCTTTGCTGTTGGGAGCAGCACATCCCATGAAGCAAACCGCTGTTAGAAGATGTATGTTGCGGGGATCTTCAAATCCCCAAATAGGTTGGGGATTTTTTATTTGAGGACCCTAGTCAGTCCTTTGGTTTTTGCGTCAGACGTGACGAACTTTAGTATTCGCTTTTTTAGCTCTTCCACAGACACTTGGCCGTGTTGGATTATGTGTCCGTCTGTCAGGTCCTTGTAAGTGGAATCAAACAAGTATCTCTAGTCTCTTAGTGACAATTGTGACTGGGGCCCCCATGCTGCCCTGTCTTCGCTGGAGACGTTGAAACGGGAGTTGCTGGTTGAGGCGTTCTCTGACCGGCCGGGGTAGATTTATCTTACGACGCTGCCGGTGTCTTCTGATAAGAGGGAGGGACGGCCAGTCGGATTGAGACGACACCGGCGGTGAATTTGGTTTCGTCGCTCTCCTCTGCGTGCTGGCGACACAAACTGCTCCTTTCCTCCTCTTCAACGTAGTAGCACCCCCCCCTTTTTGACTCTGGGCCGAGAAGGTCTGCTGGAAGGATTCGTCGCTGCTGCTACCGCTGCTGCTGTACAGATGATTTCTACTGCCGACGAGACTATCGTTGCTACTGCTACAGCTGAGTCATTAGTCTTGTAAAAGTTCGCGTTTAACAGCCTCCCTGTCGTAGCAGCTGGCCGCCGGTGGCCTATGGTCCAGGTGGGTGACTTGCTCCTCTTTCAGGTCCAACGACGTAGCATACCGTATTTTTTTTTTGGGGGGGGGTGTGCGTTCCTCCTTTCCGAAGGGGGGCCGACAGTTGAAGCCCGTCTTCTGTGGTGCATTACGGCTGGGACGGTGGGGATGGCATCCCCCCCTCCTGGATCACCCCTAGGAGCTGAGCTAACCTTGCTGCAGGGCACTGCAGCAGAACTAATCGGAGTGCCACCTAAGGCAGCATCCCTGTGCAGGGACATTTTGCTCAATCCAGCCTTCGGGGTCTTTACAGCCGCCCGAGTGCTGGAACCCAGGTAGAGCGAAGCAGAAAAAAGCTGGACTTTGACATATTTGGCCTAGACCAGCTTCCATACAAGTATGGAGATCTATCCACTAGTTAGGCTATTTCAACAGAACTCAATCTGCTCCTCCCCTCTCGTTATAGAAAACCAATTCATGCCCGCCGATTCGAAATCTACTAAACGTCTGTTAGATGTGACTCTAACATTTCAGTAGAAGTCTGCCAGCGGCTAAAGCCGAAAAGGAGAACAGAACCTTCCTGCAAAAAATAGAAACCCTTTAAAGTTAATTAATAGCCAACTGAGGCGACAAGAAAGATGGCTCGAAAAGGGGGCTTAAGAGACAACGCTCTACCAACGGGGAGTTTCTTCCCCAACGCCGGAGGAATTAGAGTGGAGCATAGACAGTAAACAAGTAGAAAACAATAAAAACAAAATGCCAAAATAGAGGCCGAGTAAAAGTAAGAAAATCTTACTTAAACTAATACTTTTTGAACTTTCTTTATATACTCTAACAAAAAGTCGTTCAGACACTAGACGTGTTTAGCCATTCACATACTTCATTCTTTTCAAACTTAAATTAAATTCATATTTACAAATATACACTTATAACAGCTATCATCAAATGTACATATGTATTTACAATACTTTCCGATAAGGTGATATTAATAAAAAAAATAGTCATACAATTAATTAAACACATTACATTAAGTAACCAGCGTGTTTGTTTTAAACTTTACTTTGAATGGCAAGCACTGTTAAAATTGCAAAGTCATCTTTTCGGAAGTGACGCTATTTTGAGATGATTTTTTTCACATTATACTTTATTTTCATTACGTTTTAAGAGAAGGGGTTTTGTTGTAAATTAAGTTCAAGCAAGTCATATCCCAGCCATTGGTAAATGGGTGACCATTTTGGAAAAAATAAATTGCTGACTCATCTTTCTAGTCTTTCCGGAAGTGACGTCATTTTGAGATAATTTTGTTCACATTATCATCAATTGTTTTAATTTCGTTGTTAAGACAATGTGTTTTGTTACAAATTAAAGTTAAGCAATACATATCCCAGCCATTACTAAATACCGACTATTTTAGAAGAATTAATTGATGACTCATCTTTCCGGAAGTGACGTAATTGCGAGAGGATATTTTCACAAAATCATACTTTATTTTAATTACGTTGTTATGACAAGGTGTTTTGTTTTAAATTGAAGTTAAGCAACACATATCTCTGTCCTTACTAAATGGGTAACCATTTTGAAGAATAACGAAACTGGTTGTTTGATATGGCGTAGGCGCCTTCAATAGCATATTTGAACATGATTGCATTGATATGATGGAGGCGCCTCCTAATGTTTCCCCTTTTTTAACTATGTATAAGGGCAATTTACTAAAAATATTCTTATTGGTGGGGGAGAGTGACGAAAAAAAATTGAGGGTTGGTAATGTATTTTATTTTGTAACTGAAAATATTAATATGTATGAGGGATAGTAGCAAGAAATATGAGGCACACTTTTTCACTCTTTTCAATTAAAAATAGTTATATGTATGGGAGAGGATTAAACCAAAATTCTGGGGGGTCAAAACATTTTTTTTTCTTTTCTTTACTAAAATATTTCGATGTATGTAAAACAAAAAATGGGGGGCAACACATTTTGATTTTCTTTATTTTTAACTAAAAATATTCTTGGTCGGAAACAGTCAAAATCAATGTTCAACCACCTAAGAAATATAAGGCGGCAGCCTAGCAAAAATATGCGACTTGAGGGTACATATATTTGCAAGTATATATAATAAAATTAAATAAGTTCATAAGTAATGATATTGTTACATATTTTATGCGGCAAAAAATAAAAGTAACTGATTAGTATTCGAAAACAGCAATCCTGACTCGTTCTTTGCAGCGTTTTCTATCATCACCTATTAAAGTACATAGCACGGATTTGCTCATTTCATTAAATGTAATTAGTTTACACGGTAGAAAGGTGGTGCTTAACTTGTCGTTAATTCGGGACTTGAAAATGCAAAAATAATTACGTATAAATAACCTAATATATAATAATGTTATTAAATCAACAATTAAAAATGCAACATTTATTAAATAATGGATTTAGGCAATGTATTACATATAATTTTATTTTTTATTCAGTTATTATCCTCAGTATTTAAAACAGTTCCATTGACAGATACTGGATATATAATTGGCAATTACAATATACACAAGCTACTTAAACACGTTCCTACCACGGGGCTAAGAATATAATTTTGTAATTGAAAGGTGAGTACCCATTTCCTTACCAAGACTTAACAATCTAGGAGTTGTATACCTTTTGTTGCATTGTTTTATACATCATGACTTTGTGGTTGTCTAAATGAGAAATAAATGTGAAACCAATACCGCATAATATACACACAATGCGTAATAGTTTAAACAGGAGAAATCTATGTAAATTAGTATCTCATGAGATCATGCATATATATATATATATATATATATATATATATATATATATATATGTCTATTAGTATTTCATGTATCCACATAATATTTAATAAGGAGATATACTTGTTGATGTACTAATTTTCAGTATTTACTTCAACAGTGCTCGATACGTAAGTGAGCTAGAAAGTAAGTTATGAAAATATATTTATGGGAATTAAGCTACACAGAGGCTCCCGCGTTTAATCCCCGGGGGAATCTTTAGACTAAAAGGCATATTTTTATAACTTACTATATATATATATATATATATATATATATATATATATATATATATATATATATATATATATATATATATATATCAATGATGACGAAGAGTTTGCAAATGATAAACACTTAATATATCCGACGGAGTTAAACTTACACTGTGAATATACGGGAACACAAGTTATATTTCTTGATTTTTTTATCAAAATTGAAGATAAAATATCTATCTATAAATTGTTTGAAAAAAAACAAATGCATAATCTTTTCGTAGCGTGGAGATGCGCTATAAAAATAGTACATGCCCTGTGTATATTTTTACGGGAGCATTATGTCCGAATTACTGAGGATGGCTCGTGTTACCTTAAAATTAGTCGATTTTATAACCCCAATTTCTGATCTAATAATAAGAATGATTTAACAAGATGGCTACGAAAATAGCATATTTAGAACATCAGGCAATTACTCACCATCCTGACGCTGTTAAGTCACATAAAATTAATTAAAGTAAATTGATAGACACAATCCGAAACAATCTAAATAAAAATAATGTAGAATATGTATAAATGTATATAAATAACACATACACTAATTTAATTAATTGTTTTAAATACATATATATATATATATATATATATATATATATATATATATATATATATATATATATATTAACTATTTTTTAGTATGAAAATATTAATCACATCAAAAGTAGCGTAATTAATTCGTCCGAACACTTTAAATACAAACCTGTTTTTGTAATTAACGGATAAAGTTTATTGACACAGACGAGCAGCGCAGGTGAGAAGACATTTTTTGAACAAATATAAGTTTACAAAACGTCTATCTAGGAGAAAACTTAGATTTAAAATACGGAACTTTATGTTCTTGCTTTTTAAGGGAAGTGGGGTCTGATTAACTCTGCTGGGAAGCAATGAAATAAAATACTGTTTTCTTTTAAATGGGTTGGTCTGTGTATATATGTATATATATACATATATATATATATATATATATATATATATATATATATATATATAAATATATATATATATATACATATGTATATATATATACATAACAATTCATATATATATGTGTGTGAATGTCTATATATGTATATATACACCTATGTATATGTATAATTATTCATATATATATATATATATATATATATATATATATATATATAGGTGAATGTATATGTATGTATATAGATACACATATGTATATATATAATAATTTATATACATGTATATACATATGAAGATATATATATATATATATATATATATGCATATATATATATGTGTATGTGTATATATATAAAATCGGGGGACTTATGTTTTGAGGCATGTCCGTCCTTTCGTCCGGATTTTTGTCCGCAACCATCCATTGAATGTTGCATAAAGTTGTAACTTTGGTCAGATTAGAAAGTGGCATTCTCTGGTTAGCTGAAATGGCAAAAAATTAAATGTTTTGCCCTAATCACTTTTCATCCATCTTAAACTTGGCAAACATGTTGAGGTCATTTACCTAAATAAAACATATGTATCACTGACCTTGTAAAAAATGTAGTTCGCGCCCCCCGGGGGTCAAAAGCCCCAACAATGAAAAAAAATGAGTTTTTTCTCCCATAACGTATTGATCCATCAATCTAATTTTTCTGAAACTTTGATAAAATAAAGAGGTAATTGTTCTGGATATAAAATGAACATTCTTGACTTCAGAAACATTCTGGTTCGCTTCCCCAGGAGGTCAAAGGGGGTCAAAAAGGCCCCAAATAGCCCAAATATATTGCATTTTACACTCGCCACATCGAGTCACATACAGAGGGGGACAACGCACGCGCGGCTTGTTATGTATATATATTTATATATATATATATATATATATATATATATATATATATATATATATATGAATATATATATATATATATATATGTATGTACGTATTTGTATATATATATATATATATATATATATATATATATATATATACACATATGTATATATACTATTATTTATATGTAAATATATATATATATATATATATATATATATACATGGATATATATTGCATATATATATATATATATATATATATATATATATATATTTGATCTTATATATATTTGATCTTATATATATATATATATATATATATATATATATATATATATATATATATATATATATATATATATATATATATATTGGATATAAGTTGACGCTTATATCTTTTGTCGGATTACTCTCTCTCACTCTCTCTCTCTCACTCTCTATATCTCTCTCTCTCTATATATATATATATATATATAAATATATATATATATATATATATATATATGCGTGTATATATATTACATTATATATCCATGTATGTTTTAGAAAGTAAATATTATATTTTTCAAAACATTGTTTCTATAGTGCAAATTATAATTATCAAAAAAAATAACGTTAGATAAGTCATATACAGTTGTTTAAATTCCGGAGAGTACATGTCTCCGTCCAACAATAAGCATGTTTAAACATGTCTATCATTTATTATAATGTAGTCGATCCGTGGTATGTAAACGACTAAGCTTGATTACAGTCAACCTTAATTAGAAGTTTGAATCGAGTACTTGCGTTATGCAGAGTAGAAGTAGACTGCTCTTGTTTTACACACTTTTTGATATATTACATTTGAAGGATTTAAAAAATAAACCATTAGAAATACCATACAATGAAACATAATTAACATTTTTATTCATAATTTTCGAAGATATACACACTCATCATTATTTAAATACCTTATTTTAAATTAATTGTGCCAGTCATGTGTTGGTGTAGGTGTCGACCGGTGTGATCTTTTAACGAATCTTGGCTTAAAGTATCATTCAAGCATTCGTATGTAAAAGTAGAAGTATATGTATATATTTGATATGTTATCAATATGTGCATACAGCTATATGTATATATGTATAAATGCATATAACGGGCATATTAGTTGAATACGTGGAATTTACTGGTGAAATTTTAATATTCTGAAGACAACAGATGAAGTAAAATGATTGGTGTTACCGTTATCAAGCTGGCACTGATCACTTTACGTTCCGCTCCTGGCATGTTGGTAAAATGGACTTACGCATATCGAGGCAATAGCTGGAATATTTCGAAAGTTACCTCGAGTTTGTAGTGGAATATAGTTTTAAATGAATGTTTTTTATTTAATTCTGCTAAGCCACATTTTTTCCGGTCATTAACTAAAATACATCTTTAAAATAAAACGTACCAGAGAGTCTAAAGTTCAAACTCCTGAGCCTAATATACACAGGTAACATACATGAACACCAATACATAGAAGCAATTGCCAAGGCTGCTGCAAAATGGGGGGTCTCTGTACAGTGCAAGAACACTTCTCACGACAGACAGTATGATATATAATTACAAAATTACTATCCGCCAATGCATAGGGTATGGTTGTCAAATTTAAGCTAGTGAATCATCTCCTATCCAGTCCATGTTAGACATGGTCCAAAAAGAGTGTATAATCTAATAGGCGCCTTACTATTTACGAAGCTCAACCTACTGTCCAAATCGCCGCTATGTTGTATCCTTCTGCTTGTTGTACAAGTACTTCAATTGAATGTGTTCCGATTAACTCTATGCGCTAGTGCTCAGTTGACGTAAGTACACTTGACAAATCAAAGACTAAGTTTAACTTCTATCAATTTACTGGCGAGGTTTTCAGATGCTTGAAATCCTTCAATTTGAATTGATTTTTCCACGAGCTGACATTTAAAAGTTTACATAAACACACGTCTAGCTACCCAGCTCTTAATTAGGGGTGACCCCCTAAAATATCACCCTAATTATAAGTAGCGTCTTACGTCTGCAGGGTCAACGAGCGTTGTTATGAGTTAACTGAGTTAACGCAAAAGTGATGAGTGTCGACAATAAGTAAATGTGTGCAACATATGTTACAAGCTGTAACATCTAACACTTTTTTGAAAAGTGGATGCAATGGCTATGAGGATGAATTTCATTGTGTAACGATATTTAATTGCATTATTATTATTATTTTTAAATTCGTCGAATACTCTAAAATAACATTCTCGACAACAATACTAAAGGAACACCCTCCCTAGACAATAGAACACAGGATAGAAACACATACGCAATCCGACATGTACTTTATATATACCTTTTATTAAAGCGTTTGCTACTTAGATTTATTATACCGTTTATCCGTGACACAGGAAGGTACACTGCTAACCTCTGTCTCTGGAAGCATGGGTAGAGACCTCCCACTCGACTCGAATGCCCAAATACATGTATTTGAGGATTTAAATGCACCCCGCCGTGATTGGTTGAGATTGTCCAGCTTAACTGACACAACCGGCAACTATACGTACAATTTAATGATAAATGCCAGTATACAGAAATCATGTTCCACTTAATAGGATTAAGATGAAAATTCATATACACTAAATGTACAAAAGCAAGGAAATTCCCAAATGTTTACACTTTTATTATCATTAATTAAGGGTATGACTACATATCAACCAAACCATTTCATTATCACATCACTACAATATACATCTCTATGCATGAGTGGATAAAATGTGTGAGGTGCGCTGAAGAAAAAATCCTACCAGTAAAATACATTGCCCTGTTGTGCTCGCATACTCTTAATGGCAATAAAAGTGTACACATTTGGGAATTTCCTTGCTTTTGTACATTTAGTGTATATGAATTATCATCTTTACCCTATCAAGAGCACATGATTTCAGTATATTGGCATTTATTATTGAATGCCACTACATTTGTAAAGGCAATGCCTCAATACAATAGTTATTTTGAAGTTTTGTTTTGAATGTTCTGGAAAACTAAGTTATATGGTAAACTGAAATTAAAATGCCATCCACTAGACCCTAGAACCTCTATCTCTGCCCAAAAGTAGCTACATTCATCAAATAGTTAATGAGATACAGGGTGACACATACGTACGTGCACACGGATAACACAAAATCATGCCTGCCCTTTCTGGATCTCTGGGTTGCCTTTACTAATAATGCTGACATTCTACACACTTATACCACCTATCAAAAAGAATGTTGTGCAACGTTTTAAATAATTTTGTTAATTGTTCTTTTAGTTATGATTGATCAAACAAATGAGATTTCTCGCATAGGCTAGTTTTGAGTCTATTAAGGGATAGAGCGCTCTCGCGCCTCTATTGATTTCTCAAAAACTTACTCCCTCTCTCAGACTGTCGATTTCCCTACTTGATTTAGTATCACACATTTTAATTTAATCTACGCTGTTTGCCTTTTTGGTACTTTTTTATGTTTCTCAATCTTACAATTATTTAATATCTGCAGGTGATTTCGGCTTCAAACAGAACCATACAGATATTGGCTCGCTGTTCTAAGAATGTAGTTCTCACTTAGGTTCGAAATGCCACGGGTTCACATCCCTAACGAGTACATTTCTGCATTACATTATGTTTATAGTATAACAAATTTACAGTTAATTTACGTGTTTGTTCTTTTTACTACATTTTTATGTTTTTCAATCTTATAATTCTTTAATACATATAGGTGATTAGGCTTGAAACAACAACGTATATTAGTTGGGTCGTTCATCGAGGGGTATGATTCTCACTTGGAATTCGAGAGTGCGACGAGCCCAATACTCTGAAAATGTCTTTAGTATGTCACATTTTCAGTTAACTTATGTGTTTGTCATTTTACTACTTTTGTAATGTCTCGATCGTATAATTATTTAATATATGCAGGGGAACGAGGTTTGACACGACATCGTATTGTAGTTGTGTCGTTGGACGAGTGGAATTATTCTCGATTAGGATGCAAGAGGTCGCATGTTTAATCGTGGAGGAGCCTAATACACTTATAATATAAACTCTACATTACATAATTTCTTTAGTATCACACATTTTCAGTTAATTTTCGTTCTAGTCCTTTTACTACATTTGTCCTGTCTAAATCCTATAATTATGTCATATATGCAGCTGGATTCGGCTTGAAACAGAACCATACAGAAGTGTGTTCGTCGGTCTTAGGGTATGATTCTCGCTTAGGATGCGATAGGTCCCAGGTTAAAATGTAGGGCGAGTCTTATATCTTAGAACTGAATATCTGCATTACAGAGTGTGTTTAGTATAACACATTTTCATTTAATTAGAGATGTCGTCATTGTTACTACGTTTGTAATAGATCAAACTTATCATTCCTAAATACATGCATGTGAATTCGGCTTGACACAGAACGATACAGAATTTAGTCTGTCGGTCAAGGTATATGAGTCTGGCTTAGGATGTTCGAAGTTAGAGGTTCTAAACCAGGATGCGTCCAATACATTCAACACTGAAAGTCTGCATCATAGAATTGCTTTAGTATCACATGTGTAATATTAATGTACGTTATTGGGTGTTACTACTGTTGGTATGTCTTAATCTTATAATTATGTTATGTGTACAGGTAGATTCAGCTGTAAACAGAAGTTGGTCAAGGGAAATGATTCTCGCTTAGGGTGCGAGATGTCATCGGTTCACATCCCAGACAAGCTCAGTACTTTTAGAATTCAATTTCTTCATTACAGAATTTTTTTAGTAGTACACATTTTAAGTTAATTTACGTGTTTTTCCTTTTACCACTTGTGTTATGTCTCAATCATACAAGTTTTTAATATATGCAGGTGCATTCGGCTACACACAGAGTCAGCCAGAAGTTTGGTGTAGGTAAAGTTGTGTAATTCTCGGTGAGAGTGCGAGACATCTTAGGTAAAAATGTAAGACATGAGCAATACTTTTAAAATGTACAGTCTGCATTACAGCATTTTTTAAAACTCATATATTTTCAGTTAATCTACGTACTTGTCTTTTAACTACTTTGGTTATGTCTATATCGTATAATTCTTAATTATATGCAGATGAATTCTGCTTGAAACATGATTATACGGAAGTTGGTTCGTTATTCCAGGAGTATTATACTCGCTAAGTGTTCCATAAATGCCAGGTTTTATATCCTAAACCGAATGCGTTTAGAATTGAAAGTCTGCATTACACTTGTTTTAGTATCACACATTTTCAGTTAATTTACGTTATTGTCTTTATACTATTTTTGTAATGTCTATATCTTAAAATTATTTCATATATGCAGGAAAATTCGGCTTAAAACACACCCATACAGAAGCTGGCTCGTTTGTCTGGGGATATGATTCTTGATTTTACTGTCCTGTTTTTAAAATTCCCGAAACAATTTTTCAATGTAAACAACTGATGAACTCTTAAATAATGTTAGAAGCAAACTAATATAATAACTGTAAAAGTAAAATTGACTTACATGAGTGATTTTCGACTGAACGACTTGGGACTTAAGTTTTTTTTTATTATATAATATATATATATATATATATATATATATATATATATATATATATATATATATATATATATATATATATTACAAATTGTTTTGAATACGATCGTACGAAAAATAATTGTTGAGTTTTAATGCTTGTATAAAATACAGATTATATCATTGTTTTGTTTATCGAAAACACCCTTATATATATATATATATATATATATATATATATATATATATATATATATTGAATCATTTCTATTTATTAGAAAATTGTAAAGATAGTTTAATTTAAATATACAGTTTTACTTTCATATAGTATACCTATAATAATGATAATAGTGTCAATAATAATACTTATATCCCCATTAACGGTTAAATAAAAATAACAGCTTGAATGTTATAATTATATTTGTAAAACATATATATATGTATATATATATATATATATATATATATATGTATATATATTTATATATATATAGGTATATATATATTTATATAAATATCTACATATATGTATCTGTATATATATTTATATATATATATATATGTATATATATACGTATATACATACGAATCAAAAGAAATACTTTTATTTATTTTTTTCTCTCGAGATAACACTGATGTGATTGAATACGATTAGGTTATTTGATACCTCATGTGTGTTAAAATTAGTTATTACTTATATTAAGACATAATACACAACACCGGTCGATTAATTCTGCAAGAAAAATAAAGCAAAACATCGGGGCATGATGGCCAGATCTGAAAGAATAGAACAACCAATAATTGTCGTATATTTATTTGTAGACAGTTTAAAACATATCTCTCACCAAACAACTTAAGTCAGAAGTGTAACTGTTTAGACTATGTAGATAATTAAAAGCCATAACGAAAGAAATGCCAATATGTTATTCTTAGTAAAAATTAACAAATTCTTAAATAGAATTTTAAAAACTTTCGAAAGAAGAAAAGTTAATTGGATTCTAGGCCACGATTGCCACACGCGTCTGAACTGGTTGCTCTCTCCATACACGTACACACATGCATGACCTATCTAAATAACATACACACCCACGCATACATATGCAATATATATAAACATACACACACACACACATATACATATATAAATATATATATATATATATATATATATATATATATATATATATATATAACATATATATGTTTTCAAAATGGCTGATTAGTTTGATCGTACACATGTGAGTGTTTGCTCTGAAATTGTTGTTTGTACTTTTCTTTATTTTCCCCTCTAAATTAAGCTGATGTATGATGTGTGTGTTTTTCAAGACACTCTAATCTAAGATATCTTATTATTTGTGAACTTTTTCTGATGATTTTGTAGTGGTACAGAGACGATATTAACATACAAACGTTGTTTGGCACAAAACAAATGAAACGGACCGTTAAATATATCTCACAGTAATTTGGAATTTTTGGAAATGTAAAAAAAATAAAAATAAAAATAAAAGTAATTAAACAAACCATGGTTATTGGAATATGATAAAAAGTGTTCTATATTTTGCTCTGTTATCAATAATTGACAAACATTGAGCTCAATCTTCAAAGGAGACTACACAGTAAAAGGATCTGATGATATATAATAATACATATATTGTCTTTAATATTTAATTACATATACATATATAAACATATATATACATATATATATATATATATATATATATATATATAAACATATATATATATATAAACATATATATATATATATATACATATATATATATATATATATATATATACATATATATATATATATATATATATATATATATATATATATATATATATAGAGAGAGAGAGAGAGAGAGAGAGAGAGAGAGAGAGTGATAGAAGGGGATATAGAGAGATAGAGAGATAGATACGTAGATAGATAGATAGAGTACGATACATTAACAGAGAGAGTTCGGTAAATTGTAACACATAATTTCAGATTAGTAGAATTCATCTTTTTTGTAATTGGGTTACATTATTTCTGTCGGCACAAACAGTTCATTAAATAATTGAATTTATTCGGGTTAATGTCACACTCCTATTGTTTAATTTATTCATGCACCGTTCTACCCGTTTTTGAACTCATATTTAATTACCTTTTTTCGATCGTTTAAAATTAGTTTCACGTGAATTACCTGACATATATAACACCCCTTTAGTAATGTGTTCATGTGTCACTTTATTATGTTTCATTAATTTAAACTTACGACATTCTCTCGTCGCAGTTTTAAAGTTCGTAAAAGTATAACACTGTAATTGTATTTGTAAACTCGATAACTATGCGTGAGTTATGTTAATACATCGTGCAGAAAACGTTCGGAAGAAGGCGATCTGTTCTTAAAGATACATCTATTTTTTTAGAGTATACCTTGTCGAGGCAGAAGATAAAGCTTGAAAGAATGAGATGTACATTCATAATGAAGGCTATCACACTATCAAGCTCTGTTACACAACCGGAATTATATGTTTGTCGAAAAATAAATATCGCATGTTTCCAACAAAAACATATATGGTGTATAGTAAGATCCGTGAATAGAAATCGTGCAAACTGTGAGAGATGTATATACTACGCATTGCACATCCGATTATTGACAGTTTTTGTTATTACTTACATTATTTAGATTTGGGTTATGATACAACTTTCATGTGCTCTCTATATGATACTGGAAACAAATTTCATAAGATGGTAGGTATGCCTATCCATACTTTTCTAAAACAATTATAGTAGAATCGGTGCTTATTTGCACATTAGTTGTGGAGGTATGCTTAACCGATATTATGTAAATTCATGTTGAAAGGTTCTCACTGGTCAGAGTTTACACAATATGCACGTATACTTATCATGCCATATCTCTTTCAAAGTTAACTCCGATCAAACAACTTATAACATACATGCATACGCACACAGAAGTATATATATATATACAGTATCTACAATAAGTGAGTACACCCAACGAATCTTTTACTTTTTACTTCATAGAACTTTAATTTTTCGTAGGATTTAAATGAAACTCGGTGTGAACATAGCCATGTAGTGGTTTAATAGCTTTATAAACTATGAAGGAACAAATATCTTGTCAATGCAAAAGAATTGAACAAAAACATTTGGAACAAGTAACAAAAAGTGAGTACACATGAGCATTTTAAACAAATAATCTTATTTTTAATACTTTGTATGACCTCCATTGTTATCAATAACAGCAGACAACCTCCTAGCCATTGATTCGACTAGTTTATGACATGTGTCCGCCGGAATTGCGTTCCATTCACATTTGATGACCTACTTCAGTTCGTTATTATTTCTCGGATTTTATCCTTCAATTGTCCGTTTATTCTTGGAAATTGCTCCTCATGACAATGATTTAGATGAAAAAACTCGTGAAACTATTGTTAATTTATTCAAGAGTGGTCATTCATATAAGGAAATTAGTGACAATGTAAATATCAGCCGAAATATGGTAGCAATAGTTGTTCAACGGTACAAAAAAGCTAGAACCGTCAAAAATGGCCGCCGTCCCGGTCGACCAAATAAGTTTTCTGATCGAACTAAGAGGCGCATCAAACAACTAATAGAGGGACACAGACGTCGGAGTGCTGCTAGCATCGCAGAAGAAATTTTGCACAATTTAAACGTAACTGTGAGTGCTCAGACAGTGCGCAACATTCTCCATGAAGATGGGTTTAAAGGCTGCATGCCTCGGGGGAAGCCTCTTCTTAAAACTTCTCACAAAAAGAAGCGCTATGAATTTGCTAATGAACATAAAGACAAAGACATGCAGTTTTGGCACAAAATCCTTTGGTCTGATGAGACAAAAATAAATCTATTTGGATTAGATGGCGTTAAGCGTGTGTGGCGACGAAAAGGGGAAGCTTACAAAGATAAGTGTGTCGTGCCAACTGTAAAGCATGGAAGTGGGAGCTTAATGGTTTGGGGGTGTATGAGTGCCAAAGGAGTTGGACGACTTGCTTTCATCGAAGGAAAAATGGATTCCAAACTCTACTGCCAGATATTGGAGGAAAAAATGTTACCAAGTCTAACAAGTGTTGGCAGACGTGGAGTTTTCCAGCAAGATAACGACCCTAAGCACACATCTCGGGCTACTAAGGCGTTCTTAGACAGTAAACGGGTTAATACCTTACCATTGTCGAGTATGTCACCTCATTTGAACCTAATAGAGCATTTGTGGGAGCATCTGAAACGGAAAATTGAAGGGAAATATCCGAGAAATAATAACGAACTGAAGTAGGTCATCAAATGTGAATGGAACGCAATTCCGGCGGACACATGTCATAAACTAGTCGAATCAATGCCTAGGAGGTTGTCTGCTGTTATTGATAACAATGGAGGTCATACAACGTATTAAAAATAAGATTATTTGTTTAAAATGCTCATGTGTACTCACTTTTTGTTACTTGTTCCAAATGTTTTTGTTCAATTCTTTTGCATTAACAAGATATTTGTTCCTTCATAGTTTATAAAGCTATTAAACCACTACATGGCTATGTTCACACCGAGTTTCATTTAAATCCTACGAAAAATTAAAGTTCTATGAAGTAAAAAGTAAAAGATTCGTTGGGTGTACTCACTTATTGTAGATACTGTATATATATATATATATATATATATATATATATATATATATATATATGTATATATATATATATATATATATATATATATATACATACATATATATATAATTACATTATGTTATAGATGGAGCCCTATATTGTAAGATACGATTAAGTCAAAGGAGACCGTTATGAGTCAATCATGTTTTTAGCAGACAATAACAAAGTTACAAATTCGACGCCGACACATAGAATCCCGGGTCAGAAAAGGTCAGACATTCTACGATTGTGTCTGTCGTATCTGATTCGCCGACCCGAAGAAATGTCTATTACCTCAATGTTGTTTAATCATAAACGAGAATTTTCAAAGAGAACGCTTTTTGAAGTGATAGCGTAACGTCGACGATGTAGTCGCTTCTCTCGAAGAGATCCAGCAGACACCTTCGTGCATCATCGCAACGCACAGCAAGAAGTATCAATAGGAATCGAGCGAACGAATGATTAAACCCTTCCACAACCAAGTAGTCCAGAATAAAAGAAGTGAATCTCTATCTGAGGAAAAATTGTATCCGCGTCGTCTCTTACCTGCCAATAAAGTGTATCCACATATAAAATACCACCAGTGTCGATCACGGCCATAGACACAACGAAACCGCCGGCACACACGACAAATAAAAAAATGTAAGGTAACTTTTTATGCATACCATTTTCGGGTCCTAATCTGTTAAGCTGAAAGAGTTTAACAAAGAGAGAGAAAGTTCACCATGATTAATTTGATATGTTAAAAAGAAATATGTTTCAAGTGAACGATATTTAACTTGAATCTAATTTGAAAACTGAAGAGATAAATTGTAACAATGTTTTAACAAGAAAATGTGTTTTAAAGAGAACTGTGAAAAACGAAAAATGTTTAATATAAGTAAAATGTACTTAACGATATGTGTAAAAAAGAGAACAGTGTGTTTATAAGTGAAATGTTCTAACGAAGTAAGTTTTAAAAGGACTGGCAGTTTAAAAGCTTACAAGTCCCTGTTAAAAGTGGGGGTTTTAAATTCATTAAAGAAATGTGTTCAAATAGTTTGTAAAACGCGTCTTAAGCTTTCGCGAAGTATTCGTGTTTCTATAAGTGTGTAAAGGACGTTGATTCCCATGTATGTAGTGTAATATATATATATATATATATATATATATATATATATATATATATATATATATATATAGTTATCCTTGTGATTGAAATAAATCAAAACAATATTGAAGAATAACCTATTTTTGTTGTATTTCGCCTCAAATTGGCTCTTCGGCCGTTAAGACTAACTGACATCGAGAAGATTTTTTTTTTTGATGTTTGGGTTAAGATGTAAGTGTGTTTGGCCCGGTCGCGATTGTTTAATCCGTTGCTTTGTAAACGAATCTTACTCCCCTATCCAATTTCTCGCACCGCCTCTTCCTATCCTCGCCGTAAATAAAACAAAATTGAGGACCCTCACACCAGTAAAACTTCGGGACGATTATATACACACAATATTGTGATTATACTATTTATTTTTATTTTTGGATTGAAATTGAAAACTGTAATATCCTATAGGATACGGGTTTTTTGATGATTAGTGTTATATCCTAAATTACATAGGACATACTAAATTAAGAATACGCCGAGTGGTTTGCGTTTAACAGGGATCCGGTAGGAAGTAGAGACGTTTTACTCTTCGCTCACTTCCAGATATGACTGTCCGTCTTATATACGTACTTTCGTATATAGTCAATACCTGATTACTTCCCTTCATGTTAGTTTCGTATTTATGCTAATCATGTCCTGTACAACACCTTCCCCTGAAGCTGAAATCTTCCCGATTTTAGCTTAAGTACCGTTTCCTTTTAGGATCAGGGCTTACACGCCTGATGCTTTTCCTTTTTCTGGTGTTCTTCCTTCTGGTCTGCGTTACCTGCGGTAAGGAATTCTGTCCACTGCGTATGGTATGTTCAGGGGATACATCATGGTTTCAGGTATACACCCTGGCTTTGGTATATCAAATGTATCACACAATGTTTCCATTGGAATATCTTCTGCATTTTGCGAAATTCTGGGACGGATTTGATTTATGTGTATTTTACAGACAAAACTTGGGCCTTGAATGGTAGAAACCATGTTCCCTATTTTTTTCATAATGAAACCGTCCACCCAATGAGTTTTTCCATTCTGAAAATTTTTTAAATACACTTTGTCCCCTGAGGAATAGCGCTTTACTTTCAAGTGTTCTCCTTTAGAACTGTTCTTCTTCTCAGGTATAAGTCTATCGAAGATAGATCTAATTTTTCTAGCAAACATCAGTTCTGCAGGGGATGAATTAACATTGTTATTTGGGTTCGGGGTTACCCTGTAGATTGCTAGAAATGTTTGTATGGTTTGCTCATCTGTGTCCATATTCAGGTTTTTCTTTATTGCCCGTTTAAATGTGTCCACAATTTTTTCTGCCAACCCATTCGACCTAGGATGGTAAACAGGTGCCGTGATATGTTGAATAATCAGCGATGTAAATACTGTACCATTGTCACTTACTATGGTTTTTGGTACGCCAAAACGACTAAAGATTTCGTTAAGTGCATTTACAGTGTTCCTTGCAGTTGGATGTCTGGTTTTAAATATCTCTGGCCATTTAGAGAAAGAATCTACTACAATTAAGTAAAAACACATTAAGAGGTCCGGCATAATCCATATGTAGACGTGACCAGGGTAGGTCCGTTTTTGGCCATGGGGTCGTTTTTACTGGTGGATCTCGGGCTGCTAACTGACACCCTTTGCATGCTTTGACCCAGTTCATACCAGGCCAATATACGTATCCTCTAATTAAGGATTTCATTCTTGAAATGCCAGGATGACCTGTATGGAATTCCAGTAATATTTTCCTTCGTAATGCCTGTGGAATTACGATTCTATCAGCATACATAAGTACACCTTCACAAATTGAAAAAAAAATGTAGTTTGTCCTACTTTGTTACTTTTCCCCCTCAGTCCTAATTGAGTTTTCATTTTCTTTATGAAAATGTATTTTTCAGCTTCTCTTTTAATCCTTTCAAGGGTTATTGGAAGTTCACGTATCATATTACACATTGAACTTGTACATTCGCTTTCATCTTTAAGAGCAGCAATTACTGTCTCTTCGAAACTTTCGTTTCTGTTTGGAATCAACATTGATAGTGTATCCGCGTGTCCTAACTTTTTCGATGACACATGCTCCATCTTAAACTGATAATTTAAGAGAGTTACAGTCCATCGCTGTAGTCGATTTGCGGTATGCTTAGGAATGCCTTTCTTTGATCCAAATATCGTAATCAAGTGTTTATGGTCTGTTTTCAATGTTAAGGTCCGTCGATGGAAAAATCAATTATACTTTTTTAATCAAAATATTATCGACAGAGCCTCCTTTTCAATCTGGCTATAGTTTTTTCTCAGCTGCAACCAAAGCTATTGATGCATGGGCGATTGCTTTTGTTGTTCCATCCTCATACTTATGGAGTAATGCAACGGCAACGCCGTAATCACTGGCGTCAGTTGCAAGTACTAACTCCTTGTCTGGATCAAAATGCGCTAATGCAAAGTCTGATAGTAGACATTTCTTAATTTTTGGGAAGGCAGATTCACATTCCTTATTCCAAGTCCATTTACTACCCTTTTTTGTAACTCGTTAAGAGGAGCTCTCAAATTATGCACATTAGGTATGTATATCGCGTAATATTGAACCAATCCCAAAAATTATTGTAGCTTCGGTACTGAGTCTGGAGCAGGCATCTTTTCAATTCCTTTGGCACGTTGTGGATCTGGTCTTCGTCCCTCTTTGTCGATTATTTGACCAAGGTATTTGATCCTTTCCATAAAGAAATCGCATTTCTCCGGGCTCAATCTGAAACCAACTCCTCTATTCTCTTAAATACTTCTCTGACGTGCTTCTTGTGTTCATGCAAATTTCTGCTCTTTATCAGGATATCGTCAAGGTATTGAAAATTCAAATCCTGCGAGCATCGTATCCATAACCTGTTGAAACAGAGCAGGGGCGACCTTTAATCCGAACGGAAGTATTTTAGTTTAAAAATACCCTTATGCGTGTTAATGCACAGGTACTTTGAACATTCGTCATTGACTTTGATTTGCAAGTATGCATCCGAGAGGTCTGTTTTGGAAAACAAATTTCCTCCGTTTAGTTTTGAGAATAGATCTTCTGCCGACGGAAGGGGGTAATTGTGGTCATGCAAACAACCATTAAGGCCCGTCGAAAAGTCAGCGCAGACTCTTATTTTGTTATTCTTTTTCATGCACATATACCGTCGGACTTGCCCAATCCGTGTGGTCAACCTTTTCAATGACGTCTAATTTGTGAAGTCTTTCCAACTCCTTCTCTATTGCGTCGATCGATGAAAAAGGTACATTACTTTTAGAATTGAACACTGGGGTTGCATTTTTCTTCACCTCAAATGTTGCTTCTGTTTTCACACAGTATCCAAGTTTTTCGGCAAAAACTTTTGGGAAGTCTGCATTTAAATCGTCTATGAAGCCTGCTATTAGGTTTGATTTCTCTGTGGTCAACCTATTACAAAAAGAATAAACCGGTCGTTCCCATAAGTTGAACAGGACACTCCAATCCACTCCAAATAGACTTGTGTTCCTTCCTGGTACTACGTACACTTTGGACTTGTGTGTTTGACCACCAAATGACACATTGCACCTCAGTTCTCCTTTGAATTCCAACCTTTTGCCGTACACACTCTTCGCCATCTTTCTGGTTTCTCTTAGTTCAGGTCGACCGATCCTTCTCCAGATATCTTCATCTATGATGCTAATGTCTGCACCACTATCCAGGAGTAATGTTACAGGATGTCCATTTATCTTTACATCGACTATTTTTACGGCTTTTCGCAGCTTTTCTCTTTCCTTCTGCGAAGCGTATTAACTTTGTCGGTCTTTCCTTTTTTCTTCTGGTAACAATATGTTCACTTGTGGCCTTTGAATCTACATTCGTAACATATCTTATTCCTGAACCAGCAGATCTTTTTTGTGTGTCTTGTACTTCCGCAGCATTCAAAACTTTAGTCCTTGTACATTCTGGGAGACTTTTATTCCTGGGTCTTGTATGTTCTAGAGGTTGTTTGCCTTTTTACATGTTGTATCTTGTAAACGGTTTTTTCTCTAATGCGAGTGTTGCCTCTTTTGATATTAATGAGACGTTGACACTCCTCGGTTACTTTTTGTAAAGTTACATTCGGGTCCGACTCCATAATTGTCAGGATCCTGGATCTGACATCTTTGTCCCTTTGAGCTGTGAGTCCTTGTACAAAGATTACACATTTAAATAAATCTGCCGAAATTGCATTTAATTGAAATTATTCACATAAGCAATTTACAGTACATGCATATTCTAAATAGTCTTCGGATTCAGACTTCTGTAAAGTTAAACATTTATATCTAGAATGAAAAAGGCTGTCTCTTTTATCAAATATTCTAGATAAAGTATTAATTGTCTCTTCAAAATTCACTTCCTCCGCTTTTTTGGGTAAAATTAAATTAGCATACTTGGTGTTTTCGTCCGTCCCCAGTGCTTGTAGTAACAGCGTAACTTTTTCTTCGTCGGTCTAGTCTGAACATCTTTTTGTAAAAACTGTTTCGTACCTTCTATAGTATGCTGGAAATGTAACGCCAGTATCGGGAGAGTAGTGAAATTCTGACAAAGAATTTGAGATACCCTCTGCAGAAAAATTAGTTTTCTTCCTATCTGTCGACGTTTGAATTAATTTTTCAAAATTCTTTTGTTGCGTTAACATTTGGCGTTGAAGTATTTTTGTTTGCTCTTGTTGTGCCTCTAAAGTTTTTTTGTGTCAATTCTTGCTGCTGCAGTAACTGTTGTTTTAGCTGTTGTTGTTGTTGTTGTTGCTGTTGTATACTTAGAGTTTACGCCTTCGTCAACTCAGCCAATTGCTCCATTTTAGCTTAATTCAGTACTAAATGTCTTTCCAAAGTTTACAACAATAATTTCACAAAAAGTTCGTCAATATGCGTTTTCGTAAATTAGCAACATAATTTTTGCAAAAATAAATGTTTCACAAAGTTTATACAATTTAGCAACATTCTTTTACCAGGGAAAAGTTTTTCACAAAATAATTTCAGACAATAAAACGTTTCCAAAATTCGCACAACAAATAGTTTCAATTACTTTAGACAAAGCAATGAACAATAATTTTTCACAAAAATACGACTGCATTTGGAAGAGAGAAAAAAATATAACAATTTCTGAATAGTTTAAAGAAAAAAAAATCGTAAGCGTACTTTTTTCTTTCGAAATTCGTAATCTCACGGTGCAGGTTTCGAATTCAGCTTGTGCTTCCCAAATATTTTTTCGTCAACATACAGATAAAGTTCACTTTACGTTAACATTGTTTCGAGTACAATTTTTTTTTTAACTTTCCCGTTAGTTCTTACCGAAGAAATCCGTACTATTTACTACTTTAGGTTGCAAAATTCGCACGTGTCGACTTTTTTTTCTTGGCGTCCTTGCAATTTTTCTTAAAAGAAAAAAAATCCTTGAATAGTACGGTAATTTATCTCTGTTAAGAGACGAAAAAATATCCTCGTTCGCCACTGTTATATCCTAAATTACATAGGGCCTACTAAATTAAAAATACGCCGAGTGGTTTGCGTTTAACAGGGATCCGGTAGGAAGTAGAGACGTTTTACTCTTCGCTCACTTCCAGATATGACTGCCCGTCTTATATCGTTACTTTCGTATATAGTCAATACCTGAGTACTTCCCTTCATGTTAGTTTCGTATTTATGATAATCATGACCTTTACAACAATTAGCATACACGATTTTTCTGTTAATGTTTCGGAATATTAATATCGAAATGCTATTAAACAAACATATTATCTTTTATTAGTAATACATTTTAGATCTAAATTAGACACCACTAGATATACATTCAGAATACATGCTACTTGCATATACCATACTTTGGTAAAGTATCACTCGCTGAATATGACTCATATATGTTATCTATTTGCAAGCTTCCTCAGAGTCCACCCAGTGTCTGATTAAATTTCCGAAAAAAATATAGTGCGATCATAAATAATAAAATTATAGGTGTACAAAAAGAAATAACACCTAGTATAAGCATACTAACAACAATTATAGTAATTACACATGATATTTAAAGTTTATAAAGTTAAAATGAAAACTATAAATTATCAATATAAGCATTGCGTTGAACATAAAAAGAGTTAATTTTAAAGACTTCACAATGTGCCTCAGCCTATCACATGATATATTCTAGTGTGCGCTTGTAATAAAAGAAAAACAAATATAATCCTACAACACTGTAAGTAAACAATTGTATTGTTGGTTAATTTAATTAATTTAATGGTGTACTTTATATCTCGTATTTTTTTTATATTCATATACAATATACTATGACGTAAATAAGTTTACTTACTATATGTATTATATATCAGCTCTTTCAGGAAATGAAAGGCGATCATTCTCGGGAGTATTAAAAATAGAAAAACGTATTTACGAATACGTTCGTCAATATTTTTTACTAGTTTTATGTCTATGCCCATATATATATATATGTATATATGTATATATGTATATATATATATATATATATATATATATATATATATATATTACTATATATATATATATATATATATATATTTATATATATATATATATATATATATATATATATATATATGCATTTCACTTTATCACGTGAGCGTTTCTTGTGACCTAGTTGGTATCGCGATCCATGCCAATTTTAGACTGACTCTTTAAAGAGGGTTGGCGCAGCCTGATCGTCTGAACTCTTTACTTGTCTGCACTGATGATAATAATAAGCTTGCAACGCTTGTATCAGTAGGTATGAATAATTTAATATGTATTCATCAAAATAGTAAATATATATATATATATATATATATATATATATATATATATATATATATATATATATATATATATATATATTAATTGTGTGTATTTAGGAAGCATTTACTCAGTCATGCAAACATTGGTAAACATAAGAAATAAGCACATCCCCAAAAAAGCTAAAGAAAGAAGATAGATTTAAAAAGACGATGGAGAAACGCGCAGAGAACGTTTTCCGCATTGTTCCAAGAAGTTGTTTAGGATAATTCGACGAAGAATCGAAAATGTTCGTAAAACATGTGAAACCTATGCAACATTTATTCATACTAAAAAGACAATCAGAAAAATTGAAACAAATAAAAAAGCGAATACTGTTATTTTAACAATGTTTGCATAAATATATATATATATATATATATATAGAGAGAGAGAGAGAGAGATATGTGGGTGTGGTGGCATATGTTTATATATGTGCATATGTTCGCGTACATGTGTACACGTATACATTGTGACATATGATAACTATATGTGTATGCGTATCATACACACTTGTATTGTTCTCACTTTTGGTATAAGCCTTTTTGAAGAAAAAACAGCTGAAAAATAGTAAATATGCAACTAAATAATTGTAACTGCTTACGTAGACCCATTTCTGAATTATCAATTATACACTAGCAGTAAAACTTCCTAATCTACGCGTGAATTTAAATTATTTTAATACTCATATTAATATCATAAAACTACTTCAAACATGAATCCGTAATGAGAAAAAAGGTTTAATGTAGTCTGTTCTCTTGTATATTCGTTTATGATGAAAGTTGATCGATCCTATAGATCGTTTTGAATGAAGTCAGCTTCTCAGCATTCCCCCGTTTGATTACGATTTCGATCCTGGTGATCAATAGTTTTGACAGAAAACTCATATATATGCAAATCGTAGCTTTGTAAATATCCAAATGCAAAAGGCTCATCAGATAGAAGCATCGATCAGATACACAGGAACATATATATTCGTCATGAAACTTTTGTTTTAGCGTTTGTCAGACTCTGTAGGGAAAATAAAACAATAAAATATTTATGTGGTGTTTATAACGTGTGCTTCTCCAGACTTGTGTTTATGTATATTATTTATAGATTGGGCATATATTCATTTGCTAGATAAATACATCAATACATACATTATTTACGTATATTCAGTCACTCTATATTCTCCGCATTATGGTTAACTGTTGCAATTTTGAATTATATTTCTGTCAGCGTGTTGTTCTGAGAAAGTATTACTGAGAAAGTATTACATATAATAAAATATAAGTGTTTCGTATATTATTGATATCATTGAAAATAATAGTAATAATTATGTTGACAATATCCCCCTTATATATAATAATACTCTCTTGTTCACTTCTACTCTGGCGTTTGTTGAGGGGATATCAGCTATCATCTTAGGGACGCAGCGCTGATGAAGTCAATCCTCTTAAAGAACAGTTTTCTGGTCAAATAATGAATGTCGACATGCAAGTACTTCCATTATTTGTGATTATTTTGTCAAGAGATACATTGCCAGGTCGTTTCAAGGGCGACTTACACACGAGGCGAGAAGTACATTCATGAAACAGTAAATGAAACAAGCAGTTCAGAATATTGACAAAACAATAATATTCTTGATTTTCTTTGACTATAAATATATGTGTATTTCCTTGAAACGTGTATTTACATGAACTCAACATCTTTAGAGATGATGTATTGCTTCTGGTTCATGATTGAACCTGGGGGATGCAAACTTCGACTATGCACCTCGCTATGTTAATGGAAACAAAACGTTAAGAGCGTGTGCTTCTCCGGGTTAAGATGAAACAAATCATTAGCTCTCGCTCGTCTCTGTAAGATTATTAACTCAACTTCTCTAATTTTCGATCGGTACTGTCTTATATAAGTTTAAGCGACGTCGTCCGGCAGAACACTTATTGTAATCCGATTGATTGTCCACCCACATCAGCTCATATCGGGAGCTGACCCATCTGTGTCTAACACTCCCCTCATTTCCCGACATTACCGTCATTAGACATTACTCAATTAGAGCGTATCCTAAGTTTTGATGACTCAGATTTTATAAGTGGTTTACTCTAATGTCTCTTGGCTTTCGTCAGCTGGCCCCTTACTTTCCATTGGGGTTACAAGTAAAAACAATAAAATATAATTAAAACCATTACCCTCCATCGCACAGTATTATAAACAATGTCTTACTAACAGAAAAGTATGTCGCTTAATTTGTGTGAACACACTTTTTCGATCAACAGATCCCCTGGCAGCTTCACTGGACTCTAATCCATCCAACCCTTTACTTTTTTCAAATACCAGTTGTTTAGCACAATACAGAACACGGGAAAACTTAAAACATGAAATAAAACAAAATTATTAATGATTGTCAGCAGATAAAAACTCGCCTTGTGCCTAACTTCACGAGATTGGTATATCAATAATACTGTGGTAAACACGTTTTAAAAAATTGTATTTTTGAAAGGTTAATATTAAACTTACTGTTGTCTAATGGGCGTCAGCTACTTTGCTAGGAGAGAAGGTTATATTATATGATATAAAAGTTCGGAATAAGGTTGCTGTGCATTATATGCGTAGAGTTATTGTATGTAATTCTTAAATCGATAATAACGTATTTTAGAAATGCATTATGAAATGTTACCTGTTAGCAAAGTTCACCGGTAACTTTTACTACTTTTATTGTAATTGTTAAATATAAGTAATTGAAGTGTTTTGCTACCTATTCTTATGAAGAGTCACATTAGTCGGACAAAATGTAAATATTTTTTGGTAAAACACACATTCAGAATTGATGTTCTTTATCGTTAACATGTAGCACATTCAGTGTTCTGCTGTAAAGTCTATAATCATCTATGATTAAGCTGAACATGACTTCAATTTATATACGATATTGAAGGAGTAGGACACATACGTGGTATATAAAACTCACAAGTTTACATAACATTACGTAAAAAGGTAAACAAATGAAAACTTAACATTCACCGACATTTCACTTGCAGATGTACAAGCAAGATTGAATAAATTGCATTAATTGTTAAAATGGTTGATTCATAACAAGAAAATAGTGGGTATAAAATACAAATTTTAAATAAATGTGTAAATTACTGCAGTATTTGCCATCACATAAAAGAGTGAATCAATGCAAACAATTAAAACATCCATACGAAGTACGTCTAAAAGTGTCTGACCTTAGGCCAGAAACAATATTTCAAATACCTAACGGGGTATTACCCCTATCTCCTAGAAAGTAAGTCCCTTGTGCTTGCACACACTAAACCCACCAGTTCAACCGCTGCCGGAAACACTTTTGTAGGTCTTATTTTTAATGGTGGACATCTCAGCCGTCGCGTTACACATTATCTCTTCTCTAATCTCAAAACAGGAATATTTAAGTGACGTTATACATTTTTGAAACAAGCAAAGGTCGCAAGTAGCCATGTCCTACAAGTAAAGAGGTTCGTCAACGAATTGAAGTCCATGTGTGACCAATAAATGTGGGATCAATTGGCAGTAATGTGCACGAGGTCGTAGTAGTGCTGTATTTTTCAGCTTTTCTTTGCCCCGAACTGCATTACGGAGACATCGGAGAAAATATTGATAGTACTAATTTGTGACTGTTTTTCCTTCCGTTACGTAATTGTGATGCACGATTCTAAGCATATCATAGAACACAGACGCATCACCTTGATTTTGCTTCGCACTTGTTGCGCTTGTGTGGCCTTTGAAACTTAACATGTTTACATTTCGACGATTGTCTTTTTTAGGACTGGGTGGTGCGCGTACATCGATGCCTCATCCTCAGTGATAACGGTGTAAAGACCCCCAGGATAAGTGTTTGCGGTTTTCAGAAAGTGGTGTATGCCTTTCAAACAGCAATCTTTTTTATCCTTCGACAAAAAATTGAGCATGAATTTCGCAGCCACTCTGTACATGTTCAACTCATCATGCATAATTGCATGTGCGGAATTTTTACCCAGTCCGACGTCTTGGGCGATCTCCCGCACGGTTGAACGACGATATTTCATCACCAAATTTCACACACCCTAAATAAGAGCTGCACTCCGCGCAGTTTTGGCCCTGCCAGAACGCTGGCCAATCTCCACTGATGTGCGGTTATTTTGGAATCAGTTAGAACACATCCTTAATATGTGTTACAAACATCGGAATTCCTCCAAACTCCTGCTAAATCTCACGAATTGTTTTGCATTGACAATAACAAGGTTTGGACAACATTTGATGCAGTACATTTGCTGAACACGTTAAGTCATCTTGTAAGAATCGGTAATACGACGAACACGTTGTGTGGCAGCTTACTCAGCGACTGACCAGCAGCGACACACACGCAGAAAAGCGGTGGTAAAATTCACACATGTACATGTAGATGTATCTATTCACTGTGTAGAGTGGCGTGGCCCTATCGTGTCTCACACAAAAAAATAATGGTCGGACACTCTTTAGACAAAGATTGTATATGACACTTTTTTACATATTTTATACAAACAATTAATACATCTAAATGTAATTGTATATCAGTGCTTCTTCAATTTATTGATGTAAATTAATTTATTGAAACACCATGTGATATTTATTAATTGCCCAAGTATATTCGGTACACAACACAGAGTGTTTGTACTGAATTGGTTTGTTTATTAAACAGTTGTTTTTATTAATTATTATTATGTGGCTAATACTTTGGATACTTTATGTTTGTATTGCATATGTGTTATATCTACACATATGAAATTAAGGTATTTCATAGGGACTTCTAATATACTTTTCTTTTTAAGAGTAAACAGTAGTGCCTTTCTAACTTGTAAATATTATTATAGCTGTTTTGACAGAACCGTTATAGTGAAGATATAGCCAATTATTTAAGAAAACATTTGATATAGCCTGTTTTTCTTCCGAATGTAATAGCATATATATTGCTTTATATAAACTAGCAAACATTTGTGCACTGCCGCGTCAGAAATGAACGCTCAAGTCGATGCAGTCCCAGTCATATTTCTTGGGTGGTTAGACATTGATGTGCTGTGTTTATGACCAAAAATATTTTTTCTTGAAAATAAAGGAAAATAGAAATTAGACCCTACCTTAATTTTTGTTTTACCCTCCCGCATTCTCATTATTTTAATTTTACCCTCCCCCTATACATATATATATATTTTCAGTTAAGAAAAGAAAAACATTTTTTTGACCGTCTTCTCCCAATTTTTTTATCCTCCCCCATACATATAAATATTTGGAGTTGAAAAGGAAAAAAAACATAACCCTGCCTCTAATCCCAACTTTGACCTTGACCCTAACCGGGACGACGGAGTCAGATTTAGCGTGGGTTCTAAAATGTAAAATCATCAACTAATCAAATACAGTGAACACGGTGTGTGTATGTGTGTGTGTCTGTTGACCTTTTTTAATTAAAGATTTTGATACTAAAATCAGTTGTATAGTTTTCTAGTACAATGTGTTAGTTTTTGTGTTGACAGTAAAGAAAAAGAAATCACATCTTTTTTTTATATAAATAAAACACACAATCATAATTTCAGTTGAGGGCGTGAAAAGATATAACATGTGATATGGAAGTATTAAGAAATCAAATACAGTAAACACGAATAGTTTTTTGAATTCTCGGAAAGAAAAAGTTTACCTAGACTGATTTCGTTATAATGGGTGTGGGTGTGGTTGTGTTTTTAAATAGTAATTTTGAAATCAATTATTATTTTAATTAAACACATTGATTCAATAAAGTTGTGTTTTAAAACAAGATGGCTAATAAGATTAAGAAAATAAATAAACACAATACGTTTTAAAGTAACACGCTTAAATGCCACTGTTTGGTTACATTTGAAATTACGCGCTCGTCTTGCGTCCGTATTGATTTGACGGACGGAGGTCGTTTCAATAGACTAACGTTCGCTGTTCAAGCGAACGTTAGTCCATTGAAAAGCCCTTCATCCGTCAAATAAATACGGACGCAATCAGTTGGACGTAGATAGAAATAACTACGTAACTCATTAATTTTTAAATCAATTATTATTTTAATTAAACAATTTGATTCAATTATTATCATTTATAAGTAAGATTATTAGCGAGCAAAATTGCGTAAAACAATCATGAGTGTATATATGCGAATGCTAATTTATTAGAAGTTCAAATTCAATTTATTATGTTAATTGAGAAATGCGCGTAGTGTTTAAGGCGGTTTTTTCATAGTATATAATGACGCTGGCGAACTTAGTAAATAGTCATACTACTCTGATGGAGTTTCGGCTTCAGACAGACAGACATAAAGACAAACAGACAGACCCACATATACATACACTCCAGTATAAATAGATTTATATAAAAAGCAACACATACACATGTATTTGTGTTGCTTGATGTTGTAATGCAATAGCGGTTTCATCGACAATGGAAGTTTATAATACGAATTATTATTCAGATAGAAACTAGAGGTATGTCAGTTTTGTGGTTATTCGTCGGATCTGAATTCGTCAGTGATTAATTTAAAATTTCAAATGTGTACGGAAATGATATAAAAAGTGTATTTATATAAGTTTATTAAAATGTGCTTATAAAATATTTTTCAAATTTTCTTTACTGGTAAACAAAAGTCAGTGAATGTAGACGTACTGATAATCGCGCTCTACATCAGTTGCTGCGCTATAAACTGTATATACAAAGTGTTGTTTGCTAAGATAAAGTCGATATTATGAAGTTTAAACAATAAAATATCGATGTTTTTATTTTTCCTGCAAGTTTTCGTATGAAGGGAAACGATAAATACCCTCATATAACGCGACAATATGAAAAGTCGGCAGATATCACTATATTCGTATGAGTGTGGACGATGCCTACACAATCTTATGTGTAGTGCGTACACCAATTTAGTAAAGAGTCAGTAACCAAATAATTGTAAAAGAACATCGATTGCTGTGATTCGAATACATTATTCCCCAGATCACAACCTTACAATATATACTGTGTTGATATGAACATTGACTCTTTGATAAGAAAGGCCGATGCATTTGTGCGGCCATATATTGTGATACTAAAAATGTAATATGTGTTTGATTAAAGACCAACATAATATAACAGTCCTCTTTGTGATTGGTCAGACGTGTGAAACAACCCAATCCGATATGTTACAGATACTCGATATTGCTCCCTTGTAAACCTTAGAAAAGAACGCACACATGATTTACGTATATATTTATATGATGCAATTATATTAAGACGGACAGTTTATAGTAAAAACGGTACATAAGATATGCTTAAACACATTTCGTTTTCGTCGTTCTAATGATCTAAACGGTGGGCATTTACTTTGATAACTATTTTGTTAAAGAATATATCGTTTAATAAGTATGCTAAACGTATCTAAGTATATATATATATATATATATATATATATATATATATATATATATATGATAACCTATATTAACTCGAACTTACATAATCATCGATGCAATGACTTGATTTCACATTGTACTATTGTCAAGCATCCAAGTGAGATGTTTATATTTTTTGAAAATGAAGAATAAAAAATTCACACTCGGTACATCAAATATATGCAGAGAAAGAAATAGATCGAGTGTAAGAGAGAGAGAGAGAGAGAGAGAGAGAGAGAGAGAGAGAGAAAGAGAGAGAGTGACAGCAGATCTAATTCATATTTAGACAGAGGAGGAAATGTGAAGCTTATTAGTCAATAATGGTTGTGGAGGGATTACATGATTTATGACGGAGGGCAACGTACAGAGGGATAATACAATGCCATATATAGAGAGAGATAGGGGGAAATTGTAAATGGGCAGGGAAGGTATTAAATGTATCTCAAGAAACCAGGTCAGTGTATATATATATATATATATATATATATATATATATATATATATAGCAATAGATGAAGTGACCGAATAGAATAAGTTGCGAAGTAAAGTTTATTACGCTTCAATGTTCAAGCAAAGTTATGTAAAGTCTTTAACTCAACTTGTTTGCCCTATCGTTTTCTTATCGTTTTATTAAATTGCATACACCTCAAAAAAAGAATTTCACTGCTATCTACTGCATCAAGAACAAACGAATTTCCCGCCTGGATAACTTTTTACATTTTTAGACCACCATTCACCATTTGGATTTTTTTTTAATGAACTTCTTTGATATCTTGCCTGCAGCTATTTTAAACTTGTGGGCGGTGATGAACTTATAGCTTTACAGAAAAGTATGTTTTGGGACGATATATTTGATGTTTTATATACCTTTATGTATTTTTATACATATATTTTTCAGATATTTTCAAAGTTTAATTTTTACAACCTGCAGTAATTTCATTGCGGTAATTGGTCCTCTGAGGAGAAGATTTTCTTTGAAAACTGATGAGTTAAGGGCTTTAAAGAAATTTGCTTGAATATTGAAATTTGATTCGCACCTTATTCTATTATTTCACTTTATATATTGCTATTAATGCTGTATCCAGTATATTGAGCTTTATTTTTATCCAGATGTTCACTAATTAAATATATTAGTTGCCTCTTATATCTTTTGTTGTGTTAACCTTATATATATATATATATATATATATATATATATATATATATATATATATATATAAATATATATATATCTATATATGTATATATGTTCGTGTATATATGTATATATATATATATATTTATATATATATATATATATATATATATATATATAGATAGATATATATACACATATGTATATATATATATATATATATATATATATATATATATATATATATATATATATATATATATATAACAGTAAGAAATGCTCTCCAAGGTTGGTTAAACAAAGCTATTGTTAGTTTAAACGAATAAAAAATTATTGTGGCAAATGAAAAAGACACAATAACATGTGTTATTCATTTCAAGTAAATATATCTTTCCATACGATGTTATTTAAAAAGTCTTAGACATTATTCTGCGTATTTTATTCAAATGTATGCAACTACTTTTTTCTTTTAATAATATATATATATATATATATATATATATATATATATATATATTTAATCATGTATAAAGAAGGCGGAGGGTTATATATGATGTAACTAAGCTTATGTTTACACTTTCCCGCATCATAAAAAAGACTCGTAATTTAAAACCTTCTTTTATCTTTCGAATATAATGCAAGGTGTGTTTGGCAAGCCTATTCCGACTGCGATCTTCTAAGTTGCATGTCATGATGACAGCGTACGACACTATTACCTTAGACTATTCAGACGTTTATAGCTTGATTTATCATTTAAAATTATTAATAATTTTCTTTGGGCCTTGTTTGAAATGCAAAACTGAATATCTAATATTTATTCTTTTAAATTGATGATGTATATTGCGACATACGTGTGTGTTCAATTTGTATAACCCATTGTGTTCTAATTTTTTTTTTGAGTATTTATTTTTAATTCTTTTGTTATTATGCTTAACAAGGATTATATTTAACGATGACCTATTTATTTGTTATGTTACTGTGCCGACTTACTCTTTTATTTCGTACAATCATTTAATATTATTTTGAAGCTTGTAATTTTACATGTAACATCATGTGTGAGGATGTGCCTATTTGTTTTCATATGTTTAATATTTCTTCTAAAGTATTAACATTAAATTTAGTTTTTCTTTATTCGTATATGTTGTAATACGAACCCCCTACTTATTAAAGTAAAGAATACACTATGATAAGGGTTAACTGTGTTGGTAGGTGGGCGGTTTGACAAAAGCGTGATGATAAGTAATGAAGTATATGTGTGTAATGCTCTATAACGCCACTGTAGACGTAAGGGGCTACTGAGAAGAAAGAAAAGGTGAGAAGGTTGGGGATGCATCTATATTGGGATCTGCGCATCGAGATGTCTGTTTACATTAGTTTTACATTTCTGCATGTCAGTACTTTCGGGGAAACAGGGGAAAAGGTAAGATTTTTAGAGGCCAGCAGCACGAGGAAATCAGCTATTTGTGTAGAAAGCTCGCCGGCATCTGGAGTGAATTAAAAGAATTTTGTTGATTGTCGAGTTGGTCTAGTGAATTTACGTCGAGGTGGCAACAGAGTAGCCAATTCATCGGAGCATACTCTATTGAATTATTTTTAAAACAAACATAAGGTGTCTACATTGCGACGATGAGACAGGGGTTGGAGGTTGGTTGACAGTGAGGGACCTATTAGGTTGGCGACTTTTTTTGGACCTTTTCAAGGAGGTAGATGATGCGCCAGCCCAGATGTGTCAACAATACTCCATGTATGGGTCGATTGGAGCTTTGTAGACATACCGGATTATGTCAGGTGTGAGGAGTTTACTAGCACGGTAGAGGAAGCCAATCTTGTTTGCGACAGCCTCGGTAATGTATTCACCGTATTTGTTCAAATTGATGTTACTTGTGAAGGTTCCCGATATAAACATTCTACCTCGTCGGTCTTATATTCACAAGTGACATGGACAAGACTAATCATATTTAAGATACTTCTAAGTCTTCTTCTAAAAAGGCAAGGCCCTTCATAAAGTGCACTTGTTACCCCTGAATATATCCCATCTATCTTCAAACAACCATTTACAAATACATAGAGTATTGTTGCCACCTCTGAAATTGTGAACCAAATTTGCCCTTAATCCTGGACATGGTTAATAATTCTATCTAACCTAATAAGTCACACACTGTCTTCCAAGATCCGACGCCGTTCTATCGTTCCAATGTTACATCATTGTTCTGGCTTTACAAGTACTTCGAATGAATGCACTCCGACACATTTTCTGAACGTGTCTCCCTAACTCACGAACACGCGACTATCCCGACAACTGACAAAATCATAACCCTTCACTTTATAAGTTGTCGGATGCTGGAAGGTCTTTACTGTAATCACTACTTTTCTGAGATCGCTTGCTATTAGAATTATGTCCCTGCCTTATGTGTTCGCACTCTAACATGGAATGTAACAAGTGTCTTGCTGCACAACTTCGGATGTTCGTATGAATATACAGATTCATTTGCAGTAGCCTTTCGCATCTCATTTGAAGTGTGCTTTGTTGGAGGTAAACATGAGTAAAAGATAACTTCACCTTTAATCATTATATGACTGGGTTTCGTTTGAAATCACAGGTGAGTCGTTCTTTCGAGGTAAACATTGATAAATAAATAAAATTGCGTAACGCAAGTATGGGCACGTTTTATTTTAGATGCAATCAATTGTTGTTAAAACGCATCGGTTGGTTTGAACGCTTAATTGTAATATACCATATTGGTCTGCCTTCCATGTTTAAGTTTTAAATAATTATTTCTTGTTGAATGGATACATTGAATAGACATATGTTTATAAAAATAGTTGTCCTTCTTTTCTACTTCAGAGAATTGCTTTCAACATTATCGTCCATGCGTATCCAAAATAAGTTAAGAAAAAACGTATCAAATCCAAAAGCCTAAACAAAAATAAATAAACTTGTTTCGTAGAAAATAATTCTAATTGCATTTAAGTGCTTCTTAGAACTTTTGACAAAGACCCAAACAACGTTTCAATGGGAATTGCTAAAATGCCTAGATAGCAAATATGTAGTAAAGTTTTCTTCATTTTTTACTTTGAAAACGAACACTGATTCACTGATCAATATTTAATATATCGATTGGAGCGATAGAAATGATGATTCGCTACAGTCGATGTGAATGAATTTGTGAATTGAAAATTGATTTATTACGTGAGTTCATAAGAGAACGTATTGAAAGAAGAAATGCAACAAAATAATCAATAATAACATTCAACATTATCCAAAAAACAACGTTTTCAAAATCGTTGTAAGCACTAGCTAAATGCTTGCTATACAGACATTAGTTTATTTAGAAATTATAAATGTTATTTTTAGTTAGCTATTGCGACTTATTACTCTGAATTATTTTTATTAAATTACAAAGTTTCAGTCAGTTTTTAATATATGAATACATGAATACATTTAAACACTTCAATAGTTTACTTCCGTAGTTTAAAGTGTTCCATTCCATTTCTGTTCAACGATAATTCTTAAATTAACAGTTATGAAGCTTACATCCGAGTATGAAAAATCAGTTGTATTTGTGTCCAATTTTATCGGCCACTCAACCTTAAGCGAAAGCAACCGGATATCGACACACGTATGCTATAGTAGACAAGGCGCATGACCCAAGCAGGCGATTGAAACAGCCGGATACATGAATAACACAAATACATGCCTGGCACGGCGTCAAATATATGGAATCTAAAAAAGTAATGTTCCCATGAGTGTACTCTACTATATAGTACCAAAACGTCAATTTGTGTGCTGGGGTACACCTACCAAATGCAGCGCATGTAAGAAAAACATGCAGTATCAAATATATCCTCATGTGTTGTCAGTATGCTCCGAAAAGCTACACATGGTCCTACAATCTGTGTGTGTATATGGTTGCGGACGCTTTTAATATATGTTTTAAGATGGCTGATGTAGCGCTCCATGTCACCGTGAAGTAAGAATTGTTCCTGATCTATTGATTACTGATTGGAAGAAGCGAAAAGAGATAAATCACTGTGGTTTGCCAGTTGGACTTTTATTATATTATTCTTCACGGATTGACCTCAAGCTATTTCGGCGAAAATGGGCGAACAAGTAAAATTGAGCAGGGACATCCTGAGGCCGTTTAAGGGAGAAGGTGATGTGGTCACGTGGCTTAATAAGCTGAAGCTGGTTGCAAAGCTGCGGAAGATTGATGATGTATCGACACTGATTCCGATGTATTTGGAGGAGAATGCGCTAGCAGTCTATCTGGAAATGGGAGAGGCCAACCAGGCAGATGCTGAGATGATTGAGAAAAGATTGAGGACGGCCTTTTCAGAGGGTACTTTTGAGGCCTATAATAAACTCGGAATAGTTACCTGGACTGGAGAAAGTGTGGATGTGTATGCAGCAGAGATAAGGCGACTAGCAGGATTGGCCGGATACATAGGACGAAGCCTTGAAAAGACAGTTAAATTTGCTTTTGTGAGTGGGTTTCCTGACAGGATCTCGATGGAACTACAACGAATGACTGAGATCGAAACCATGGAGGTGGAAGAAATTTGGAGGCATTCCAGGGTGCTGACGAAACATTCTAGTGAACTAAGGGCAATCGAAACCTCCACTGCGAACAGGCTCGGTGAAGAGAAGCAGATAGTGAGAAGACCTAAGTTTATTAGAAAAATGCTTCAGAATTCACGGGCCGCATCTGATAAGAGACTGTAGTGAACCAAGACCGGGTGTTATCTGTTTCCGGTGAGGCCAGGTTGGGCACATTAGTAGGAATTGCCCTTCACTTCAGGGAAACAAATAAAGGGGTGCTATTGTGCCGGTAGTTGCCCCTTTTAATTCTGAAAAGACGGATATGAGTTTGGGAAAAAGGCAAGAGCCCTTGTTGATACCGGATGTACAACAACGCTTGTCACGACGAGTGTTGTAAAGTTTTGGAACGGAGCCAGCAATATCAGGGCAGTAGGTGGCATAGAGGTGAAGTGTTGTGGAGAGACCAATGCCAAGATTACAGTGAGAACTATACCATTACGACTTCACTTCATGGGAGGAGTTAGTATTACTAAAGGCGAGGTGAATTCGGCAAGCAGTATGTAACTGGAATGTCAAGAAGCGCGAACAGTAATGGTGTCATCCAGCCGACAAAACCCAGGCAATGTCAGATTGAGGATGAGGATGTTCGGGCCCATTTTGATGGTGACAAGTGGGCCGTAGAATGGCAATGGGCTGCAAAACTGCACGTGCTAAAAAATCGGGTAAGCTGCTATGAACGTACGCTAAGATTGGAGATAAGACCGCAGTTTGAGAATGAAGTTGAGAGGTGGATCGACGAAGGGATATTAATACCATGGTCAGGAAAGGTTGAAGGAATTCTGCCACTCATGGCAATCGTTCAGCCTACCAAGAAGAAAGTCAGGACAGTATTGGACTTCCGGGAGTTGAAAAAGTATGTGCCCTGCCACACTAAAAATGGAATCGACGTGTGTGAAGAAGTTATGAGGGAGTGGAGAAAAAGGGAGCAAGCAACCAAAATTGTGGACTTGAAATCTGCCTACCTTCAAATTCATGTGGACAAGAAGCTGTGGCGGTATCAATTGGTCAAATACAAAGATACAAAGGTCAACTTTATTGCTTGACCAGACTAGGATTTGGACTGAATTCTGCACCAAAAATTTGGACAGCAGTGCTTAAGACCGTGTTGTCCAAAGATGATGCAGTGAAACGAGCCACCTGTTCTTATATCGATGATGTGCTAGTAGACGAAACAGAGGTGACTGCAAATCATATGGACTAACAGCAAAACCATCGGAGTCGTTAGAAGACGGAATGACACTTGCATTAAAATTACAGCGGAATAAGGCAGGAAGGTGATGGTTGGAAGAGGAAACGAAATCCCTGAAGTCACGGACGGCCTAACTAAGCGAGAACCTTTCTCAGTGTGTAGGAAGTTGGTTTGTCATTACCCCATAGTCGGATGGCTGCGGACTGCATGCCGCTTCATTAAAAGGCAGACCGGTACGGACCGATGGGAGGATATTGTTGATGAGGATGTGTCGCATATGATAAGGGATGTGATTGCTGAAGTTAAAAGGGTGGATCCTGTAAAGGGAGAATGGCACGTGAAAAAGAGCGATGAAGGGGTAATATAGAGGGACGCTAGCAGCCTGGCATAAGGAGTATTATTAGAAATAGGTGGAGTAACTGTTGAAGATGCTGCCTGACTGCGAAAGAAGAATTACAGCGCCAACATCAATGTTTCAGAGCTCGAATCCACTATCAAGGGTATCAACCTGACTTTAAAATGGGGGCTACAAACAGTTGACATTAGAACATATTCGGTAACAATGGCATCGTGGATTAAGTCAGAAGTGACGGGAGATAGACGGATCAGGACCAAATGGGCAGCTGAGATGCTTATTAAGCGTCGACTTGGGACACTTGGAGACTTGATAAGAGAATGTGAACTAAAAGTAACCGTCACATTGATTTAATCACAGAAAAAACAAGGCAGACGTTGTGACTAGAGAAAAAAACACTTGGCTACGGGAGAAACAAGATGTGGCCCAGGTGTATTGTAAAGTGGATTGTGAAGAACTTACTATGAACGAACTACATAAAATGCATCATTTTGGGAAGGAAAGGACCTTATATCTGTCCAGGAAAGTTAATCCAAACATCGCAATGGAAGATGTTCAGGGTGTTGTTAGACACTGTAGGGAGTGTCAATCCATTGACCCTGCGCCGTCCAGGCATGAAAAGGGGGAGCTACATGTAACGGACAATTGGAGGCGACTGGCTATCGATATCACTCATTATAGCAATCAACCTTATTTAACGATGATTGACCGTGGACCCGGAAGAGTAGCAATATGGCAAAGGATAAAAACCGAAACGGCAGAGGAAGCAAAGAAAGTTGTTGAGGAAGTGTTTATCGAGAGGGGGCCAGTAGAAGAGGTCCTAATGGATTACGGTATGTCCTTCCGCTCTGAGATCTTTAGGCAGCTGTGTGAGAAATGGGGCGTTAGACAATATTTCAGAGCAGCGTACCGCCAAAGCGATAATGGGATTATAGAAAAACACCATCGAACGATAAAAGCTGTGGCAGCAAGAAGCTAAATTTCGCCCCAAGAATTAGTCTTTTGGTATAACATGGCGCCGAAGGCTGGCCAAGATGAAATGTCAGTGCCACATCGATCAGTTTTCAAGCATGAATGGCGACATCCACTGGCAATGACTGAGAGAGTGGAACGGGGGCAAGCAAACATTACGGTGAGTGAAGAGGTGTGGGGGAAACCACCCAATGTCAGATGCAAGACTCGCTGGGTAAGAGGAACGGTAACTGATGTACTATTTAACAACAGTGTGTCAGTTAATTGAGTGCAACGTCACGTATTAGATATACGGAGAGTTTCATTACCATCAGATGAATAGGTTGTTGAAGTCCCCCAAGAAGAACCCGTACGAAGATTATGAAACCGATTGTTGATCTGGAAGATCAAGGGAGCATGGGGTTAGAGGTGTCCCTCTTTGCATATTGGTTGTTTGGAGAATTTGAAAGATAGATGGCTCGTGTTTACAGTCAATTTGCATAGGTGGGGCAATAAGTAGTATAAAAACTGTACTTTTTTCATTGAGCTTTAAAGAGCTAGGGGAGAGGAGAGTGAGGCTGAAAGAAGAGACGGTGAAGTAAGAATTGTTCCTGAACTATTGATTACTGATTGGAAGTTGACAGAGATAAACCACTGTAGTTTGCCAGTTGGTTTTTAATTTTATTATTCTTCACGGATTTACCTCAAACACCTTTACAAGAGTAGTATCTGGTGAATGCATTGTTGGAAGACATGGTGTATCAAAAACAACAAGTATAGCAAATATATTTCATTTATTTAAAATATACTACTATTGCAATCTAGCGATAGATACATAAAAGAAAAGTAGTGCATTGCTTTGATAAAGAAAATATTACATTGCAAAAGTTTGATTACAATAAATGTGCTAAAAATATACATGGTTATTCTTTTTGAATACATAATATTATTACTTAACAATCTTTTAAAAATATGTCGAGACCATTACTGATTCAAAAGCAGGTTAATATTATATTCCAATAACCATGGTGTTATTTTATTATTTTTATTTTTTACATTTCCAAAAAACATAACAGTTCTGTGAGATATATGTTTCGCCTCGTTTCATGTGTCTTGTGCAAAACAACGGTTTTATCTAAATGTCGTCTCTGCAACATTACACACTCATTAGAACAATTCACAGAGAGTAATCAGTTTTCGGATTACCGTGTCTTGAAAAAAACTACACTATACAGTAGTTCATTTTTGGGCGAAACCAAACCAAAAACAAAGAAAAGGAGCAAACTCACACGTGGGAGAACCCACTAATACGCCATTTGTAATGTGTTGTTCGAAACTAGTGCATCCTAAAAGTTGTGCAGACATTTATAAATTTTAATTCAGTAATGTTTCTGAAAATATTTAATAAGTTCTATAATTGATTAATAAAAATTCTAATTCACTTGAGGGTAATCTTTTTACTTTCTAAAGTTATATCAATTAGCCTTCATATGTCTATTTAGGTCATTTAGATACGAATCTTCTTTTTAGTTCAACAGTTTAGAGCTAGATTCATAGACTCAGCCATCAATTCAAGTAACTATTAAGGTTGTTATACTTTGGTATTTTCGTGCAAGATGTTTAGTATTTAGTTATAAATCGTTTCAATACTAAGATAAGCTTACTTACCCATAATTCTTCACGAAAGTAGTAAGTATCTAATAAATTCGAAATTAAGGGGGGGGGATTTGTCACTCAAAACGAAAATATTTAATAGTAACCTAGACATGATTCAAAATACCGAAGGGAGCTATAAAATATTTATTCATTCATTTTATTTTATATTTTATAAAATTATGTTTAAGGAAATAATAATAAACACATTTTTATTTTACCGAGTACACCTTGCATTGAACAATTTAAATAGAAATGTATTTGTTATTCGTGCATGTTTATAATTCTCCTTTCATATATATTTAATGTTATATATATATATGTATATGTATATATATATATCTATATATATATATATATATATATATATGCATATGTATGTATATATATATGTATATGTGTATATGTATGCATATATATATATATATATATATATATATATATATATATATATATATATATATATATATATATATATATATATATATATATATATATATATAAGGAAATGGATATCTCTATATAATTATATCCACTTATAATATGTGTCATTAATTCCACTTTGTCTCCAGGGGTCAGGAGTAACTTATATTTTTTGTCGTTGGAGACTTGTGACTTGAATGACACGACATCAGTAGTTTGTACGCGGTCTTCTTTTGTGTCTAGACTTCAGTGGTATCCATATTTTTACAAGATAATGTAATTTGCCCAACATTTAGTTTTGATTTTTCAATACACACTCTCATGTTTATTATATATTCATCAATGCACATACAAGAAAAAAAAGCTATTCAACATGTTAAAAAAGTAATGTGTGGAAAATCTTATCACAATGAATTAATCTTATTCTATAGAGATGTTATCGAAACAATTTCTTAGCATGAATGTGACTTGTATTTCCGTCCGAATCAAAAGTTGAATGCGTTATAGGCGCAGCGTATTTCTTATACTAATTCTGACTCTAACAAGTATAAATGAAAACTATTCTCAAAGTACCTATCGTGTGTGTTTCTTGCATGCATTGGTATTTACATCAGTGGAAACTACATTTACAGATAATTTGTTATCGGCGGTTTAGTTGACCATCAAATCTCAGAATAGCTAACGTCAGCAGATTTTACATAAAGGTATGCTTCGGTTTGGAGAGTGTGTATATACATAAATACACATCTATGTCATGGGGAAGTTGTTGCTCACGTAGAATCAATAAAATGTGTATGCCTCAGTGAACATGGAAATTATTTAAAACATACATTATAGCTGCAAGAAGATGCTACAAGACCGTATGTGTCACTGATTAGAGAGCCTGACATTAACAAGTTATACGTGAATTGTTCTAATGTTTTCTAATATATGTTACAAATTATAAAAAAAATCGGTTATGTGTATTTCGGGCTACAGTTAATGTACTTATTATGAACCTAAGCACTATTTATCACAGAATAACTTTTTTTGTCCAGTTGCTTCGCTACATCTCGGTCTTTTATTAAAAATCATTCTTAAAAAAAAACATTGCATTTAGAAGGAACCTACGGATGTTGGTAAGCCAGTCGTTAAAAGATTCAATGTACTCAGGTAAATTAAGAAAGATCACGTTCATTGAAAGATGTTATCAGACTGACATAGATAAGTGACTACTATAATAGATATGAGCAATTTTGGTGAGTATTTTGGTGTCAAAGAACACATCATATAATGTATAGCACTTAATGTTATTTCAAACGAAGCTGAGAAAATTTCAATTAATCTAGTGTAACGAGAAGCCTAAAAGGAAGGCAATTCATGATAAGAGACAAATCACCCTGACTTGTCATCAATTAAAAGTATGCTATGGATTAAGAATATACATGAAATTGAAGATAGATGAGCATAAGCAGTACTTCAACCCAAAGTAAAACACTAATATATTCGATATAATCATGCATACATTTAATAAAGTTACATCATTAATGTCGGGAAATAAACAGGAACAATGTTTGATATACTCATATTCGTATTTGTGGATATATCATGGATCTATTTTCTATTCAATTACTCCTACTTACAATTTTTGAAGTGTTAAGGAAATATACACATCGAATAGTGTATTGACGTTCTCGTTGTAAGCACTGAAACTTTACATCGGAGTATCTATATACAGGGTGGGCCAAAATAAGGGTCCTATCTTTAAATTTGAATAACTTGAATTTGAATAACTTCCACAAAATAAAAGTTAAACTCACCAAACTTTATGTGTGTGTAGACTGACCCTTCCGAGATTTTTTGAAATAAACAAAACAAATTGTAGCCGAAAAACACTTCTTAAAACTTACAAAAACTAAAGTATTGTTTTTTACACTGTTTTGAGTTTTTTAAGCAAAAATAATGTTTTCTAAATGAGGGTACGTTCCTTAGGGCTAATACGGCTCATGCTTGCTTCGGAAGGGGTCCTTTACTAATTCTAAAAATTTTTTTTTTAAAAATCAATAAATAAAAAAGTTATGAATTTTTAAAAATAGGACCCTTATTTTTGCCCACCCTGTAGTTACCGATTTTTTTAAAAAGGTTTTCATGTAAAATTTGAAAGTTAAGAAAATAAAGCAATATAGACTTTGATTTACTCGAGGCGCGCTGGAGCTACCTGTAATTATTTAATAGCCAATTTGAGAAAGTATGCATGATTTCATAGCCCTTTTTAACTGGAATAATACACCTACTAAATCTTAAAATGGGATAGATCGGGTGCAATACTTTAACCACATGTAATGGAACATAGAGAGACACAAGGTTGGCTACAATATGTTATTTGTAAAATTAACAATAGAAGCTGGTGAGGAATGCAGATATGTTTCAATTACGAGATG
>OY744526.1:135727255-135732255 GCA_963556195.1 Sepiola atlantica
CAACACGTTTTACATCGAACACACCACAGTACCCCTAAACCTGCGCATCAAGAAGCACATTAACGCCAGTATATCCTCTTTCCACAAGAACACAACGTTATGCTCGAATACTCAGCGTGATATTCATGTCTCCATCTTAGCGTCTGTCAGAAACATTGGGGGCTTTAGAGCCACAGAATAAATTATCATCTCCAGATTAAACCCCTCACCCAATCAGCGTCACGAGCTCCACTCACCGTTCATTCTATAATAATACACCATCTAACACTCATTATATCCCATTTACACCACTTCACTCATATCTTACCTCTTATATTGAGTCATCACACACCCAAGAAATCAAATAGGTATCTTCCCATATAAATGGGCTTGGCCTTTTGGCTAAGATCAAAGTGTAGTATTTGTTCCGATAGATACTGCACCCCATAGACTGGTGTTGTCTTGACCTTCGGGGCTTGATTTACGCCGGTCTATTGGTCTGTCCTGTGCAGTTCGAGGAGGTCCACCCTCCCATGCCTCGCCTCCCCTCTTTGGAGAGGAGTAAATTTATTGTTTACTACCTGAGGCGCCCCTTTCCGGGGGATTCCGACCGGGCTGCCCAGGCAATTTTTAAACCCCACTTTCCCGACCCGCCTTTGGGCCACATCTTACTTGTAGGGGTAAGATAAAAACTGGCATTGTGTCTAACTCCTGGAGAGGAGTAAATCAATACTCAATCAACCCACCAAAATGATTCACCTCATAAGTTTCCCGTATTAATTAATTAATCTAAACACATATTAAATGTATACAATAACATACACAAATAATAATAATAATAATACATAAGTAAATAAATAAACAAACAATCATATATATATGTATACGTGTATATGTATTTGTGTATATATGAATATATGCACATACATGTATATATGTGGGTATATGTGTATGTGGGTATATATATATATATATATATATATATATAAATAAATGTTTTGAGGTACAAAATTTATAGATAACTTTAAAAAGAATACACGGAAATCTCTCTAAGGCCCTTTCGACTATCATCTCATCAGGAGAAAATCGATAGTTTTAATTAATAATAACTTCGAAAGAAAGAACAAATGGGGAAATTAAGTGTGCCAAAATAAACATTGAAGCGATTAAAATTCAATTTAATTATTTCGTTAAAAGTCGATTAAAAGGCACTACGTTAGGGGATAAAAAAAAAAAATTGGGAAGGAGTTCAAAGTTCCCCAAATAGATTAAGCGATCTTAAAAATTCCTTCTGCCGGCACAAGGAAGGTTTTCGCATAGCAATAGAGACAGATTCCATTTGGCCAGCATTTGGTTGAAAACCCTAGCTGTGCCAGTGGCTATAAAATAGACCGTTTTGAGGTCTTGCATCGAGCAGATTCCAAGAACCATTTGAAAATATTGTAATCTGTCTCGATTGCTATTTATTACACACACAGATATATATATACATACATATATATATATATATATATATATATATATATATATATAGATATATAGATATATATATATATATGTATATATATATATATTAAAAAACGGTGTGTATAGTAATTTAACGTAAACATAGACAGACGCGTATGCGCATTGATATATTTATATTTGAAAAGTGTATGTGTGTAATAAGTGTAGTCTATGATTGTATATTTCCCTGTAATACAGCTACTACACAGTGTAGATGTGTTGTTTTAAGACAAATAATACAATAAGGTACACGCTTTTTACCATTTCGCTTATGTGGTTATACCATTATTAATAATCATTATTCAATGGAAAACTATAATAATTTATAGGCAACACGTACTTGACACATCATAAGTGATATCGTTATTTGCAATAAATACGTATGCATTACAATAGTGCGTAGATTTTTAAACTAGATCGTGCTTGTGTTCATGATAAAAATACAAGCTTTATTTTATCATTTCCTTATGTGATAGCTGATTTTTAAACTGAGCCCAGGTAATCATATATTCTGAATGAAACCTAAATTAGAACAAGTTATATGAAGGACAATAGTATATGCTAAGATTTTAAATAATTTAACACTAACACACGAACACACACACACACACACATATATATATATATATATATATATATATATATATATATATATATATATATGTGTGTGTGTGTGTGGGTGTGTGTGTGTGTGTGGGTGTGTGTGTTTATCGTGGCGAATTTTTAGTTATACAATAGTGTATGAAGGATACTCACTTAAACAGTCTAGTATAAAGAAGATACAAAATAAAATGAAAGCGGGACCTCGAGTTCGTCCAATTAAAACGAGACTACTTATGTAGTCTAAATAAGTTTTTTGGGAATGAAACGATTGGTCTTATATAAAGCGAGGCGTAACAGTTATAGGGGGACGGGTTAGGCGACGATAAGTTCTAGTGTGAAATATAGATTGCTCTGGTTTGCGTGTTGAAACGTTACACACTTTTCAACAAGAAAGTTTAAATTGTACCCCGGCTTCATGGTCGTATTGTATTCGAATATTAAATTATTCATGGATAATTCGTTAAACTTGCAAATGACACGAAATTAATATACAGTATTGAGGGTTGTTTGTTTTACATGGCCCAACAAATCATTCATAAACTGCCTGAATATTAAAACAATTTATTATCACAATATTTTCATCTGGAGGAAAGATTAAAAAATAATAAGAATGGATTAATCAAACTGTCGCCAATATACTTTTGATTTTCCTCCGTGAATGTTATTCAATGTTACGTCTCTCGTCGCTTACTCTTCTGCTTGCATACCCAACTAACCATTCATCGTTCATGAACAACAACAACTAATTCCCCAAATTCGGAGCATCGTATGCTCGATATTTTCTCACTGCTTTTCTTTGGAATAAATAACAAACTAACACTCCTCAAACGTACTAAAGACAGAACAATGCTTACCACTATTTTGCTGATTCTTATATATGCCTTCTGATGATTTTCACTAAAGCTTTTCTACATAAAGTTACGGCAGTTTTCATCAGCCAAAATATCAGTTCCGCTTTAATGATGTTTTTTTTTGATAACCAATATTTTTAAGTGAGCTTGAGTTTACCAAAATAAAGGAATGTTCTGGTTGTCAGATAAGTCGAGAGTATACACGCGTAAAGAGCACCAGAGCAGCAAATTAATCACAGCACGCTCTATTAGAGTACTTGTAACACATGCCCACACATAGGGCAGGGGCTGAAACGTTGTGGATAGAGACGAACCTATCAGATACGTTACTTTTTTTTAATTATCTGAGAATGAGAGCCAAGTTAATGTTTCAGTAGCCTAGATGTTAGAACAATACTCAAGGCATGGGCGAATAGGGTAAAACAACACTGTAAAGAGTGAGAAGTTTCTAGCACGGTAGATGGAGTCCACAGTAATGCAGAAGCCTTGGCAATGCATTCTATGCATTTGTTCAAATTCATGTTGTATGTGAATGTTAGGCCGACAAGTGCGAGCGTTAAACTTTCAGGTAGAGTGTTATTATTACGGCAATCGGTATTTGAAGACGTTCATTAAATTTGTTGAAAACCAATTAATTTATCTTAGCAGCATTAAATGGCAACATCCATGAATACAAGTTGGCTTAAGGAATCGGTAAAATAGCAAGATTTATTTTCTTTCATACAAATTGTATATGAAAAATCCTGATATCTGATGGATTTATTAAACAACATTGTATCTCATTTAAAACAAATGCCTTCTAATGTGAACACCCATTATATGTTTATCATCCGTTTATGAAAGCATTCCACTACAGATTGGTGGTAACTATCTTAGAATCCAGCCATTGCCGCCAATATCTGCACGCTCGTTTTACCTGCATGATGAGAGTAGAGCGGTGTTGTCAGCAAATATAATTATCACGAACGTTATGTCATCAGAGAAGTGGTTTATGAAAATCACGGACAATAAAAGTACAAGGGGCGATCAGTGGCGGGGACTTACATTTATGTAAGTTTAAACAGCCATCAGGGGTAATATGTATCTTTTGGTTTTATAAGAATTATCTAATTATATAAAATATAATCCAGTAATATCATATCATTTTTTTTTATGACAAGATATGTATTGCACTGTTTATCAAAGGATTTACATTTATCAAGCGCTATGATATTGGCTTAACCTGAGTGTTCTAATGCATAGTAAATGCTTTCAGGGAAGACAATTCCGCAGTAGATCATTCTTGCCGTAATCCATAATAATAGGCACAATTGGTTCATCAATTGGTTTATCGTGGACGAGGAAACATACTACTCAATACGATACACTATATGATATATATATATATATATATATATATATATATATATATATATATATATATATATATATAAATAAACATAAACATAGAGGCAAAATGCCTCTATAAAAACCATGTGTAAGATGCAGATATTTTTATTAAAATCAAAATTAAAAAGCAAGACACTTAAACGAAAAAGTTTTTATTTTTGATTTTGATTTTAATAAAACACGTGACTTTTTAATGAAAGCATTGTGCGTCTATCTTTATGTTTAAAATTCTAAAGATGCTAAAAACGAACTTCCCAAATGTATACCTACCAGCGACCATGCGCGATTTAAGTTTAATTTCAAAAATAAATAAGAACCGTTAGTCCACACAACATCAGACGTGACTTTTAGAAGACCAGGAAGGATTATTACGAAAGAAAAAAAGGGGAATACCTTTTAGTTGTCTAGGCTTATTATATTAAGCGAAATATTAGATAAAGAAGATAAGATGAAGAAAAGAAATGTTTTGATTTTTTATTTTGATTTTAATGAAAAAATATTTTCATGTAGCATATGTTTTTGCCTCTATCTTAATGTTTTAAATTCTGAAAATGCTTAAAAGAAAAAACTTCCCCAAATTTATATATATATATATATATATATATATATATATATATATATATATATATATATATATATATATATATATATATATATATGGGAACGGGAAAA
>OY744526.1:135737255-135794755 GCA_963556195.1 Sepiola atlantica
GTGTGATATTTTACTTCAGCTGAAGTTCTCAGAAATCAAAGGAGCTTTGCTTGGGTTGATATCTTCATGATATACAGAAATATAAGGATATTCCATTAAAGGATATATACTTGTCAAACGGTTAATCTGTGAAGAAGTTTAGGCCACTAACAATTTGCTCAACAATTGCCCATCATTCTATGTTATAGTATATAGTAGTTTTGGTGCATAGGTATTTTCGCATGTCAGGAAAAGAATAAATCTAAGCTGGTGTAGTATCTTGTTAAGTGTTGGTACTTGACGTAACATCACGTAGAGAAAGTCCACAATTCCTCTCATAAGCCAGTGGGTAGATATGTCGAGGTGATCTAATTTGAGCTTCAAATTCTATGTTTTTGAATATTTGTCAGATTTCTCTTGTAAAGGGATGTATCTTCATGGCTTGTTGTCCTGACACACCCTTGTACAAGGAGACAAAATACACTCGGTTAGTGTGTATAGTAAGTAACTAACCGTATCCTTGAGTAAATTTCTGATGCTGTGTGGAATGAAATATTGTTTTTAATAAATCCATAGAAAATGGCTTATTTCTTGATTATTTTAATTTTCGATTATAAACCCATCTTTTGATGAGAATTGTTTGTGTCCCCCCAATTGTTGCATTGTGAATAGATTTGTTTTTCAAATTTGTGCTGTGTTCTATTTTTATAAGCATTAAAACCGCCGTCAATGTCAAATAAATTTTAATAGTATGTTTTAAACATCATAAAAACACTTTTATATATAAGCATATATAGCTTTATGTTTAGTGTGTTGCAACTTATTTATACTACATGGATATATACACATGTCAACATCTAACATTTGCTGGCATTTTTTCTGAATTCATTAATATAAACACGGCAGTGTAATGTAGATACAATGTCTACTATTATAATTTGTTTGTGTTATCATTAATGAATACGCATACGTGTATGTGCTTTTTTCAGGCATGGACACATGTATAGGGTAATTTGAATGTATGTTATGTTCTGCATCTCTGCTTCGTATTTTCAACAACGCCTAAGAGATATGAACAAGCAATCGAATAAAGGATGATGTAATAAGTACAACTAGGCACGTATTGATGTCAAATTAATCAACTCCCACTGTAATTTATCATGTAATCGCACTCAACCATGTAATAAATTATTTTCGATTATTATAGTATAATGTGATAACAATCAAGGAGTAGAATGTGACGCAGCAAAGAACCATTAATAAGTGTTATTAGATTGCCAACGGTAAGTTTCTCTATTCGCACTTAGAAATATGCTTACATAATAATAATTTTGAAATTAATATTTGTTGGTTGAGCATTAATTATTAACCGTTTAACACCAACTTAGATTGTAATGCTTACAAAATAAAATCAATTATAAAAATAACAAGTGAGGAATACATATCATACCGGAGTATGGCAACCGGGTTTCTGTCAAAAGCTGACTGGTGATATTAATTCATTTTATGATAATGCAATACAATTTATCATAGAATATATAGAAAATGAAATGACATTGTGAAATAAAAAAAACGTAATTTGTTTGTTTTTAACTTAGAATTAGTAATATATGGAAAAATATCGAGGAATAAAATCAACACACAGATAAATAGTGGCAATAAGTTTTATTTAAAGTTGAAAACAGACAGCAGTAAATAATTTTGATGTTAGACTAAGAGGTATATGGTGTCAAACTCTGGAGTTATTAAAAAAAGAGTTATACTGATAAACAACAAGGTACTATTGGAAGCGATCTACACTTAGTTTGATGTGTTTATGTAGACGTCGATATAAGACTACTGAAAAAACACGGGGTACACAAAAGCAATACACAAGATAAGAAAAAGTCGCGTGCTTAAAATCGTATATGGTAGTTGATGTACCCATGTTTTTTTTATCTCCATAGAAAGATTATTTGAAATGTAAATTGCTGAAAATGTTTATTATTAATTACTGAATCTAAAATGTAATAAAATGACAACTTGAAATGTATTCGATATTATATTACACTTATTGCACATTATTTTTATTAAGAAAGATTCTTAGATCACACTACACGTGTGCTCTACCTTCTTATGTACAAGCTTCCGTTACCTGTATGTAAATTACATGGTTAAAATATGAAATTGAAATATTAACTTTGCTATTTCTTCAATTAAATGGTGTATTATGTGAGAAAACATTTAACAAAACCTGAAATATATGTGTTGGAGAAAGGTAATTTTAGAAAATATTATATTAAGACATTAGTATGAAGCGAGGCCGAATCTAGTTAACATTAGGTGTGTCTCCAGAAAGCATGCGAGCAAAATGTATATTTTCAATCAACGTCTGACGACATTCATATTTACCTTAATACGTTACACATTACATAAAGGAATTACTCAATACAGTTCATGAAAATATTGGCATGATAAACTTTTAAAGAACACGATTGATATACGCGAATGGTATTTTAAACACTACCATTTTACGTTTGTTGAAGTAAATAAACCCATTAAACATAACGACATATGACTTGCTTCTCAGGCAATGAGAACACTGTAAATGTCAATATCCGGCGTATTACTTATTTGCCTACACGTAACATGGAGTACTCCTCGAACCGATTACAGATACACACACACATGGCATCATGCTTGTTTAAAAACGCAACAACTGGTTTCTATGCGATAACTGATTTTTCTATAACTTGACTACAAAACAGCTGTCTATCCTAAACATGGCAAATGTAAACGAAAACGAATCATTCACTTTTAACAGCTATCCCAACAGCTATCCCATCTGGGGTAAGGCCCACTATTGTTCTTAGAATAATATTAATTGATTTTATAATATCCTTTAAATCAGAGTGTTTAAATTATTTTCGAATTGCGAAGTGACATGAATTCGCATTATCTTAGAATGCACATACTATTTATAGGACAGCAATACAAATTAGGTTCCGGAGAAAAGTAAAATTAATCTTACGCGATAAATTACTTACATTTCCATCGAGCTTCATCTAATGTCTAATTGTGCACCTTTTCTTTATTGACCCGGCCCTTGCTAATGAGTTTCCACAGGGGTCATTGATAATGGCAATTACACTATAATATCCTAAAATGAGAAGGAATCAGTTCAATTCTTATTATCACATGCAATTAGTTTGATTACTTAGAGCAATGCTATTCCGTTTCGTTTTTTTTTAAATTCTCATTAAGCTAGTGTTAACGGGCATTTGTGCATCATGTTAGACATATCATTTAATGGCACTTGTGCTGTATTGCTTGGTTAACAACCGTTTCTTAACACGTTGTGATATCGAAATCTCTGGTCGTCGTAGAACTCTCGCCTGTTCATCCCGCGAACGGCTTCGCTTGCTAACGGGACGATATGTCGTTTCTCTATCCGGCGATGTCGAGTGGTCTTGCTATTCGGCCTTGATTTTCAATCACCCCCTTTCGGCTGACACAGCAGTAGACGTAATTCGAGAATGATATTTCCCTTTTGTTTTTCTGTCTATTCTCTGTTGTCTGCAACCCAGCTGCCATTGTTAATCGCTTTGTCGCCGCCACTCTGCAGACTCTTTGCCGTTGTTATATTTTCGGGCCAGTTGTTTATGTCTGTAACTGTAACCAACTCTCCCCGTACACGATAAAAGATAACAATACTTATCCTTTTTAATTTAGAGCCATTTATAACTATTCTGCTTTTCGATATTGGGCAAGTTCGTCGTAGCAGAGAGAGAGAGAGGCTTACGCTAGTTATTTTTCTAACTACTTAGCTACTTGTAAAGGAAGGAAGATAGGGGACATCGCGTGGCTCTCAATTTCGGGAGATCCGAAATCACATAGCTTGTAATCGCTACATGGCTAAAGCGTGTTGACTCGTTGGCTTCCAGTCCAGAACTCAAAGTTCAACTTAGTTTTCCCACCGAGAAAACTGTGACGTACTGAAACCTCGTGATCGACGCACAGGTGTGACCTAAACCCCCGACCCCGAGGACTCGTCAACTGTCCCCGCAAATCGTCCATTCCCATAGGGCCATTATCTAACACTTGCACAATATATTTATCTTTTCATTTGTTTTATGTCTTTGTGTATAGCAATCACCATATACATCAGTTCTTATTGATTTATTTTGTCATTTATTAGTGTCATAGTGAGTATTATAATAGATTGTGAGATTGCTAATAATAGTTAAATAATTAATGTTTGTTCATAATATAATCCACACATTCGTATAATAGTTGTATTAAGTAATAATTGTGTGCAGTTGATTAGTATTTTGGTAATAAAAAAATAGTTAATTTTATTTAACAATTGGCAAAAAACCCGCGATGGTTATTTCATAGTTCACCTCTAAGAAGTAAGGCCTCCACTGTAGATATAAAACAGGTGACTGATAATCAGGGTACTTTCTCATTTTGTTTGGTGAGGGGTATCCGAAATTGGGAGCTTGACAGATAGATGTCTGTGCACATTATGTTTCAATGTCTGCATGTCGGTGCAGTCGATGAAACATGAATCAGGAATGGAGTTTAAGACGCTGGCAGCTTGAGGAAATATGCTATATAAGTAGAAGTCTCGCCGTCATTAGGGAAAGTCAACAGTTAATGAATAAATGAGACTTATGCGATTATTGGGTTGCTCTACTGCAGTTACGTCGATGGGGTACCAGAACAGCAAGTTCATCGAAACAAAGTTCATTGATGTACTTGTAAACCAGGCACAAATATGCAACATGCGGCGATGGGGCGGATCTGGTGCTTCGTTGATAGTGAAGGACCTATTAAATTAACGATCTATTTTTAGTTATGTCAAACCGAGAGAAACAAGGTGATAGTGCATACGCCCAGATTTGATAACACTACTCTATGCATGAAAAGAGTGTTTTGTTTTTTTAGATATATAGGGGCATGCTAAGTTGAGAAGTTTGCTAGCACGGTAACGAGAGAACATTTTTTTGCAGCGGATTTGCCAATATATTCAATGTATATGGTCCAATCCATGCTAGTTGTTTATGTTAGACCGATGAGTTTGAACGGTGTACTTCATTTCAATCGGTGATTGAAGAAGTGTCTTGTACTTATTGTTTGAAAAAAGGTTGATCTCTGCAGCATTGAATGATACCATCCATGTATGGCCCGAGGTTAATATCAAATAAAGGTAACTTTCTAAGATTTTAGCTATTTGCTCGGATATATTCGCGTGTGTTTTACATACACGGCGAGATTAGAGCGTCGTGTCGTCAGCAAATATACTTATCTCATATTCAATGTAATCTCCGAGGACGTGTATGAAGATAATATAATTAAAAAAAAAACGTATATACTTGTACCACACACCCACTCTACCAAATTCAATGTTTAGTATTTTTTATAAAATATGTTATACAATATTTTTAGGGTTCTACGTACGCCATAGTGTAACGACGTTTGCGTGAGCGTACATGACGGAGTATGGGTCACAGTTATAGAAACAAATTTAATATGTGAGAAGCCCAACGATTTGCTCAGAGTATAACAACAATAATGTGATTAGTTTACTAGCTAGACTAAATACTACGTATATATATATATATATATATATATATATATATATATATATATATATATATATATATATATGGAACCTTCTGTGTAGTTCGATTGCCATGACTATATCTTCATGAACTTCTTCTTACGAATTACTATTATATATATATATATATATATATATATATATACATATATATTTATATATATATATATATATATAATATATATATATATTTTATATATATATATGTATATATATACATACACCTGTATATGTGTGTATATATATATATGTATATATATATACACACAATTATATATATATACATATATATATATATATATATATATATATATATATATATATATATATATATATATATATACATACATATGGATATCGTATATGTGCGTTAACCATACTACTACTGATGATAATAATAGTATAATGATAACGTTGTAAAAAGAAAACAATTATCTAAGTATGTATAATTTAACGACTTCGGGTATATATTCATCCTAGAAAATGTTTAACCTCATAGAGAAATGACAGAAATGTATACTGGATGAGGAATTTTAAAAGCTACATCTTATACAGAAATGTCGTTGCTTGGTAGACCTGCTAATACGATTGATGTGTAAAATCATTACACATATACAAAGTTACCAGGAACAAAAGTAGCAATCAACAATCAACAATGCAACATATATATATATATATATATATATATATATATATATATATATATATATATATATATATATATATATGTATATATATATATATATATATATATATATATATATATATATATATATGTATATATATATATATATATATATATATATATATATATATATATATATATATATATATATGTGTATATATATATATATATAGTTAGAAGTGCTTAGGTCTCTGGTATAACAAAGACAAAATAGAAAATATGAGTTATACAACTAAACTCATCAGCAAAAACAGGTTAGAGTAAACAAAGAATAGACAGTGGGCAGTGCTATATATGAACAAGTGAAACGCTCGAAATAATAACGGTTATATTCAGATGCAGAGAAACGGCCAACATACCACATGAACAAATTAGAGAGATCTGAAATAAGACTATCAATAAACAACGGTAAAAAAATGAACAGGATACAATATTTATGACAAAAAGGTAAATGATAGTACTCACATTATATAGTAGAACCTTTACAAAATTAATGTTACGGTTACGTAGACTATACCTAGGCTGAACTAAATAAAAACAAAAGCATATAGTCTAGTAAAAATGAGACGAACGTCTATGAACAATGCCCTGATTTTTTCTCGACCAAGGTTTCGTAAAAAGTATACAGTGTAAAACGAGTGTAAGTATACACGACTGCTTCGATGACCTAAGTAGTTATCGAACATATATAAGATAAACAAGGAAATGTTTATGAATATTGTAAGTTACTAACTAAAAGTAAGACACAATAACTACATGATAAATATGTTACATGGACGATGCATGATTTTTACTAAAGACACATATGGGATTTGCTAGAATAATGAAACGTGTATAGACTGGAGAAATACCTGCATACATATACCTGTAACATATACAACATAACACAATCTAGGTAATAATTAAATGTTAATTTGGCGAACTACAAGGTGCATCATTTATTTGTGAGGCATACCCTAATCAGTCCCCCCCTGACAAATAACACATCTAATTTTGTGATGAAACTACATTTTATTAATCAACATAATTATCTTCAAATGTGATACACTGATTCTAACGCTTCTCTAAAAATGAGATACATTTTTTTGTAATACGATTTATGTTAAACCTTAGAACCCTTTGGCTGTAATTTTACATGAGAGTAAAACCACAGTCCCTGAAAAAGTCAGTATTAGCTGGGAGCCAGATCTGAAGAACAGGGTTAGTGTGAAAGCAAATATAGTAAAATGCGCGTAGTTTTCTAATTCATTCTACATAATTTCCGCTCTTGATATTCCTGTTCTCAAGATTATTGATAAACAAAATACTTTTCGTATTAAAAGTTACGGAAGCTAAAAGTTTGTCCGATGAGGTATGCGTTTAGGTTGCTTTAGATAAATTTTGCCTCCTGTCGTTCAATTAGCTAGAAGCTTATTTTACATGAAAGTTCCGTGATCTATCCATGTTATGACAATTATCATATATTGAGGGAAACACGACGTGTTGTCGCGTTCAGAATAAGTACAACAACGATATGACTTCTCGGACCACTTTTATATTTACATAATATCAAATATAATACAACCAAATAAGAACAACAGTAACAAACAAGCCGCGCAACGCTATACGGGAAAAAGGGTCATTTTATGCCATTTTGCCTTTTTTCCGGGTAGGCGATACTTATTTTCTATTAGAGACAGTTGCCTCCATATGTTGGCCAAGTTTCAACAAAATTGAACGGATAAATAAAAAGTTATGGGCAAAAAATTACATTACTGGTGGGGCTAACCAAATTCTTTTTTTTCAAATAGGAGAATGTCACTTTCTAACGTGACAAAAGTTACAACTTCATGCAAAATTTCAGAGAAATTCAATGGATGGTTGCGGAAAAAAATGCGGACTGACGGACAGACGGACGGAAATGTATCAAAACATAGGTTCCCCATTTCTATAAATCCGAGGACAATATATATATATATATATATATATATATATATATATATATATATATATATATATATATATGTATGTTTATTAAAATATATATGTTACATAGCCCCCCAAAAGTTCGCGCCACCAAAGGGGGATTGGCTACATAGAACCGTGGCATTTCTCTTAAACCAATTAACCAATTGGTTACGGTCCCAAAAAGGCATTTGTCACATAACGCTTGTGAATTAACTTTCTCGTTATAGAAAACAATACGAACAGTCTATGAGAAAACTATTAAGCGGTTTCAATCTTGTTTAACTTATTTCGTAAGGCACTTTCAAGCGACATTACTAAGGGTGATTTTAAGCTTTAAACTGTCAACCTATTACACATTAATTCTCGTTTCAAAACAACTGTTCTTTAAACATTTCCAATTTCTGATTTTTAAACATAGTACATTCAACATAGTTTGTTAGGAACATATTTCGATCTCTAACTTTTTTCGTTTTACAGATAATGTTATGCACAAAAATGTTACCTTACATTTTCGTTCATCGCCTGGTCGTGATCGCTGATAGATACCGTCGTTTTTGTGGTTTCTCCTTGGCTGTGATCAGTGTTGGTAGTATCCGATCTGTGGATGAATTTTATCGACAGGCAAGAAAGAAACGCGGAGACAATTTACCTCAGAGAGATTCAATTTTTCATTCGTGCGTTGCGAAAAGTGTCTTGTTTCCATTCAATCTTTCGATCCTCATTAGTTCTTCTCGCTGGGGGATGCGACGATAATTGCTACTGGATCTCCCAGAGATCCAGTCATAATAACGGGCGATTACATGCTCCCACTTCCTGAGCACTTCATATATGTCAACCGTCCCATTTGCTGCAAAACTAGTAACTGATTTTCAAACCTAAATTTCTCACAAATAGAAGGAGTGACGTTAGAGTGTCTGTTCTATTTTTTTCCTCAGAGAGATTCAGTTTTTTATTCGTGCGTTGCGAAAAAGGTCTTGTTTCCATTCATTCTTTCGATCCTAATTAATTCTTCTCGCTGGGGGATGCGACGATAATGCTACTGGATCTCCTAGAGATCCATTCATCATGACGAGCGATTACATTCTCGAATTCCCGCTCCCACTTCCAGAGCACTTCAGTTAAGTTGACCGTCCCGCTTGCTGCAAAACTAGTAACTGATTTTCAAACCTAAATTTCTCACAAAGAGAAGGAGTGACGTTATAGTCATTTGTCATGTCCTACAGATCATCACCAGCACTAGGTTGACCTTTATTGAAAGTCACCTTTGAAGTTGGCGAAGTCTCGCAAGTTGTTATGACTTCTCGGGATTAACCACTCTGATGACAACTCTATCTGTCCCAAAATGGATGCCCCTTTGACCTGCACCGAACTCGAACAAAGTTCACCCATTCTCACAATAACAACTAGTAGGCCTACTCACTTTCAGGCATACGGGGCGACTCATGATATAAAATGTATATATATATATATATATATATATATATATGTATATACATATGTTTATACACATATATATATATATAAGTATTTATAAATATATATACATGTATTTATAAATATATATATACATGTGTATATATATATTTATATAAATATATATATTGTTTAATATATATATATATGTATTTATAAATAAATATATATATATATATATTTATATATATATATATATATATATGTATATATATATAAATTGATAAATATGATTATATATATATATATGTATATATATATTTACGATATATATATATTTATAATATATGCATATATATATGCATATATATATATATATATATAAATATATGTATATATATTCATATATATATATACATATATATATATTTTAATATATACACATACATATAATATATATCTATATATATATGTATTAACCCATATATATACGTATGCATATATATATATATATATATATATATATATATATGTATTTAAATATACAAATAGATGAAAGAATAAGTGATACACGTGTACGAATGTCCAGATTTATTTCGAACTTCGATTGTTAAATGCAAAGTATATTCTGTAATATAGTTATGTGTATTATTCTTTCCTTAAGCCAAGGCTTTTCAAAGATCGAAATCTTTTCATCAGAGGAATTATGCAGATAGATACGTTTGCATTGAAACAGTGAAAATTCAATATTTAAAAAAGATAAGGAATGGAGAGTTTAACAAAACAGTTCGTGTAAAAAAAGGTGGCGTTCGTCTAGTAGGACATTAAACATTATTTATCCTTTTTACATGTCTTCTAATCTACGGCTGGGTGTACTGTCGTTATCTCGTTTTTCTGTGTATTTATCTGCGGTTTATGATGGTCGTTTTTTTTTTCAAAGATTAAAAAGTGACGCTATCGTGACATACGCTATTTAATAATGTTACTCATACACTCTTACACGCATGCGTTAACTGAATAAATACATGACCTTCTTAAATGTATTCTAGGTTCTCTTGTTGTATATATATATATATATATATATATATATATATATATATAAATATATATTTAAAGTCTATTCTATTTACTATTACAACGACTCATGAAGAACCATTTTAACATTCCTTTAATATAATTACAGCAGCAGATGTATAGTTTTAATGCACTAATAAAAAAAAAACATCGGCTGTATTCGAGATTAATCGCTTGTCTAAATAACACGGTAATAGTTCCAATTACTGAAGTGACGCAGCAAATATATAGTACTGGAGATAACCAGGATGTGTCAATGAGCATTACATTATTACACAAAATCATGTTATTAAATCGCGCAGGATCGTTTAATATTTGGAATTTAAAAAAATACCATGCTTTCCTTTTATATATATAACGCAAGAAATCATAATAAAAATGAATCACTAGAATCAGCGTTTAATAGATTTAATATAAATATATATATATATATATATATATATATATCATTTATTTTATTTATGCAAACATTTTTGTTACATATGTGCGTACATGTTCTGGTTGTACGATTCAAAGAGATCCCACCTGTTCAGACGACAGAAATGGGAGTTCTGTTAATAATACAACCAAAACGTGTATGCACATATGTACTCATTAATGTGTATATAAATACAACGTTATACTAAAAAAACAGCTCTATTTGTTGTTTAGCACTTAAAAAAAAACACTTAAGTTTAAAATAATGTACATCTACAGAACATGTACTATATGTATATATATATATATATATATATATGCGTGGGTGTGTCTATATATATGTGTATACATATATATATATACATATATATGTATATATATATATATATATATATATGTATACATATACATATATATATGGATATATATACATATATATATGGATATATATATGTATACGTATACATGTATATATATATATATATATATATATATATATATATATATGGATATATATATATATATATATATATATATGTAAAGACACATTTGTAAACATGATATGATTATAAGTTTGAGTATACCTTAAATTTTACTAGTCAGTATTTTAGTTCCATCCAGAAATAAATAGTGTATATGTTGCAGTAATTATTGTCGATTTACTTTCGAATTATTGAAATGTTATAAACAAATGAAAACATGCGCTTTAATAAAGAAGATAAGTTCACATAAATATATAATCAGTAACATTGCATATGATATAATTACACTTCGTTTTCAGTGTTCCATATTTAGCCTTACAAGATAACGTGTATTACGTAAAACATTTCATATTATGTTAAGTGTCTCGTACACCAATCTAATACTCGGTGGTTGCTGAATTTTCAGGGATATTTATTTAGGTAATTTACAGTAGTTTGAATTGCAGCTGGAATCTATTATTCTAGTGTTATTCGCTAAAGTGTTTCATTAATGAGATTTGGGAGAGTTGTTTATTTTCTGCAGAAGTCAGCATTTAAGCTACATATTAGCAGAGTATTGTGAAGCGGCGGGATTATTACACCAATGTAGCTATCAGCTTTAGTATTATTATTATGTGAGTGTTACCCTTATGAAATGAATGCATATTCATGACAAAATGCTATGTCATTCTTTGATGTTAGGGTTATTGGGCACATACAATGTTCCCCCCAAAAATACTTGTTACATATTTAAAAATGTTAAACATTTGTTTTAGTAATAACGTATTCCTTCATTATAGGGTGTATGCTCAAATAAAATCAATGATTTCCCACTTGGAATACAAACAATAACCTATCTGACATCACAGCTCAATCCATATTTACCTACACTATTGTAATCAAATGTAATATTATTCACCGATACATACACCCAATTGATAATAATGATGAAAATAATAATAATAATAATAATAATAATAATAATAATAATAATAATAATAATAATAATAATAATAATAATCTATTAATAATGGAGTTCATGTATCTGTCTGTCTGTCTGTCATTATGTATGCCGGTCTGAAGCCGAAACTCCATCAGAGTCGGCCAGCTTCCTTATATACTGCTAGAAAAACCACCGGAAACACCATGCGCGTTTCTAAATGTACATAATCAATTGCTTATCAACTTCTAATGAATTACTATTCGCAAATATATACTCATGATTGTTCGCTTAACATATATATACGCTATTTTTCACGCTAATCATCTTACTTATAAATTATAATGTACACAAACAATTACATAAACTCTATTATTAATCGATTTATTTTATTTCCCTTTATATACATACATGTACTGCGTTACGTAGATAACAACGCTGGCTGTTTAATCAGTGGGTTCTTCCCTCTCTCCGGTAATTAAATATGGCGACCTGATTAAACAGCTCGCTTTAATACGGCGCGTTAAATAAAATGTAAACAACAACGCTGGCATTCACCGTGCTTATTTTTTTAATTTTTAAAACCGTTCTAAGTTTGTTTATTTTATAAATCTCATTAGCCATTATCTTTTAAAACACAAATTCACTGAATCAAATTGTTTAATTAAAATCATAATTGATTTAAAAAGTACTATTAAAAAACACGCGCACACACATACACACATTATAACGAAATTAGTTTTCCACTTTAGGTCTCGCGAAAACTTTTACCCTGTCGTTACGGATAGGGTCAGTATTTTGTTTTTTAAGTTGTTGATTTTAATTTACGCACACTTTTTTTCCGCTTGGAAGAACATCAAATATTACTTATCATATTCTGATGTGGATTTGTCGCAAAACTATTTGGTGTAAATAAATGCGAGCAGACGATAAATAACTGTTTTTAGAATCGTATTCGCTGTATTTTTTTATTGTTACTTTTATTTTCGGTACACTTTTCTTTTTTTCTCTTTGAAACACTAAAAAAATTCCTATTCATTATTTCGTAAATTCTTACGTAGATTCGACGCAACACGATTTGGTAGAAGGAAATGCGAGCATACGATAACTTTGGAACGAGCAATTTTGAAAATAATGACGGCAGTAGCGAGACGTTTTTCAATCGTTTAGAATTAAATTATTTTTCCCAACTGTGAATTTTCTAAACTAAAAATAATTCTACTTATGGGAAAGATTAATAAAAACATCGGGGTGGGATCGAATTTTTTAAAATTTGTTTTTATCTAAAAATATTCTTGGTCATAAAGAAATGATATCAACGTCTAACCACCAGTAAAAAAATGTGACTGAGGCTCCATCGGTTTACACGTCAGCGTTAATTTGTGGCTCAGCAGCCTAGAAAATATGCGACCGGAGGGAGCATACATTTGCTAGTAATAATAATAATAATAATAATAATAATAATAATAATAATAATAATAATAATAATAATAATAATAATAATAATAATAACAACACTGGAAACACTTTGAGGGAATTGGAATCAAAGGGATCATTGAAACTATACAAAAGACTGCAATGATCAAAACAACTGAAACATTAAGAAAACACTTCGAATGCGTACACAAACCAGCAAAAGCTAAGAAAGATCACATGAAAACTACAACAAAAAACAACAAAACCACAGAAAAAACACAACATCACTAAATAACAGAGAAGGCAAGAAACATCATTTTATGAGCCCTCAATAAATTACATCGGTCCCACCTGACACGACAAAAAAATGAACCAATGAAGACAAATAGCAAACCACACCATGAGTTCTCCCGCATCCCCCAAAAACACTATTGAAAAATTAAAAAAAATACAATGAATAAATAAATAAAAGAAAATATAAATATATAGAAATATGATACAAGCCTAGGCTGACACAACACACACTATTTGCATAGGGTCAAGGAGGATGAGAAGACCGAGGAGGGACAGCACACACCAGACCTCTACCGGAAGTGCAGAGAGTGCTGAGACCTTGAGGAGCCTTATGACCACTCACATCCCAGAGTAGAGCAATGTTTTTTACCAGCGAGAAATTGGAATCAAATAAATCATCGAGACTATACAAAATACAACAATGATCAAAACAGCTACAGTGTTTATAAAACGGATGTTGCGATATTGCAAGGTCATTTGCAGTGGCTATCAACAAGAGGTAAAACATAGTGAAAATATGGACATACTTGTTGTCACTCAAACTCTAGGGAATACCACCGACTGTCGGTGAGCAATCACTGTGAGAACCCCTAGAAGGTACACATAATAAAATTAGATAGATCATTTATTATAAGGGATTCATGGCCCATAATCTTGTAGAAAAGAACAACTCTTCTTCAAACACGCACACATAAAAAATAACGTATGTTATTAATAAGTTTAAATGTGTTTTTACTTACCATAACACTACGCTCAACATAAGGGTTAATGTAAATCAGAGGAATGGGATATTCTGTTTGTGAAGCGATATGCTTATAAACATTGGATTTACATGTCTGCCTGTTTATACGGTCAGAGCAAAAGGAAGCGGAGAACGGATTCCAAAGGATAACAGTACGAGGAAGTAGCTATTATGATAGAATGTCCTCCGCCATCTGAGAGCCTCATCAGTTAATTGTGGATTCATCTGGAGTAGTTACGTATAGAGAGACACCAATGCACAGGCTCGTGTGAGCCCATTTCATTCAAGTATTTGTTGAACAAGGACAGGGATGCAAAATCGCTTTATACTGAGGTTCTTATTAGATTTAATATTTTTTTAGGTTCTGCCCAAATGAGGAGAGATTAGAGTTCTGTGCACACACCTTGACGTCACAATAGTATTCAATGTGTGGGCACATTGTATTGGTCAAAGATATATCCTTCAGGCAGGTGTGAACAGTTTTCTAGATCGGTGATGTATCCCACGTTCTTTCCCGCAGATTTCGCGATAGGTATTATATATGTGTTCTAATGTATGTGATAGTGAATGTTAGACCTTGTAAATGTAATATTTAAGGCTCGTGAAGGGTTCTATTAGTCATGTCAATTGGTGATCGAAAAGTTTCAAATGATTGTTAAAGGATATGAAATGTGTCTTTCTATCCACTAACATTGTTATTCAGCCACATACTGGAGGTCATTTTCTGACAATTCAGTCAGTGCGTAAGATATGTGTGTCGCCGTAATTTCCATATGTTGGAAATCGAGCGTTTTGCCATGAAAATAATTAACAACATGGCATCTCCATAACGTGTCTACCTACACACGTGTCTAATTTCAAGCATAACCTATAATAGACAATTCAAGTGTTTTCTTTCAGTAACTCACGTGAAATTATCTTTTTAACCGTATATTTTCACAATTTTTGATCATCTAATTATATATGAGTGAAAGTACTCTCAAACAAATTTGATTCACAGTATCAACGTTGGAGACATTCATAGAACGAACCAACATCAAATAAATTAAAGTAACGTACACTTATTAATACAAACTTTAATACACAAACGGAAATAACTATCATAAAACATAATCTAAGTAACTGAAAGTATACCGAAAGCAAAGCCTGAAATAGCAATGGGAATAGTTCATCTAAAATAATAGTAAGATTAAGACAATTTAACTAACACAATAAAATATTAGTTTAATTTAGCATATATAAAGAACATTGTAATAATATAAGTTGGCAATAGTGATTATTATAAGGTCAATAATATAAGGTGTAGAATAAAATAGTGGGTGTAAATTGTAATACTTCAGGCAAATTAAAAGAGAATTAAACTATAAACATAGGAATGAAGTTAACGTAATGAATGTTGCTCATAAAACATGATAATGAGAAAATAAATAATCGCAGAAATATTAATTGAGCGAATTTTTAAAAGTACTAAAATAAAACAAAACTAAATATGATAACTATACCAAATGAATGAAACTATGTAAATACACTATGTAAAGAAAATTATCGAAGCTAGATAATAATCCATAATTAATCTTGATAAGACGAACAAGGACTATCAAATAAAAACAAATAAATGAATCTTAACACTAAGTAAAGCGGCCAGTGAGAAAAAAATGACGAAACTCTTAAAGGTACAAAAAACAAAAAAATGATTAACAAAAACAAACAGAACATAAAAATGAAAGATTATGTAACAAAGTAAAACTAAAGGAATTTAAACTGCTTAGGCAATAATATATAAATAAAGTAATGAAAAAAGCAACATATGTGAGAAATCCGGTAAAAGTGTTTAAATGACGCAAGATAGAAATATTACAAGTAAGAGAAAATAACTTACTATAACTAAAATAACTAGAGATGAAATATATATAATCTCTGTGAGAAATATAGAAACATGGAACATGAACAGGCAGAAAGAAAATAAATGACAAGTGAGAATATATGAACATGAATGAGAACAAGAACTATGAAAATATAAGAATTCATAACTAAATTAAAAAGAGTGAACAATTGAAATAAAGAAAAATGGAAAATAGAATAAAATAAGATAGATTTTACATACACATTAATAGATTAATTAATATGAATGAGCAATATAAGAAAAATAAACTACGAACGAAACGAAACTACTAAACCTAAATTATTAAACTATGTACAGTGACAGTCGGAATAATTTAAATAAATAAATAGCAGTTATAAAACAGAAAGATTAAGACAAAAATGAGTACACGTTAGTAGTCATTCGTAAATTAAAAAGCAATAAAAAACAGTTCATATATATGTATATATATATATATATATATGTATATATATATATGTATATATATGTATGTGTATATGTATATGTATATATATATATATATATATATATATATATATATGTATACATATATATATATATATATATGTATATATACACACGGCACAACGTTAGATCACCGAAGTTAAGCGGCGTCGAGCCTGGCAAGTACTAAATGGGTTACCATTAGGTGTTGTATGTGCTCTCGGCATTGTTTCAAGTCGTCTTGTATTACTACTTGCCATTGGAATCAAGCAAAGCCGACTCAGGAGAGCGGTTGTTAATGATTGCGCAACACTTGCAATTACTTACTGGTGTGGCACTCATACGTCGAAATCGACGGGAGAGTCCATCATATATATATATATATATATATATATATATATATATATATATATATATTTATATATTTAGGCGATAAAAATCGTACATATTTCTAGACAAGCGTCTTCATCCAGTGGTAAAGACGCTGGACTACATGTATCGATATCGCTGGTCTGATCTTTCTCTATGTTAGCCATACTGATGACAACTTTCAGCCATAAGAATATGTCAATTAACTAATTAAATGTTTGTATAACATTTATAAATATATATATATATATATATATATATATATATATATTAACGAAAAATACGTCATAGTAATTTAAGGCCGACTAATAAGGCACATCTCTACATCTTACTCACTTAGAAGTGAAATAATTTAAATAACAGTTAGCAAATAAACGAACGCTGCAATCACCAATAAAAATAATACAATAAAAATATATCAAATATATAAGTGATAAAAATCGTACATATTTCTAAAAAAGCGTCGGGTTAGGGGTGTTAAATACGCTGCACAATAGATATTAATATCGAAGGTTAGGCCCTTGTCTAAGTAATTCATGCTGGTATGAGGTGAGCCAGCAACACGTGTCAGTAGATTACTTTTATGTACGCATAACATTCATATATATATATATATATATATATATATATATATAATTGTATAATTAGGCATTTCTTCATTGATTTATTAAACTACAGTGGCAAGTATTGCTTTACATTTTCTTTTTTGGTCCATATTTTAATGCTGACGAAATCAAGATCTAATAGTTTGTTCGAGTAATAACAGAAACTGTCATAACTGCTAAAGTGTTTACTCGTATGGGTCTCTATCCGACACGTGAGGAGTTACGCAAACTAAAATTGGTGAATTTATTTCGATTAAACCATGTTTTATATGTATTAAACGCATTTCAGTATGCCTTTTCTTATCTCATATCGAGCTTGATTGATGATGGGCTTCTTTGCTTGAATGAGTTAGACTTCAGTTATTGGGAGGATCCCGTTGCAATGTGAGAGAGCAGGAATGTCAAATGTTATGAATTGTGGTTTGGAGTGTTTTACTAACTTTTGGTAAATAGAGTCATGGGTGAGGAGAGGTGGCATGTAATGCTGTATACTGTTTAAATGGACAATGGGTTGATGTGTCTCCATTACAACACCTATATTGGTATGAATAGGACTAGTATCTCTTGTTGCCTTACATGTCACCTCTCCTCACCCTATTGCTCTATTTACTAACACTTAGTAGCACACGACACACCAACAGCAACGTGAGCCACTCCATAATTCAAGCCTTACTAATTCGAGCAAATACATCCACCATCCATCAAGCTCTATATGAATAAGAGGAAAACATACATACATTCAGTTAACATAGTTTTTTTTTAATCGAGTTTCTCAATGAATTCACTAGTTTTAGTTTGCATAACTCCTCACGTGTCTGAAGAAGACTGATGGGAGTCGAAAACGTTACAGAACATTAGAACATTAGTCCGTCAACATGAAAAGATGGATAAAAAAATATAAGTCCGAATATTTCCTGTTTTTTAATTAAAGATGCATATATATATACATATATATATATAAATATAAATATATATATATACATATATATATATATAATTTACATATATATATATATATATATATATATATATATATATAGGGTAAGATGCACGATAAGCCATAAAATGATAAGCCTTGGAAGACAAAATATTTTAAAATAGACAAAAGGAAAACAGGTTGGAATGCAGGAGAAAACCAAAAAAAAACAGGAGATTTAGCCTAATTGAAAATAGATGACATATTTCTCTTTATTTCTCATTCTGTGTTTATATACCTTCATCCTGTCTCCTTTTTTTCCATTTTCGCACCCACCGAGCTAGCATAGAAGGGGTAGGCGGAGGGGATAAAGACGATAAGAGGAAAGAAGACAGGCAAACTAGCAAGGATGAACACACATACAGTGAAAGATATATATATATATATATATATATATATATATATATATATATATATATATATTAAAAACATGCATTAAGTATGTAAAAATATATAAGTATAAATTAACACAAAGTAAACTATCACCACAGGTACAATCTATAACAGCTACAAGTGGGCATGAAAGGGATACACAGAACACAAGCGTCCAAAAATTAATCGGAAACTATCAAAGATGGAAAAGAAAAGGAAAATGGATGAAGGTATATAAAAAGAATCAGAAATTAAGACGAATATGTCACCTACATGTCGAATCATATTTCAATGTAGCTAAGAGTGTTCTCATATGGCCCAGTCGTATCATCTTTTCCTCTTTCCAAGTGTGCGCCTTCAAAATAAAAATAAAAATGTTTCTCAATCTTCATTTTCTCTGAAGATGTTCGATTATGCGAACGAAACCGGTCAAATCGTTAGTTATTTGTGTTTTTCCTGCATTCTAACCTGTTTTCCATGTGTCTTTTTTTTCAAAAATATATATAATCACTATTAGGTCGTTTATATTTCACTCTAGGTTTATTTCCACATTGTTTCATCCCTCGTTAGGTTTAGCAAAGTAGGAACTAGTTTACTGTCGATATCGGTGTTTCTTGGAAAGACGACCCCGATAATAAACGAGGTCATGCACTCGTCAATATAGGAGGATACAATCCCCTGGTGTAAGACGGCTCGAGCCCCGATACGAAAGTCATATTTGACTCAGTAGCTGAAGCGCTTACTAAGGCGCCAGCACGCATTGTCTAAAGGTGGAGTACATTGATATATTGATACCAATATATAAAAGAAGGAATATCAGGATATAATGATCAGATTAATTAATGGCTAGATAAACGCAAACGGAATGTAGTAAAACAAAAAACGGCACAAACAGACGAGGACATAAAAAAGAAAGCAGAACCTTAATGTAAGATGTCAGACTGACCGAAATGAGAAATACTTGAGAAATAAATGCATCGTTGTAGGAAAAAAAACGTATGCACAATCGAAACAAATTTGCCAAAAAAAAAACAGGGGAAAATACAGTTATTGGTTTCATAATGCAACACAATTCCCAAATGTAATAAAACATATTTAAAATATCCTAGATGATGTAATGAGTTTATATCATAACGGAAATACATAAAATATAAAAATAATGATCAGAGTTAATGTACTTCGGATAAAATTGGCAAAATGTAAAAAAAAAATGACATGTGTATGGAGTTAAGAGTCTCCAAAAATACAGTTTATAAAACCAACGTCAATACTCAGCAAAAAATAAACAGAAATATGAAGATCAAGAAAAAAGTGTAATATGGCAGTGATACGCTGATATACCAAAGGGATCAACAAGCAATTTATGATCCTTGGAAACACAAGTTATCATGGCTAAAAAAACAGACTGAGATGAAATGCTCATGATTTACAACTAAAATAAGGAAAAGAGAACTCTTTAATTCAACGCAATATATATAGAGAAAAATGGATAAACCCATTTCGGAACATCAGCAAATCACGAGGGTTCATTGAGTTAGAAGTTCACTTCATGAATAAATACAAAATCAATGCATTAAAACAACATTAAGATGAACAATTAGAAAAATTAGGTTGAACGAAAGTAAACGTAAAAAAATAAAATATTATATCTATTTTATCTTACCGTAAATAATGACTTACATGATGTACAAAAAGAGAATGGGAAATGCGAACATCATAAAATATGTATTAATAATACGGAATTTGTACTGACAGCATTTAATGAAAATCAATACAAACTAACAATATATCAAATTAGAAATGGTTATGAATTGCATAACAGAATAAATAGTAAGTGCATTCCCTAGGAAAATACTAACACGAGTTAATACAGTGTATATATATATATATATATATATATATATATATATATATATATATATATATATATATATAAGTACTGTGTGGTAGGGCAGGAAAAACCAGCAGAGTGCTCGATTAATTAAGAAATCCGAGATTTCGGAGGATTAAGAGCGTAAATATTTATTTATAAAATACAGAAATTCAATGTAACATCAGTACCGTCGGTTTCAAAGCGGGAGGTTGATCCCGATTATCGTCAGCTGATAAACATATTCAGGAATGGTGGGACTTATTCGGTCACGTCTGAGATCACGTAGGACGTGATCTGTGTAAAATGGGGGGGGGGGTTACATATGTGTGCATGAGGGGTTAAATTTAGATTCTAATATTTAAATTGTTAATGTATATAGAATTGTTATTAATTAAAATAAAGCAGAAGGAAAAGTTTTTTTGTAATATATAAAAAGTGTAAGAAATTCTGTAGGGTAGTGGTCGGGGTTTGGGGGCCAGGGAGTATAGGGGAAAGACGAAGTAGGGATGCAGGGTAAGACATCGAGGGGGGGGAGAGAAGGGAGGGTCTAGGTGTGGTGAACATTGATAGCCGTTGGTTCTAAGGTTCGGCACCGCCGCTAGCTTTTCGCCCCCATATCGTAGCATAAAGTGTAAGAGTGGGGAAGAAGGGAATAATATTACTGTTAATAATAATAGTCAAAATAATAATAATAATGGTGGTGGCCCGGCGAATTTAAAAGATAAAAATAAAAATAAAAATAAACAAATAAATAAAAATAATAATAAGGATAAAAAAATAATAAAAATCCCGCGTGGCAGGGAAAAATACTGTAGGCATAAGCGTGTTATTAAAATAGCACTGGCTATTTGGTGTAACGGTTTCCGGGTGTCAAGCGGGTCCTAAAGTGTGATACTGAGTGAAGTGTGGAGAGGTATAAGGGAATGGATTTGGGGAGCTTGAAAATTTTAAAGGTTAGGTGACTTAAAGCGGAGGTTATGGAAAGTAGAGGATATGGAAGTACTATAGCAAAATTATAGAACGATAAATGAGCCTCGGATCTAACTGACCGATTCACTATCAACAGGTTCGGCTGTTGACGGCCCGAAAGAGCCTGCTACGAATCTGTTGATAGTGGATCGGGCTCTAAGGGTGTATTAAAAAGGTCAAATATTTAAGGGGTCCGGCACGGGAGAAGTCTAATGGAAATTGGATGTCTGTCTAACGGCTGTCTATGGCATTATCTAAAGTTGGTGTTTACAAAGGGGTGGTGTTTACAAAACAGGTAGTTCTTCGTCGTCGAGGGGGGGGGGAGATAATTAATCGATAAAGGTAGGTGTCTGATTCTAATAATTGGGGTTGCTTGGGGTGGGTGGATAACTTAATAAGAAATATAAAAAAAATATTTAAGAAAATAAAAAAATAAATATATAGAAAAATATAATAAAATAAAATAAAATGATAATAAAAAAACACAATAATAAAAAAACACCAATAAAGAATAAAAAATAAAAAATAAAAAATAAGAAGAAATAAAATATAAATAAAAAATGTTAAAAATATATAAAAAGGGTATTAAGAAAATAAAATTTAAAAATTTAAAAAATTTAAAAAATTAAAATTAAAAAAATTAAAATTAAAAAAATTTAAAAAAAGAGATATAAAAAATAAGAGATATAAAAAAATTAGGGAATTACGTTTATATCTAGGGTTAGGTGAGGGGGTAAGGGTCATATGGGGTTGAGAAATGGAGTGGTTGGTCAAGGCAGGGTGTGCAAGATGGGTTTGTCTTAGTCATTATTGTGTCGGTCAGTCCAGTTTATGAGGAGTGCTTTGCGTCTGTGGATACAGCCTCGGAATACCTCATCTCTTGAGTTTAAGCAGGTTATATGCGGGTCCATAATGGCTCGTAATATGTGGTATTTTTCCGCATCGCACAAGGGGCACTTGTTGATGGCTGGGGAGAAAGATGGTCTTCTCTCGATGTTCTTCCATTTAATGGTGAATGGGGTCCCGTCGTCTTTCAGTTGCCATATTCGGGTTGCAAGGCTGGTGTTGGCTCTGGCTCTGTATTTGAATGTATGCCTATGTACATATAGTCTGTTTTTAAAGGGTCCTTGTGTCATTCCAATATATTTTTCTGTTAACCCGCTGGGGGGGCTTGTAACATTAGCCTCATAAATTAGGGAGCTGACTTTGCAATTCCCCTCTAAAGGGCAGTCGTTCTTGTTATGGCACGAGCATCCTGTGGGGTCTGGTGTCTTGGATTCTGTGGAGATGATTTTCCTTATGGATGGGGCGGTGGAATAGCTCACCTTGACTGTGTTCCTGTTGAAGAGTTTGTGCAGGCTGTGTGTGGGAGGGAAATGCTTATCGAGTAAACGGAGGAAGGCATGGCCTACCCTTGTTCTGGTGTTTAGTGAAAAAGGAGGTGAGAACCAGATAATCGATCTCCCCCTATTACGTCTGCTTTGTGCTGGGTTTCTGGCGGGTGTGAATTTAATATCTTCTCTGAAGCCACTGTCTCTTAGTGCTCTGTTGTAGTAGAACTACCTGTTTTGTAAACACCACCCCTTTGTAAACACCAACTTTAGATAATGCCATAGACAGCCGTTAGACAGACATCCAATTTCCATTAGACTTTTCCCGTGCCGGACCCCTTAAATATTTGACCTTTTTAATACACCCTTAGAGCCCGATCCACTATCAACAGATTCGTAGCAGGCTCTTTCGGGCCGTCAACAGCCGAACCTGTTGATAGTGAATCGGTCAGTTAGATCCGAGGCTCATTTATCGTTCTATAATTTTGCTATAGTACTTCCATATCCTCTACTTTCCATAACCTCCGCTTTAAGTCACCTAACCTTTAAAATTTTCAAGCTCCCCAAATCCATTCCCTTATACCTCTCCACACTTCACTCAGTATCACACTTTAGGACCCGCTTGACACCCGGAAACCGTTACACCAAATAGCCAGTGCTATTTTAATAACACGCTTATGCCTACAGTATTTTTCCCTGCCACGCGGGATTTTTATTATTTTTTTATCCTTATTATTATTTTTATTTATTTGTTTATTTTTATTTTTATTTTTATCTTTTAAATTCGCCGGGCCACCACCATTATTATTATTATTTTGACTATTATTATTAACAGTAATATTATTCCCTTCTTCCCCACTCTTACACTTTATGCTACGATATGGGGGCGAAAAGCTAGCGGCGGTGCCGAACCTTAGAACCAACGGCTATCAATGTTCACCACACCTAGACCCTCCCTTCTCTCCCCCCCCTCGATGTCTTACCCTGCATCCCTACTTCGTCTTTCCCCTATACTCCCTGGCCCCCAAACCCCGACCACTACCCTACAGAATTTCTTACACTTTTTATATATTACAAAAAAACTTTTCCTTCTGCTTTATTTTAATTAATAACAATTCTATATACATTAACAATTTAAATATTAGAATCTAAATTTAACCCCTCATGCACACATATGTAACCCCCCCCCCCATTTTACACAGATCACGTCCTACGTGATCTCAGACGTGACCGAATAAGTCCCACCATTCCTGAATATGTTTATCAGCTGACGATAATCGGGATCAACCTCCCGCTTTGAAACCGACGGTACTGATGTTACATTGAATTTCTGTATTTTATAAATAAATATATATATATATATATATATATATATATATATGTGTGTGGGTGTTGTTTAATACTGTATCTCCATTAGTAACATTGATTGAATTGAATATATAATATATTAATAAGTTTACACTCAATTAATGTATTCGGATGTATGATCGACATAGTATGCATGCATTTTAATGGGAAAGTGATTGTACGAAAATATTAAGATACATCAAATTATAAGTTATGAATGTTGAACGCCTAGATTGTATATGTGTGTAGAAAGAGCTTTCCTAGTTTGGCTTTAATTTTAATTTCAGTAGTTGGTGTTCCTATAGTTATACGACACATCCACACACACACACACAAATATATATATATATATATATATATATATATATATATATATGTATACTAATAATCATAGAATTAACGATAAGTTAAATATCGTAGAGTGATCTATCTCGATAAAATAAAGCTCAATACGTTGAGTAGAGCAATCAATTTTTAAGACAGCAAGATGAAGATAAAAAATTGTATAAAATTATATGAAGTTACATAAATTAATACACATTTTATTACATCGTAAGTTCAGATGCAAGGAGTTAGATTAATCCTTAAACCATGGTTTTTCAAATATAAAACTCTTCTCGTCAGAGGATAACATTTGGTAATATGGTATTTATAACAATTAAATATTACCTAGTTCCATTTCACTTTGAAAAATTGAAGAATAACAACCAAAAAAGGTTGGGGATGAATAAATAAATGTCCGGGAAGTAAAAAAATTAGCAGTATTGCGTAGTCATTTTCGAAGACGAAAGGGACGTTATGGTGTAGATAGTCAATAGTAAAAGTAACAGTTTGTAGAATTCAAGAAAGCTGTGTAACAGTTTACCAGTAAAAGGGGGAGGGTTCAAAATATCTCACTTGGTCCCTATGGATTCGTACTCCGTTATATTTATATTTCCGTATAGTTACAAGTAATAATCCTGGAGTGGTATTTTAAATATCCAATTCGGCAAATCCGAGGTGAATATTGTTTGTTGAAAGACTCTATGTGGAAAAGTTCATATCTGCCTTCAATTTCTTGCTTCCCGGGAAAAGAAATGTTACAAAAGTTTTATATATCATCTTAAATATTCTGCTTATAGTCGGAACATTTGACGACTAAAGAGAATACAACCGGATCCAGAGAGGTCAAAAAAAATTTTGTACGTCTAATGTTTTAAGGGTAGTGTGAAGGAGTGGGTGGGGGTAGGAGATTAGTAAAGTCTATAAGTTAAAGTTTGGGTGGTCAGCTAAGGTGTGTCTGTGAGTGGGGGGAAATTCCGTTGCTTATATTTTGAGGTTAAAGGAAGGTTTCTAAGTGCGGTGAAGCTATCAGATAGGGAGATATGTAAGCGGGATTAATATGTAGCCGTAATTGATATTCTTATTGTTGTTGCTATTATTATAATTATTATTATTATTATTATTATTATTATTATTATTATTATTATTATTATTATTATTATTATTATTATTATTATTATTATTGTTATCAAAAGGAGAAATAAATTTTTCAGAGCAGATGTATTACAATTGTGAGTGTTTTATTCTGAAGGTAAGGAAGGTTATAATTTTGCGTAGCTAATAGTATATTAAATTATGTTATCTGATTCTAGTGGGGTTAAAAGGTGGAATTCAGTGTATGAACTTAGATTGATATGATATTAACTTATATTAGATCATATTGAATTATCTTGTCGCCAGGGGGTATTATTGAGCTGTTAGTCTTTTAGTATTATGTTGATATTTGTTGAGAGAGGTGGGTTGGGCAGGGGGATATCTGTAATGAAAGATCGATGTTAATGAGGTCGTGTGGTTGTGTAATTAACTATATGTTTTGCTATTGGGTAAACATAAATCTATTAGAGGAGTGAGGATGGTCTATATATCTGGGGGGAGGACTATGTCGGGCTATGTGTATTTATGTATTAATGTATGTAACTTTATGTAATGTTGTACAATCTTTTATTTTCATTTTTCTTTTTTTAATATATATATATATAATTGTATATAGATAGTGTACCTTTCTATATCCATTTAACACCTTGTCATTTGTTCTAAATCTAATGCTCACTAGTAAACCATAGCAGTATTGACATATCATAACGTTACGTGTGTTGACAGAAATATTTTACAAGTATCATTAAATCTGTTGCATCATCATTTGGAATAGAACTTCATTGTATTGAAGCGGAAAGACACGAACATGTTGCTCGATTGGGCCCGAGGCATTAATCATATGTGTTTATATCAGATAATGGTTTGGAGATATGGTCTGTATTTGCACATATCGTCTGAATCCTGGAGAAGGATTATACACTTGAGGAATGATCTTATCATATTCCTTCGTCGTTGGCTGATATATAAGCAAGTATTGAGAGGCAACAGTCGACAATGTGTTTTGGATTAGGATCGACATATATTATAAACAAAAACACAATGCTAAAAATAGCAAGTCATTATTTGTATTGTTATTCTAAGAAAAGCGATGGAGATCGTGTAAATTAAATAATTAAAAAAATAAAATAAAAATGTATCAGACGTTTAATAGATATTCAAATCTCTGTAACCTTGGTGCCGATAATAATAGTAATAATAATAATAATAATAATAATAATAATAATAATAATAATAATAATAATAATAATAATAATAATAGTAATAGTAATAATAATAATAATAATAATAATAGTAATAGTAATAATAATAATAATAGTAATAGTAATAATATTAATAATAATAATAATAATAATAATAATAATAATAATAGTAATAATAATAATAATAATAATAATAATAATAATAATAATAGTAATAGTAATAATAATAATAATAATAATAATAATAGTAATAATAATAATAATAATAATAATAATAGTAATAGTAATAATAATAATAATAATACTAGTAATAATAATAATAATAATAATAATAATAATAATAATAATAACAATAATAATAATAATAATAATAATAATAATGATAATGGCCTCATGAACAGTAAATGCAGATTGTGTTGACAAAAAGAGAAACACAGTAATTAATATCATAAGTGAGTGTAGCTAACTCGCCCCAAACGAATACAATAACACATATGACTGTGTGGGGAAAGCACTACAGTCGGTACTATGCCAACAATTGAATTCATAATACGAAGGCAAATAGAACAAACAGTACTTGAAAACAAAAAAAACACATAACATTATCTGGGAAATGGATATACAAACAGATAAACTCATACAAGGAATAATATTGGATCTTATTTTAACTGACAGAACATGGTAATCTGGTAAAATCGCAGACCACAGAGTGAAGATCAAAAGGACGAAAAAAACAAAGAAAATACAAATAATTAGCCAGAAAACGTAAAGGAATATGGAGCATGAACAAGACAGTATGATACCAATAATCGTCTGAGCACAAGGGACAATATGGTATACTATAATATGATATTATATATTAGAATATAGTGTTATATCATATGAAAAATGGTGCCGCCATTGGCTACCACCAAACAAACTATGTGTAGAGTATCAAGGAAGCGTAGAAAACTGAGAAGGAACAGCACAAGTCAGACCTCCAATGGAAGAGTGCAGATAATGCTGGGACCTTGTGGCGACTTATTGCCACCCAAATTCAAGAGTAGACCAATAGACTTAACGAGAAATCAATGGTAAGCGTATGTTGCGATACCGCAAGGTTATTTGCGGTGGTTATCGAAAAGGGGTGAAGCATTGAGAGAAATATCCGGGGATGGGGTTCTTGGTCACTCAGATTCCAGGAAATAGCACTGGTTGTTGTCGGTGAACAGTCACTGACGATGATTTGTATGAGAACTCCTAGTGAGTACAAACATTATAATAATTATATATAAAAAAGAGCATTACACGCATCGTATGCAACTTAAACTTCAAACGATAACAGAATATGACATTCTACAAGAAACACATTGCCGGTAACAACGACGAGTTAGCAGTTTTGATAATATTGATGATAATAAGACTTGCAATTAGAAAAATAAGACAAAACTACTATTCATTTGACACGATCAAAAAAAAAATAATATACACAATAATACCACTGAGATAATTTCCAAGAAAGATAAGTAATATATAAACATGTGCATACGGGCGACATACTTGTGTAATTTGCTCTCCAAATTACATACAATAAAATATTAGCAATGTGGTATGTATACTGACTAGAGTTCCGATAAAGTAATCATCATCGTAAAACCACGTATGTCATAAAGCTAGAAGGAATGGGCCCACCATCCAAACGGAACGACAAAATAAAATATCATGACAAACCGCTTGTAAAACTACACGTCTATAATTGTGACACAATATACAAATAAAAATCACAGAAAAAATGTACATCACTCTCGGAAAAAGAATATCCGGAAGAAAGTATTCAACCAAGACAAAAGGAAATACTATACACAATGATCGAGAAATAGAAAACATTAACATTAGTATTAAGGAAAGCAAAAATTATCTCCTATATATTTATCAAGTGATCTGAAGCTAAATAGTGTAATTCCTGTAGAGGTTTAATCACATACAATTGGAGTACTTATGAAAATAAACCGTCAACATAATGCATTAATACACCTGGGATGGAAAATTAAACGTCAAATTAAAAGGGAATACTTACATATAAATATGAAGTGTACACATATCCTATTATTTTTGAAAACAATGAAATCAAATTTAATTAAAACCTATAAAAAGTAAGTTCGTAAACGATGACAAAACAATTATGTAGAACTATATAAAACGACTAGATCACAAAATAAATGCACATGAGCATGGGTAAAGGGTTTTGTTAACTGAACAGGGGAGATGACATTATATTAATAATGTAATACTCACGATTGCGTTTTAAAACTTACCAATTAAAACGCAGAAGGCCAATATGAAATGCATGCATGAGAATGTGTATGATACAGTTCGCTACATAAAAAAAAACTAACACACAACTTACATATATGTTTACAATAAAAGAAAACACAAGTGTTAATAACTCATTAAGCTGATTCAAACGTCATCGAGACTAGAATTGCCGCAGGCATAACCTTTTATGCATAACCTGTCTGGAGAAGTTTACGCTAACTGATGAAATACATAAAATATTCAACTAATATATCTAATTACCCTAGTACATCATATTATAACAGACGGAGAGAAAATGTGCCTATTATTTGATATACATCTGTAAACATATCATGAAATATTTTAAAAACGGTAAAAGTAATATAGTTATGGCATGGATCAACTACAAGGTAACCTACGGCAAATGGAAGACCTCACTGTAAAAAATATGTGTACACTATCAAATTAATAGATACAATATGTAAACATGAACACTGAAAAACAATATCTGGTAGCAATACTACTATATGGAGAAACTTTACATCAAGATTACAAGCCACCATTACTGTTAATCATATACGTCCATTTAGTGGATATTATACCTATAAACACATGGATGGTTCTGATATCTGAACCACTAAGATATATTTAAATTAAAAAGCGAGCTAGATTAATATACTTGCGAAAAATCAAGACATTTCCTAAGTAATACTTGATAGTAGGGGCATAACAAATAACTACATTATGCGTTGTAGTTCTAGTTAATGTCGCAAGCCATTTAATAGGATGTACACTCTAGACAACAAGGTAATCGAAGACATTACAAAGCCACGTATAACCTTCTATTATGAAGCAGACACGGAACCTGATACTGAGCTAATCTATGTGAAACATTGAAATGTGCGAATATGTTTAGTAAATGGAAAATAATGCGTGTATGATGAAATACACTTAGCAAAATGCGTATCCTAAAATACAGAGGAACTTAATACGTCTTTAAAAATAAATCAATAACCGTACAAAAAACTAATGGAAACTAATGGAATCTCGTTGCACATCTCCTTATTTAAGATGACTCTAACATGTTCCCTCTTATACTCAGTAACTCTTTTATATCTACAGTGCAAGCTTTCCTTGTTTGGGGTTAACAATGTTTACAAAATGTTACACTAAAAAAGGTGATACAAAAAGCAGGGAAAAGATGCAGATGAGTTATAATACTTCATAGCTTCATCATTCAACTTGCACCGACACACCCCACATCTAAAACCTAGACGAAGAACAAACAAGATCAGCAAAACTTTAGTCACATGGAAATTGACATCTGATTATTTACAGCGAAGCTAATGAGTATATTCTAAGCAAAATATTCCCTTAAGAGAAGATATTTTCGTCGGTAGAAAAACTGATAGTACGGGTTGGGCGTAATGGGTTAAAATTTCAGATTCATGCGAGTAGTATTTTTTGTGTTCATTTATACATAAATAACACTAAACAATCAAACATTTTGAAAATTTTACAAAATTCAGAATGGCAGGCAAACAATAGCCGTTAGGGCTCCACAGGACTCAAAATCCATATTTTTCGGTGAAAAAGTGGTTTCAGGCGAAATGGCAGGTCCTAAAACATCCTCAAAATCTATGAATGGATATAGATGGTTAAATCTGATGTAGTACTTTTATTTAGGACCATTTTTTTCACGATTTTTTGCGGTTTTATTTATGCAGTCTCGTTTTCGTCTGGACAGCCTCGTTTTCGACTCGACAAGTCTCGGACACTTCCGCGAGCTGTCGGCTCGTAGCTGCCGAGCAGTCACGGAAATAAGGAGCAAATCCTGGAGTAGTACCAAACTTTCAAATATTAAATCTTGACGAACATGCATTAGACAGAATAATATAATCATAGATAATCTATAATTAACTGTGCATTCCCATTGCAAGACGGACGAGTTACTCAGAGCATCCGCAGTCAAGGGGCTCAGAAACTGCTGCTGCTGTCACCTTTTCCTAAGATGGCGTTGGATCCAAAAGTAAACAAACATGGCGGTAGAGACCGCGGCACCGTACATGACGAAGAGCACGGTACAAAATAGCTATTTAACAATCTATTGAGGAAAAAAGTCTATATCTGCTGCAGACTTATAAGTAGCCTACCCTAATCATGCAGCCAATTTTGAACATTAAAACATTACAATGAACTCGTGCATCTCCATAATAGCTGCTATCTGTATTCCAATGTTTATATAGTAATGTATTTGGAATGCATGAAAAGGGTAATGCATGTCATATACTCAGTACAAGATATCAAATACACTTAAAGAAATTGAATTGCACTGAGACAGAAAAATAATGCTTAATGAACATTGATTACTGAACTAGTAAACCTCTTATAGTGCTAAAAAACATATTTAACTGTTAATTTTATGGAGGGTAATGGGAAACACATAGACTCCAATTTATAGCCGGATGACAGCCTTTTCAACAGGTAACAATGCAAGCATACCTGCCCGTTGTAAAACTTATGATGTCGGTAAACAACATATCAAGTATATGCAATAAATGATATACAAAAATACCAATTGTGTCATATTTAAACGTCATACATAAGACAAAAAGAAGACAAAACTGAAAATACATTTGCCAGATTAGTTACTCAATACACTCAATAAAATGGTTTACTACTTCAGAGCAAGTGGTGGAAAATAGAAATAAAAAACAGTGCAATCCGATACAATAGACAATTAATACCACCGCTAAATTTAGACCTGAATCATAAATACGTAGGCATAGCTTAAACTTGTACTTTTCAATTAGCAGCGATAATAAAATATATCATAGAAAATTATAGTTGTAACCAAAAAACTTACTCATTAATATTGCTAAAAGATACTACTAAGAGAAAAACCAATACATATGTGCTAATCATACCAACTATTTATTACATTTACACAATTAAATTTAATCAATGCAGTAAAGTATTAAAATAACTAAGAACTAATAGACAATTAAAAAAAATATATTGCGATATTTTTTAGGATGCATAAACGACGCAATTGCTGCTGAAATACCTTATATATATTTCAGAGTAGTTCCTTACAAAGACCAACCCTGCTTTAAAGTTAAGATTAAAGACTATTTTAAAGCGGCAACATCAGGCGAGAAATTTCACATCGGAAGAGAGAAAACATGAAATATTTACGAAAAACAAAAGACGATATGAACTAATGTTATAAAAATAAAGGTAGTAGTATACAGAAAACACAGTAAATGTTGACTCTAAAAAGAGGCAGGACACTGAAAACTGCATTATGATTGAACATGCTGGAAAGATTTTCGCATAAAAAATGTAAATAGGAAAATTACGACCTAATAAAACGAGTTTACTTTGTAAATACATAAAAATAGAACAATTACAGCCCAACATAACTATCAGAAACTTAATACATCATATACTATTAGATATATATATACAAACATAAGAATTATCCAGACGATAAGTACATACATAATTATAGTCAATTAGATCGATGACAGTTGTAAAATAGTATGCAACGCCATGCCAGCCAATGCCATATCGATGGGAGGTAAGCCAATCAACTGAATACATTGAACTCACAAAATAACTGTTGAAACTATGTAGCATGAAAACGTGCAATAAGAAGTGTATGAGCAACATTGTCGCGTAAAATTTAAAAAAAATGATGGTAGACAACGGAAGAATAACATGATGCTCCGTGGAAAGATCACCAAACTGTTGCAAAAAACTGACATGTACGTAAACACCAATGCAGGTCTAGAGACGTCTACCCTAATACAATGACAGATTAAAAATAAGGTGAAATGAAATGACGCTTGGTTGGTTAACTCAGCTAAAATAAAGATGACGATGTAAAACTGAGAGCAATAAATATACCAAGAGCCGCTTGGGAAGATGTGTGAGATAATCTAATCTGGCGTATCCATTAGTTATCCGCATATAAAATAGTAATATACGCAACATGTTTGCCCTACAAACGTGCATTAAGACAATGTGTGAGTATCGAATGATTGTATGCAGTTAGTATTGAATAGAGTGTATTTACTTACCATACTCTGTGACATGAGTGGCATGTTGTTTGGTCTAGTACATATTCTAGTGTATTTTTAATTGATGCTGGTTTCCTTTACCCAATATAAATATAACATCCCTAGATACGTTTCGCACTACTTCTGTCACCGAGAATCTGTTTGTAATATACTGTGTGATCTTTTTCTACCTCATTTAAATAAATTGCCGGTGTTGTGTTGCAAATAGTGAAACTGCTCGTCTCCTGTAAATCGCTATTGATTGGGAATCAAGAGACAATTGTTTTTCCACAAGCTTTTTAAGTATAATATATGATGGAATTGCAATTATATGTCAATCTGATAAATTACACATAACCGTCTTAGAAAGCTAATCTATTTCATGTAATCATTGCCTTAGGTGGAATATGAACATTTGTCATTTGAATATTTTGTTCGTTTAAGTGGCCACTACAAAAAATTACTCCTGCTGTGGCATTTACAGCATTTCCGTTCCTTCGAAAATTGGTGTAAACCTCGATCAAAAAATACATACCTGGTCAGATCTACATATAGTGTATGTTCTGTCTACGGTCAGAGCTTGCAAATCACTTTTTGACTTGGACGATTTTCATATTTTCTCATACAGCGTATGTTGTTTCTGGAGTTGGATATCTCTCACACAAAAACGAATGTGGGACTTAATTGTCCCTCGTAGGGACGTAAGTACATATAGCTTGGTGTGAGATAGAATGTGTGATAAATATAAACTGATAAAAAGACAGGGGGTTATAAAGAATGACAGCGAGAGGGAGAGAGAGTGACCTAATTATAACGAGAGATAGAGGGGATAACATAGCGAGAACAATCAGAAACATGGGTATATAAAGATACAGTGAAAGGTCAATAGATTAAGTTATTTGCAGTTATAACACGGGGTAGTAAAATAATATTGTTTTTCCTATATTTAAGACCTTACACACACTTTCTAACTCGTCGCGTGTGTAGTCCAAAGTGACATCGGTTAACGATGTTATTAATAAATAAACATTCAAGAAAAAAAAAAATGACCTCGAAAAGATTGATGTCGAAGACGCGGTTAAACAAAAACAATCTAAGCCAATCAGATCACCTGCCAAAGAGTAATATGTTATTTACTTCAATGTAACGTGTATGTTTGAACTCCATGTGCATGACTGAACTACCAGTACATTTCCATTGTCTTATATATGTTAAAACTAATATATATTTATATATATTTTGATGTAATTTTACACACACGAACAGTATATTGGCACACTTGTACCTTATATACCAAGGGAGAGCCCCACAGAAAGCCTAGACAACTACATAAGATGTATTATAATTAAATGATAACAAGCGTAATTGTAAATGGCTTGTCCGAGAAGACGGAGTGGTTTTAAATAGTAACTCATAGATTTTTAAAAACTTATTTTCTAAAGTGATCTCATGAATGCTGAACAATCGCTATCATTTTGATAAGTAATAACGTGTACGCAACAACTATTTTAATATCTAATGTTCAACATGTTACACAGTTTAAATTTACAAAGAGAAATAATATATATTACTCATACAGTCCTATGCAGAGCATCTCTCTCGCTCTCTCTCTCGCTCCTTATCCAATAATATATATATATATATATATATATATATATATATATATATATATATATATATATATATATATATATATAATGAATGAAAAGAGACAATATTTATTAATCATGATGAATTGATAATTCAAATAATGAAAGGGCAGCTTGTCTGTTTCGTACCTCGCTCAACAGAGCCAAATATCGAGGTAACGTGTAAAAATATATAATACAGATGCTATGAATGGAAGGGGTACCACACAATTAAAAAAATAAATAATTCAAATAGAAACAACATTAAGCTCGAGGAGATTTACTCTTGGTTTGCAAAGAGGAAGTCCTTCCCGCACATACCAATAACTCTATCATTTATTTATTGAAATACAGTTGAAGTATTCACTACGTTGGGATGATGTCACAAAGATTAGACATCCGGGTCAAACAACACGAACGGAAGTTTTACATAATACTAATAGTTCGTCGATAGCCGATCATCTGATAGATAACCGCACCTGTGCCGCTAATTTAGTGTCAACTTATTCTTCATTCGTAGTAAGTCGCACTCTCCCTACCATCTCAAGATCATAGAAACAATTTATATTAAGTCCTTGAGGCCTTCTCTTTGCAAACAAAGAGACCATCACCTGAGGGTTAATGTTTTTTCAATTTGATTGAATTTTTTTTTAACCCTCTTCCTTCGCTACAATTCTCATGGCATCTTTATTGTATTTCTTTACACGTTACCTCGATATTTGGCTGTGTTGAACGAGGTACGAAACCGGTCAGCTTCCCGTTTATCTGTGTAATTCTTCATTCACCATGATTAATAACGATTGTCTCTTTTCAGCCATCATAAATTGTTGTACTACAAAGAAAATATGTAAATAAATATATATATATATACATATATATATATATATATATATATATATATATATATATATATATATATATATATATATATATATGAGTATAAATGTATATTAATACACACATTATTGGTTACATATGTGCATACATGTTTCGGTTGCACACTTCACAGAATGTAAACCTCATCAGACCAAGGATTTTATTTTCTGGAATCCTTGGTGTGATGAGGTTGACTTTCTGTTAAGAGTGCAACCGAAACATTTATGCACATATGTACCAATAATGTTCGTATACATAAAAATGTATACTTATAAACAGATCTACATGCTATTGAGCACTTTTTATAAACACTTGAGTTTCACCAGATTTACATCTACAGCAACTAATACAATACATGTACTATATATATATATATATAAATATATATATATATATATATATATATATATATATATTAGTATATCTATATATTATGTGTGTATACATATATATATATATATATTTATATATATATATATATATGTATATATATATATATACATATATAAACTTCAACTTTTAAAGTTTTACAGTGTTACGCTCGCTTAATTAATTCTTTTTCCAGAAACAATACATGTTGGGATCTATTAGTCAATCCGACTTCTTTATTTTTGGAGACTTGCTAAGTATAATTGATGGTGTGCTTGTTAAATATAATTTAGTAGCAAGAACTCATAACTTTTCATAACCTAACTACTTCGATTCCTTAGAGAAGCAAGGTTCATGCGGTTTCAAAGCTATATATTTTACTGTATAGGATTCAATAAAAAATAGACGACATCCTTCAAAGAGACGGGCTTCAACTTTAAATTAATATATATATATATATATATGTATATATATATATATATATATATATATATATATATATATATAAAGAGAGAGAGATAAAGAGAGCGAGAGATAGAGAATACGGAGTGGATGTAAAATATTTAGGCAGTACAAAAAAAATATTTAAGTAATCCGAGAGTGTGCTTTTATTTTTCAACGTACATGTATAACATCGAAAAAGGTGAATCGTAGCTGCTAAATGTGCCGGCCTATACGCGTACATTACATCGTTAATCAATACTAGTTCATAGCACTTCCTCCCAATCCTGTACAATGAAAGGGTGATATCTATTTGCATCGACTATAATGTTAGCCAACCGTTGATCTTGACCGCTCGAGTTTTCCATTAGATAAATATCCGACAAAGCATTCTTCAGATTAAATTGCTATACATTTAGTTTGAACGGGAATTATTCTACTAATGGATAATAGATAATAAATCATTACAGGAGGAGCGAACTACATTTGCACTTGCAATAGTTTAAATTCGAGTCTGTAAATTAGAATGTGCACTATCTCTTTGCACATTCAGCGGTTTTGATGTCGGCTATTTTACCAAAAGTAACTATTTATGTTCATTTGATCATTCAGATGAGATACTTTAAAAGGAATCCTTATAATAATTATATTTGGTTTAGTATCTATAACACTACGATAAGATAAATGCTGCCCGTTCATTTGTTTATTTGTCTGAGAAATACATTTAGAGTATAAGACATGAGACTGTAAAATAATTTATTTTATGTAACTATCATGAACAATCACTGAGCATCACTTGTGTCTAAAGCCCTACTGACTAAATACAGCCAACCATAATCTTAATAATAATGCTTATTATAATCATAATCAGAATCATAATAATAACAATATTCATAATCATAATAATAATAATAATAATAATAATCATACTCATAATTATAATCATACTCATACTCATTACAATAATCATAATCATGAACATAACAATAAAATTAAACATACATTCTATATAATACGGTAATAAGTATTGATAAATATGGGTATGATGATGTTTTTACGAGTGTGGGATACCAACATCAAAATTGTAAACATAATCATTGTTTATTAAATGTCATCTCATCCATACTCCGACAGTTATATTCGTTAAAGTATTTTAATAAAATAAATTCGCAGATAAATACATAAAATAAACATTGCATCTTTATAAAGTAAATTATATTTTGTAATACGACTAGCTTATATGTAAAGTTCGATTTACACTACCAAACATTACTTGCTGTTTGCTCTTGACCGTAAAATAGCTTCGTCATGAAGGATGCTGGCAATCGATAGATGAATGTATTTATGATGAAATGTCAACCTCGGATAAACTTTATCACAACAATGTGTATTTATCAAAATGACTATTTCGTTAGTAACACTGCTAAAGAAAATAATCTTCAACACGCTAACATTATCCACTGGGATATACCAACAAAGAGCAGATGCTCCAATTTTAAGGGGCCTGGGATCCTAGCGAGTAAAGTAGGAACTACTAAACGAATATACTTGCTACTTAAGTACTTAGTACTAATCAAACATCGTGCAATAACAAAAGTAATGCCACCTATAACACTATTTAAGTGTATTTAATGTAACGATATAGACATGGATGGATTACCTTATTTTTAAAGAAAACATATTACGTAACGGTTTTAGCTGTAACCACTATTTCATACTGCACAGTATGCCATCCATAGCTTATATATATATATATATATATATATATATATATATATATATATATATATATATATATATATATATATTATATATATATATATATATAGATTGGTTATATTATTATCAGAACAATATTGTTGAGAATATTACAATGCATGTTTATTTCACGAATGAATGTATTAGCGTTTTTTTTAAGTGATAGAAAATAGTGTTAATAGTTGTTGGGCACATACCAGGAATACATAAATAATAATTATTACATATCTACACAGAATTGTCTATAATTTCTTAAATGTTATATTAAGTATGTATCAAAATAATATATTTAGTTACGATTGATTTTAAGTCCACAGTATCTTAACATCTACAATGTTAGTAGTATTTAAAAACAACACACATTCTAGCATAGAGACAACATATTCGTGCGTATACAGTATTATTTAATCTCAATATCGAACGCCAAATATCGTTGGGGGGCCATTTTAACATAGATGTTTCACACTCTATATTCATGTTTATTTGACAGTGAATATTTTTTTCATAATCATGCCGAAAATCAGAAAATAATTGCAGCATAACATCAGGTTTCACCGTACACATTTATGTTTAAAGAGAAAAACTAGACTATTAATTACAAATAACACAAACAAATATATAAGTCATTTGTGGGTATTATGTTTTATTATCGACATACAAATTTAGTTCATCTTATTTTATTTACGAATCAAGTTTAAGTAACATTATTCACGAAAAATAAACTAAATGTGTCGTCTCTTATTCAATCACGTTCTGCGAGATTAAAACAAGCAGCTAAGTGTTTATGTTCATGTGTTCATTTAAAATAACTTGTTTCATTCTCAATATAGTTAGACGATTCCAAATACAGTCGAATCTTATAATCAAAAATACTCATCAAATTGTTACTTATATGTTGAGTGAAACGGAATAACGTTTTTGATTCTGCAACTCAATAAATTGTTGCTGCGGCTAATGGTCATGCTCATCATAATTATGATGAAAACATTCCAATTTTCGATCCGGCATTACCCCATATATCTAAATATTTGTATACTATGGGATAATACTTGTATAACTATTTTACATATTTTGAAAAATGTAGTTTGGTTATGAACGAATATGAAAAAACACTGCTTATTAACATACCAAATAAGGCGATTCTAACAATTTTATTTAATACAGTGTAAATATGTTATCTTGAAAAATAGTAAACGAACAACACAGAAAATATAATTGATGTGGCGAAATGTCACATTTATGATGTAAATTAAATGGCAGTGATAAAAATAGAAATGTTATGAATCATGTAATACTCGTAAAGTGATGTGCGTTCGGACAACTATATACGGTGATATTCTATGCATTATACAATTCTCACATACGCTTCAAATGCATTGAGAAATATATTCATGTTCAGTGTATTCTAAGCTATGTAAGTTGATCGAACCTCGCTGAATAATTAAGAGAACGTTGTTTATATGTCGTAAAAATATTCAGACTTTCAAATCTGAAAGCTATATTTATTCGAATCAATAATTATGAGGAGGATATGTTATGCAAGTGTCGCGGATTGAGGTTAAAAAAAGCAACCGTAAATGATGGTATCCTTTTACATTTGCATTTGTTTCGTTCATTAAAGCTGGTGCTGAATTTATATGAGCATTTTAGCCGTTTATCACATATCTAGATATTTTCTTAATTGGGAGGCGTCAACTAGTACAGTTTGTTTAATTATTCAGAATGGTTTCCCGTTAAATTACACAACAAAGCCTGCATTATACGGCAAAACTATATTAATCTCACATACCTTTTCGTGTGTCTCTTTAGCATGCCATCGTGATTTCTTCATTCTTTCTATATAAATGTGCATATCTATATATCTCTAATTACGTTCGGTAGCATTCACACTTCATCAAATTCTATATGTGAGAAAATATAAATGGCAACACAACTAATACAAAAAGTGCATTCTTTGTTGCGTTACGAATCAATATTTCTTCTCATCCAATGACAAATATGATTTATATTATGGATTACTGTACTTATATGTTTTCGATTTTTGTAACGCTGTCAGTTGAACGTGTACTTTCCAGTATCATTTAACGATTTAGAAATATCAACTTACGTGTTTAGCGGCTTTCTTCAATAATCATGTAGGAGAATTAACTTTATGAGCGCAAACATAGAGAGTTGCTCTTATTCCTACAGATTACTGATAATCATAACAAAATATAGGAATATATGCAAATGTGGAAATCTCATTTTTGTGAGCACAGAAGAAGCTTAGACTTTGTAACCGATGATACAAAAAAGTAAAATAATGTTATTTCACTGTTTTTAATAAAGACATAATATCTTCTATTGTTCTAAATCGTGTTGTGAGCAAATATGAATTTATCTACGGACACAGTTTAAGGAAGAAAAACACATAGGGTGAATGTGTTCATTTTTTGAAGCAATACTAATAGTGCGTATATTTTATTGGAAAACACTGCTCTCGTATTATGTCTTTAAGTAAGATTAAACTCGGACATTGTTTTCAATTTAGTTTGTGAAAAGGTACATTCTATTATAAAAGTAAGTGTGAACAGTGTTGAAACGAAGAGCAAGTAACTGTAATACATTAAGAAGTTTAAAACACGTTTTCATTGTGTGGCAAAGTTCGCTTTGGCCGAAGAGATATTTCTTGGGACCAGCACCAATGTAGAACCATTGTATGCTTTGGGACGGCTGGGCGATCTTTGCCGGACTTTATGTGACGACGGGATGATTGGTGACAACATGTGCACGTATGTGCAGTGTCTCACCTTGTTATGTCCAGTGAGCACTCATCGTATGACTTGCTAGCGGGCTTTTTGATCAGGACCATCGTGCTGCAAATCAAACAGTATGTAATAATAGAGCAAAGAATGATGCTTATTATATAACCATATAATTATTATATTTCAAAAAGAAACATCTCAGAGCGCGCGACAAGACGCTTGCGTCTTTGTCCGAATCCCAACCAGTCTCTCAATGTTTCAATCTCTTTTCTAGATAGAGAGAGAGAACGGGGGAAAATGAGAGGGAAGGGGAGAGACAGAGGGATTAAGGCATAGAGAAAGCCGTAATTATTGTTTCACCAAATCTCGGTGACAGGTGTTATTTGCCCTCTTAAACCTGACTGGTGTCCTTAATATTGTTTATATTTAAGCTGACATCGGATTACACCGAATACCTCGATCAGTGAGCTGACACATTTAGCGAATTCACTTTATTTGCAACTCAAGTCTGGCCCAATGGTCGTGAAAATAACGAGAAGCACTTAGCTTCCCAAAAGATTACGCATTGTACCATAATTGGAGCAGCTCTGACTAGAACTAAAAGAGAGGAACAGTACCTGCTGAGAAATTAATCGAATCTAAGAAAAGCGAATGCGAAAAATGTATGTTTTTGGCACGGTGGAAATCTTCCGTGCGCGAAAAAGAGCCGTGCCGTTCAAAGGAGTATATAAACGCTCAGTCAGGAAAATGAGAGCATCAGAATGCGATCAGGCACATAGTTATTACAACAGTGATATAACGATCTGTTCTACAGACAGGGTTTTCAGTACGATAAAGATAACAGCCTTAGAAAAGTGTATCAGTGAGGTTCAACCTGACATGATAGCGCTGACAAGAGTTTAGCAAAAGCATTGTAAAATTCAATTAAGCGAGGCAGAAGTGGTGCGGTAGGGGTATCGTTAATCTGAGAACTAAGTAGAAACATATAGAAGGGGTATATGTGTATATGTTTCAGTTGTACGATGTGATTTGTGTCAAAATTGGTATTGACTCATGGAATTATTTCAAAGAATCAATATATATATATATATATATATATATATATATATATATATATATATATATATAATCGTAAACGTGGGCTAACAATAAGATTGGGGTTAGGTGTGTTTACCGAAGCGAGATAAGTGATAGTAAACACAATCGGAAATTATAGATATTCATCATATATGTATCTGACAAGTATATACAGAATATAGTGATAGTTCGGACTTTAACTATCCATATGCAAATGTGGCCATACACACATCAACAGACAGGGTAGTCACATACTGTAATCAGTTTCTGGGTTTCTTAAATAACTGCTTCCCAGTGCAAAATGTAAACATACCTAACATATATATTGGCACCCATATATCATTCATTCTTGATTTAGTGTTACTTAATGATACAAATGTAATCCGTGACATTGATTATTAAGCCTAGGTAGTAAACACTAACTACTCTACTGCTGTAGTTTACTATATATGTAAACAAGTATAAAACTAGAGCAATACCCACAAATTGAAATTACAATCTATGACCCCATTATGCAATTTATAACATATGATTTTTTACTGTGAACTAACAGAACAATGACTCCTTCTTTTCATAAAATTAGTAAACACGACTCTAGTTTATAATTCTGTGCAGAAAACAGGCATTTTATCTTGTATATGTATTAAAGTTTATTATAAATAATGGGGTTCAGGTATTTTGTGTGTAGTATCTTTAAAGTTATGGTTCAACTATGAAATTATAGACTCAATCATTGATAATCACTTTCTAAATATACCCGGCGTTTTGTAGGTATTGTAAATACTATCTAATACTGAGAGTATGCCAATAATATATTTATTTAAAACTTGCTTTTATTCATTTTCACTTTTCTCCAATGGGTGTGTGCCTCCTCTCAGACAATCGTTCGCTACGTGTCAAATATATATTAAGATAGCTGCAATAGAGTATGTTTTTTGTACACTGGCTATTATAATTAAAATACAGTATCTATGTTTATGGAGACACATCACAGCACGAAAGAGGGAGTGGATTCCGCAGCAAATAAACTAATTAACACGCGCATATGGTATGACTTATTTATATGTGTATCTCATTAATTTACTATTAAGATATTATGCTTTGAATTCGTTTTACTACGAGAGCAGAATTACCTAATATAATATCGCAAGTGTGTATTTCATTATATTATTTAGAAATTGTTAAAATAAGAAATATTAACAGTGAAATACTTTATTTATTATATATGTTTTAAAATAGTAAAACTCTTTCAATACCGTTAATATAAACTATTATAAATACTTTTCCAGAAAAATACATATTTATTGAACATAAATATATAATGTTGCAAATTTCAACACATGGGATACAATTGTGCATGTAAAAAAACAACATTACAATATATGCATACACAGATAATACACTAGAGAATACTTTCTACTGTGAATTATAATGAAGAGATTTAAAAGTTTCGCCTCTTGAATTAAGCAGCTTACACAACGATTACCCTCGCCTGTAACATCAATGACACTATTTACCTATTAAGTGGGGGTGGTGATGCAGTATCATACCAATACCTACTCAGAGTTGCAAACAGGCTCGTTTCAGATGTGCACCAAGATACAGTTTGCCAACATGTTTTTTTAATATCATATTACATAGGTATATAATCTGAATGTATCATATTTGAAACTAAACGCATTTAAGGAGTAATTTATTGTACATATATTGTTTTTGCTAAAACATTTTCAACATAGTACATTTCAAAACATTTCTAAAAAACACAGCTGTTATTTTGATTAGACCCCCATGTTTACATTCAGCACTGAAGCAGCACGTACATCTACTCCCTTGTATGGAAATGCCTTCAATAAATGTGCCTGGTGTAAATTACGGATGTCTAATTTATTTATTGGCCAGTAAAAGAAACAAGGTTACAAAGAAAAAAATATTTTTTGAGAAATATTCGTGAATATTGATCGCGATAATTCCGTATCATAGGTCGAACAATTAACTTTGAGTGACTTACAAGGTTGTTTAAAAGTGTATGTGTGCAACATCTACACATACACCTATTACATGGTCCACAACATATTGTTATTACTTGCCATATGCATTCATATATCATTCTCAACGTAGATGCGTTATTGGACAACAACAAGAACACCTTATTTGTATGGTGCATGCTTTTAAACTAGTTTTGACTCAGAATGAATGAAGAATGGGAAGATGGGAATTTAATTCATGGACACAAGCAAACTGTATAATGTTAATACATACATATAAATTTAGTGCTTTTGATCTGATATATTATTCCAGTAACATTATACACACCCACGCAATATACAACAAGTATGCACACTCACAGTAAACCAATAGCGTTTAGCTATCTACATATTTTGAAAATGTCTGAAGATTGGGTATAATGATAACTTATATTTTCATTGCCGAAGTTAGGTTCCAGCAAGTCTGTTTTACGTCTTGAAAATAAGAGTTCTGCCATTTATATATATATATATATATATATATATATATATATATATTTATATATATATATATATATATATATATATATCGTTATATAATGCATTTGTTAAGAGTATATCGCACAAATGTTAGATAGTAACCATTAGTAGTGTTGTTTGCAAACTTATTAGATAACTTACGACATATAACTTATTGATGTCTAATTGATGTATTTCAGTTCTTCATTATATGTTCATATTGTAGAAATAGACATCGTTATTCCGACAAAGACGAACGTTCATGTATATATTTTTTAACTTGACGTAATGCTAGATGACGCCTATTCCCTTTTCTTATTCTCTTATAATGGGGATTTTAATTATCACTTACATGGATTGATTTTGTAATTGATTACATTATCTTTTTGAGTTGAATTTTCAAAAAAGGAAGATGCATCGATGCGAATAGTTTACACATCTTGCGCGTTCCATCTCTCTGAGTTTGTTGTGAATCATCAAGGAATGACTTTGATTGGTTGCAATCCAGTGATTGACGACACCATCCATTGTATAATGTAGTAAACAGCTACACATATTCATAAGAATTAGAAGAAAAACACATAAGGTTCTCAGCTATAGCTGATAAACATAGATATGCTTCCGTGTTTTTTTAGAACTTGACATAATTCAGATTTTGCAGACTTAGTTACAATAAGACAACATGGAACGAGGACAATGAAATGCGTATATCTCGCCTGATAGTTTTTTTCTTTGAATATGAATACGCCACTGGAGTTTTAATATGTTTATATATTTATACTTAAAGCGATCTTTTTTTAAATTAAACCAATAATATATGCAAAGTGAGTATTACTTATTCATGGAAACGTCGTCTATCAATGATAATGACCACTACTAACGATGGGAAATTAAAATAAGTGTATTGGACACCAACCCGCCTAGAATGTCCTTGATACACACATTGAGGCTGTCGATGTAACTATATATATTACAACATATATATCATAACATTGCATATTTTTTAAATGATGGGTGTATGTAAATATTCATATTCCGATAACGTTTAATGACTATTAATAGTTCTTGAAATTAGTAATATGTCTTAACCTTATAGAAAAGGTTAAAATAATGTGTACACTGACGCCGATGTGTATGCTTTAGAATTATAAATAATTTAGAAATACATCGAAATACTCCTTTATGTGTTGGCAGATACCATATACCCTTAGCTTCAACATCTTCTTTGTACGTTGAGCTTAATTGTATTAACAAAGTTGCATTGAAATTATTTCATAGACTTGCCACCAAAATATAAAATTCCGAAATTGCTACAATCTGGTGGGTGAAGTTTGTTTAGTACGGCTTACTTAATGAATTAAATAATAATGTGGAGATGGTTTTCTGTGAATGGTTCTGTTAAATATCAATAATAACATGTGAATGATTGCCGGTATATATTTGAAAAAAATCGGTCCTAAACTATCATTTTCATTATTTCTCTCAATCATATATATATATATATATATATATATATATATATATATATATATATATATATATATATATATATATATATATATATATATATATATATATATATATATATATGTATATATATATATGTATATATATATATATGGATAGTTGTTTTAAAGCCAGCGGTAGGTTCGAAAATATTTAGTAATAATAGAATCGAACACTTAAGTTTGCGTGTCGAGCGAGCGTTTTTCCTGCACATGTTTGTGGATTTTATAGTTGCTACTAATTAGGCTTTATGGAAAAATAGTGCGCATGCGCATACGATTGTTTAAAATACATGATGCACGCGAACGAGACAGATACATTTAAGGTGCTGAATTACCGGGTGTGTTTCTTGTTTTACTTTTAGTATTATTACGTTATTTTATGAGCAGAAGTTACTCTTAAAGTGTACACTTCTATTGTCAGCTTATTTTGATACAAGAACATTATTAAACATAGTTTATTGTAGTATGTAAAATATATAAAATAATTGCTTAGCTATATATTGGAAATAATGCTATAAATGGTATATATGTATATATATATATATATATATATATATATATCGACAATAAATATATAATAGGCATAAGTGTATGATGCATACCCATCTTATGGTCATAAAATACGCTAGTCTTCTCAGTTAGGACTATTTAAATGTGCGTTTCTTAAAATAAGACGAGCTTTTCAATAGTTAAATGCACCACTTTTATTGAGACAATCAGTTTAAAGCTTATTTATTTCATCATACTTTTTTTACAAGTATACATTTTTCAATATCGTATCTATATGGATAACATGTATATGATAACGGCTCATGTTCGAAATATAATATTTCGGAATGATAATTGTATTGATATATATATATATATATATATATATATATATATATATATATATATATATATCAATCTTTGTGTTATAATAATTATTAAATGATGACTTGAGGAATTCGACTGTTTGTAAGCTATTCCATAATAAAATTAAAATTAACTGACAAACATAAAATAAGTGAATAAAAATAAATAAATAATGGTAAAAACTAGTAATAGGAGTAAATGATCATAAATAAATAATCGCAAAAACAAGAATTATAAAATGAATGAATAAACAATGAAACCAAACATACAAACGATAGAATAAAATGAACTCAACCACACCACCCATTTGTTTCTTTCATTCGCCCTTAACGATACCTATAAAACATTAACTCAAGTCAGCTTATTAACAAAAAAACAACTAATCCTAAAGACGACTATGAAAGTCGAAAGCGCTCGAAAAAAACAATGCCGAATTAAGAACAATCGGAGAAGTACTATACGGATTGCCACTCGAACCAGAAGCAACACTCGACGGTTTGAGAACCTCACGAAGAAGATATAAAAACGAGTCAGTTCTGTGATGTTCAACAACGCTTGCTTAGATAATGGCTTGCTGCCTAAGTATATATATATATATATATATATATATATATATATATATATATATATATATATGTATATATATACATATATATATATATAGGTGTATATATATATATATATATATATATATATATATATATATATATATATATAGGTATTAATATATATATATATATATATATATATATATATATATATATATATATTTAAATATCAATGTGCTTAATTGTATTCTACATAATTCAATTACAAATGATTAATTCAAATATAGAGATATTCGTATTTAGTAGTTATGGTCGGCTAAGATACATGAATTAATCCGTGTATAATGTTAAAGGTGATTAAGCACAATTAGTTGATACCGTGATTATACGCTATTATTTTCATCAATATAAGTATTCAAAGAGTAAATATTGATTTACAAATTATGGTGATATGAATTAGTGATCACGCACTCTACTTGAACCAAACTTAGTAGCATCGATCTACTCAAAACTGAATTTCCCCCACCCTATTAGTCTAGTTCTATACATCAAAGTGTTTACATACATGATGTTATCTATATTCTATTTTTTGGTAAATGATGAAACACATTAAGCTTACTCGATATAGAAAGACGAGTCTTCTCTATCATCAATAATATGATATGTAAAGGTTCACTGAATTGCATTGTTTTTTTCTTGAGTTTTACAGTAAATAAACCTTAGCGGTAGTATACATTCATGTATGTGTTCACGCCATAATTATTATTCTGGCCGAATAAATATTTCTTAAAATTGAAGTACTCAAGCAATGTATAATTGAAAGTAACGTACATCGTGTCATGTTACGACAAACGAACTAAATCCCAATCTACGTATTATGTCAGTAGAAAGAAAACATAGACACAGTAAACACAAACAGACACACACAGACATTTATATGTATATATATATATATATATATATATATATATATATATATATATATATATAGTTATGTGATTATGTGTATGGAAATTGTAGCATTCGTTGTTATTTTGCTTACTATTATTTCGATTGTCTCACTTTCCTAAGTGATTAAGATGCAAAAATGGCATTATTAGTCGCCCTTAACGTCATAAGAAGTATTTTTCGTGAATATATATTCATATTTATTTTTTATATATTAACGAAAAATACGTCCGATGAAGTTAAGGGCGACTAATAATGCGATTTTCTACATATATATATATATATATATATATATATATATATATATATATATATATATATACATGTATATATATACACACACATATATATATATATATATATATATATATATATATATATATATATATATATATATATATATATATGCGTACGTGTGTTTATTTGTATGGTGCTAGAACATAGCAGGTAAGCTACACATAAAGGTACTTTTATCATGTTTTGTTAAAATATGCATGTTCTTATTTTCATTTTACAGTTCACGGTTGATTTTATAATTAGTACTTACTGTATCTACAAAGGATTTATTTTGTTTATCACATTCATCGCCCATTGATTAAGATATCTCAACGAATGCCACCTGTTTTGTTAGAAAGACATTTGAGCGTGCTCTACTTTTAAATATTCCAAAATTTACTTATTTCTTATATGGGAGAACTGAATATATTGTTGGTCAAATATTTATGTAAACTTCCGGCATCTCAGCTTTTTTTCTGTCATAACCTGCCGTTTGTTGAATAAACTAAAGTATAAGAGAATTAAAGTATGCATTGCCCGTCTATACTCTGTATAATATCGGTTCTAACACAAACTTCTTTCAATTTACCCGGTGACGATGATGTTACTGTGTAATATTGAACCATTAACATTACTTTAAACCACATCTCTTACCCTAACTTATAGAAAATTATTCAGTAATCTGCTGATCTGTGCATTCTTTGAATACCCATTCTTGCATAACTCCAAAGTTCATGTTGTTGTTCTCATGTTAACATTCATTCAATATAACATTCGGCAATGGTTGTACTCTTCGAAACAGTCATGCATACCCATTTATATGTGTTTATAGAAACTAATTATGGGTGTTTCTCTTAAAACTGATTTGCGAGTATATATAAGTGGGTTTTTAGAATGATTCGCTATTATATAATTTTAAAAGTATATCCTAATGATGAGTTTATGAATAATTGTAATATTTTAACAGTAGTGAGATTTGACACAATAGCCTTTTAAGCAGAAGTCGCCGAAACATATATGTTATCAATCAGATAACATAATTAATATTATGTGTATGTCTAAATGTGACGCGTTGATCTATTCAATTAGAAACGCTAATCGGTTGAATTAGAAATTTGGTACTAATCGGAACTGTTCTTTGTTTTATATTTGTAAGAGTTTAAGAAAGTAAAGGATATATATTATCTAATCTAATTTCTTATTTACGTCACGTATATATATTTAACAATATATTACTCATATATACTACTTTGTTATAATGCTCAATAGACTTTAGATATGTTTCTTTAATGTTTTTTTAATGTCACATCTTCTCGGTCAACGTTACGGATATATTGTAATTTTTAAATGTAATATGTCTTGTCTGAAGTTGGTTTACACTATAGTATTAAGTATAATGAAATAGAATGTTCATGCAATTCTCTTTAATTCATTTTACACATTTTACATCACTTGTTATAAATGATAGACACATGGAACCCAATGTTTCAATATTATAAGTTATTGGTCGTTCATCCTTCAAAAGAAAGTTAGCATGTACAAGTTAAATTGTAAACTTATTGTTTAAATTAGAAACAAACGATGTTGTCGAAAATGCGCTAAAATATTTTTTACAAACACAAATGTAATATATCTAAGTTACGAAAAACAATTGTCAGGCACACCAGTATGAACTCATTTTTTCTGGTTGTTATATATTATATCGATGAATGTCAATATACGTATATAAATCACAATCGCAAATTAATGGATAGCCATTCAATATAAATGCCCTATATAATTTGATGATATATTATTTTTTGTTAAATTCATACGAACACACTCATGATGTATACTTTCAAGCTGTAAAAATCAAATTTAAATAACGTGCTTCCTGGCAATTCTGTAGAGATCTGAAATAGCATATTACGCGGAATGAAGGAAGAGAAAAAAACAATAATGCAATTTAACGAAACCTCAAAGTATATTCAATCATTGAGAGAAAACAGGAATCTAGTGTTAAACCCGTCTGATTTTACAATGAAAAATGTCAGCAAGTTTGATTAGAGTTTAAAGGAATAAAAGGTGAAAATTGAAAAAGCGAATCATATTAAACGCTGAACACAACGATTTTAATGATATATATGATGTGAAATACTAAGGCTCACTATTAAGTATATTAAATCAAGAGTGGTGATTGAAAACCTCGAACTAAGCATCGCTATTGAGTAAAATTAGAATGTAACCATGAAGAGAGTTTTCATTTATCTCTTTTATTTCACTGACATAATAATAAGATGCTTATTTGTTAAGATGAATTAAGAAGATAGCAAGATTATCGATGATACAGGGACACCCTTAATGTTTACCCTGTAGATAGAGAAGACCAATAAAAAAAAATAAGCATACACTGAAAAATAATTTTACATTAAATGATGATGGACGACATTCCATATATTTCAGAATAGTTGAAATAAATGAAAACAGCTATTTCGAAGAGTTCGTCATTTACAAAAGAATTGAAAATCAGGGAGTTCCTAGATGTAAAAAACATGATCGTCTATTTTATTAATACCACACTTGAGCCTTTTAAATATCCTTCGTGATGTTTATCCCTTTTCAAACGGTAAATATTTTAATATTAATGTAGCGTCGATTTTGGTGTACCTTAAAATTACAACTTTTTCATATTATTGGTGTTGAAAACGATAGTTATATATCTATAACATAGGTTTAGAATGAAAAAAAAGTATTCTAAATATGTGTGCGAATATATATCTCATTTTTGGCGTGTACAACTTTTAAACGGATTTCTGACAGGGTTTTTCAATGATTATTACAATAACGTTAAGATGCATATTTGTGACACAATAGATAAGACATAATATCTCAAGATATTTAAATTTCTTCATATATCATATGTGTAACTGTATAGCCCATAAGTCATGTCATTTTCAATGTTTATGTTAGAAAAGACAATGTATTTACTGCAAACTGCCAGATAAACACACTTCTTATCAGTCGAACTTTCTCGCTGTTGCGTCTGTTTGGTGCTACCCTTAAGATTATTATTATTATAATATCATTGTGTTGCAACGTATACAGTAGCATGTTGACCGGTTAATCACGACACCTGTATTTAGTTTGTATTATTATGTGTATTTGTTAAACTGCAGGCTTAACTATATTGACGTCTTCGTCGTAGATAGAATTTACAAACCAAACTACACGTCAAAGGATGATGTTTGGAAACAACGCGTAAATGAATTGTTATTCTCTTTTATATTCACTATGGAATTAAAATGGTGTATTTAATTGTTTCACTCATGCAAATTCGAACACGATTGTAGCAGTAGCATAGGCGTACTATTTACAATCGATGTACGTTATGGTTGAAATGAGATAATACTACGGTGTACGATGGCGTAATCATTGTCTCTTTACTACGTGGGTGTATGGCGCTTCGACGTGTAGCGAGATCCATACGCGTCGAACAGATTTTGTCGGCAAGAACAATACACACCGGCAAATTGAGTTCGCACTATTTTCTCAAGACGACAAGACGCCGTTCCGTTCTGATTTAATTCTGATCTTTATGATATGGATAAGCCCATTGAAACCTCTTTTAGTTGTTCCCGTGTTCCTGTAAATAACTATTTACATCCAGTTAACAAAAAAACTAGTGATTTTCGAAAGTGAGATACAACGCGTCACCTCCTAAATAAAGAAAAAGATAGAGTTGACTTGGTCACTGCCTATACATAGATTTTCCGACGAACTTAATTGGTATCATACTCTAATGTTGTAAAACTAAAAAAACTGCAATGAAAAACACTACGTCCTGTTATTATCTAGGATTAACAAGTGCACACATTCTTATAAATTATACAACACTCAGTATATGCTTGTTATCAAGGGGTTCATGTTTCTGATATGCATTTTTATTGCCTTCTGGTCAGATTAGTGTCGGAGATCTGGAACCTGTTCACATTTTAAGGTAACACAATGCTAAAGAACCGCGATTAAATCGTGATAATTTAGTAACAAAATACAATAATCAATTTACGATTGAGTTAAGTTCCATTTCGATGTTTCAAATTGTATTAATAATGTTTTTTAGGGGGCTTTCCCGCTCATTTTTAAATAACGACAACTTAGCGCCTATCTTATCGCTATCTTGCTTGTTTCTACCTCATACGCAAATTAATCGTATTGAAATAAATACATGTCTAATTCATCATTTCTTCTGTAGAATTGTATTTAAAGGATGTGTATGCGCACTAACTTTTTTCACATATTTAAAAATAAATATGTACTTCATCTTGCAATTTACTGTGACGACATTATATGTTCTGATTTCGAATGGCCTCATGTAGTTTTACGCGTGAAATTTATCGTCATTTGAATATCTCAGAATGTGTCCAATACTACTTCGGTGTATACGTTCTTTTCTGTTTCGCCACGTGATATTTTCAATTCACAGTTCCTTTGCCACCTATTCAAGTGAGTGCACTGTATTTACATACATCTTACCATATTACATCTTAACATCATTCCTTTATTAAGCAAATGTGACCTTTTAAATGTGAGTGTTTTCTCTTATATTAGAGTCTGGTTGTGATACAATACACTTCTCTCGGTAGTGTTTTATTATCACGACTGCTTATTGAGGAATCACATTAATTTCAGTTTTTGTTTTACAATGAGCGCAAAATATAACATAGATCGCAAGGTATAGTTTGCACAGATCGAGTTACATTATATGCCATCATTATAGAGTCTCTATCGAAACAGCTAAGTGTATTACCCGCATGAGTAAGAGCATCGCTGAAATATTTAGTGGCAGACCCTAAACCAGGGGTGTCCTATGTGACAGTTGAACTGGAAACAATTCCCTGTAATTCGACTTCAACTGAGCGTCGTTTTAACACATTTGTATATGAGTAATATATTTAAAGATAGTTTGCCTACTCAGTTACCATGTCGTTTTACCACATTGACTTAATATTGACTTAATATATCCCAGTAGCTAGTTGATTATTGATACAGTTATTCGTATCTCGTGTACACACTATCCTCTCCTATATTGTTTATACCGGCACGATGGAGCAGTTCGCGTCCTTTGCCGACAACGCCATGAGTTACATAGTAAGGGTCCATTCTCCGGCGAATACCAGCTCGGTAGCAGACATCGCGACAGTGTCTGCTTAGCCATCATCTGCCTCAGCTGATACAGTTATGCACAAGGTTATCGAACACATTACTAGGGAACTAGAGTCATTAACGTTTCGGAGTTTTGACTGTCTTCACTCTCCTCTTCTTGTAGAGATTGCATGAACTACAGACGTGTCGGTGATTTGGGGTCGCTGATGTTACAAGCCTTGTGCGTACACACCCTCGAATAAGGGAAACGAGTTAAGGAAGAGGTGTGTGCGATACTTTATCCCCATAAGCTACCGATCGGTACTACGTTCTTCGTAAATCATTACATTTATAATACTCATTTTAGGGGATAATAAAACTGCATGTTGTATATGGTTAATAAGCTTGGTCAAAGATAAGCACACTACTTGAACGTGGGTTCAATAGACTGCATAGCGTTCTTCTAATATCCAAGTTTGGTCAAGTTACACGATACTTGGACTTGAAACTACGCAGAGATTTCACATGAATCTTTACTTGATTTCTTCTCAGCTACCTAACGCACTGATTTATATCCCTACTTTGACGGGATGGTGCACATCCGTCGACGCAGACTGACATATTCGAGAACTAAAATATAAGTATCTGTAAGAAAACCTTCCAAAGAGTTTACTAGTAATGCATTTTTTGTAGTTGTTCATGATTAGTTGTTCAATTCTTTTTCTGCCTAATCGAACGTAAAATCTTCAATAAACGCACTTTATAAAAATAAATGCTGCTCCTATTAGTGTACGTCCCAGCCGCTTTCTTAAGAAAATGTGAAAGCAGCCCAGCATGCATTTAATCACATACTCCAGCTATGTATTATTCAAACCTAATCTAGTTCTTGACCTTCTTCCTCACACATGGCTCCAAAGTATTATGAAGACTACCGTTCTATAGGAGATATCCGCTACATAGCACTGCCACTGTTCCTGATCGTTACCCTATATATTATACACAATTTTGCAGATAAGTATTATACCGTTGTAGTATGTTTTCAAAGTGGGATCCTTTTAATACAACACACTGCCGTTTTATCCTGAATATATTCCTATGACTGCTGTTAGAACTTGTTGGTGCTTTTTTATGTTTTTACTATGCGACTCGGCTGACATAATACAGAAACCCGTGTTCAACGTTTAATGCCCGATATAGTTTATTACAAATACTTCGTTTATATAGACAACATGCTAATAGCTAGCTCATCACCAGAATACAATTTAAAACATATCAGTTGTTTTGTTGATGCTGGTAACGTAACCATGTTAATATACCTCACGTTTAATATACTCTACGGTTAATATACCCCACGTTTGATATACCCCACGTTTAATATCCCTCATATTTAATATACCCCACGTTTAATATACCCCACGTTTTATATACCCCACGTTTTATATACCCCACGTTTTATATACTCCACGTTTAATATACGTGTTGTGCCACAAGTCTAGTTTACTTCTGTTACATGATACACTCAAAAAATATTTCACCCATTTTTAAAAGCGTAAGCTCTCCGTTCGGTCTGCATCCTCAAACTTCACGACGTCAATTACGACATTTTCGTGGACGTTTGAGTCTACATCCTGTGAACATTCTCTCTCCTCTGTTTGATTAATTCAAACAAAGAAGGATATCAGGTAAATACATTTGACTTGATAACTGTCAGTTTAAACTATTCACTAGGCGATGAAAACGCTTGCAGTTACATATTTACTACCACATCGCATACATGATTAGTAATTCTCTATTCTCATGGTGTTTCCAAGTGTTGCTGTTAGCCCAGGCTTACAGCATAATCACCAACAACAGATCCGACCTTTGTTATAATTTTCCTGGAGATAGACTCTTACTAAAATCCGTTACAGTAATTTCGGAGGTGAACTCTTGGCTATTTACAGAGCTATTATACACTTTCGCCACGCAGTAGAAGGTCGGCAATCTGCCATTCATAGTGATACTCGTCCAATTACGTTCACGCTATGTTTTACGTCGGATAAATATTCCCCTCGGGAATGTAGACATTTCATTCCATTTCCCAGTTCTTCAGCGACATACGCCATATATAAAGTTCGCAGGGCACTGCTTCAAGCGCACTCTCTCCTCTACCAATCAGCGGTATATCTTCACCAGAAGATATTAAGCTCCGAATAACTCCAGATAAGGCTTGTTTTACGGATCTAAATGTGTCACGTACACAGTTTGTTTTATTGCCACTTCCCGTAGGTGCCCGTCCCTACAGCTAATGAGCACATTTTCTGCGAGACAACTACACATTTTATTCGGCTCTTTGTTTATACGAATAGTGGAAGGGCAATTTTTCTTTCTTTCACAAATTAGATTACAACGAAGTCTCTGTTTTCCTGAAAAACATTTTAGCCCGGCTATCTAAGCAAACGTTGAGACGCGTACCTGGTTGGAGCCGTCTCTGTGAAAAATCGAAGTATGCAGACATGTACGAACTCCGCTAAGTACTTTCAGCACTCCTGATGCAAGATCCAAACACATACACATCTATGTGGGTGTACACTGGTCTGTCAGCCAAGGCTAGTTATACTTAATGACATGTATTGGTGTTTTTTTACGACAACCTTAAACCATTTGTATCAGCTATATATTAGCAAACACTGCAGTGCATACGCGTATAGCGAGCTCTATTTAGCGCCATGGTGTCCTGGCAACAATTAATACTGATCGTGGCAGACACTTGTAAAGCTTGTTTCTGTTTT
>OY744526.1:135802255-135832255 GCA_963556195.1 Sepiola atlantica
TTTTTTAAAGATTACTATTACAATGGGCTATTTAGTATGAACGGTGTGCAGGTTTTTGCTATAGTCTGCATCATCCTGGAGGAAGACTATTGTCATTATTAGCATTACTTTAAGCAGTGCCCCCTATATCTACATTACAATAATATATTTGGGTGAGTCAAAATATTATGTACAACTTGGCGTTGTTTAGGAACAATAAACGTAACATTACAAAATTACATTTAAAACAAATACTTCACAGATACTTACATGATAGTTATTTTTCATACATGACACCGGGTTAGGGATGAGCTGTGTCGAAGAGAAAAGAGCAAAAGGAATACTGGGGACGGATAAAAAAATAGAAACATGGAGACGCGGCTTGCGAGAGGAAGAGCTATAAAAGTGTTTATATAAAAATATTACACTATTTTATTTCGTCGACATTTAATCGCCCTGGCCAAAACCTGCTAGTATAAAATAAAAGAGGCTAATTATGATCAGTTATATGATGGTGTATTGTATAACTGGTCAAGTAACTTGTTATTTTGTAGGGTGTGTAGGGAGTAGATAAGTTATGCCTATGTGTAGTGCGTTTAAAAAGTAGATATGTTCTGCCTATCGCCGGCCCTTCACTCTTGTTTTGTCTATCAGCCAGGCGCAAATGTTGGAAGGTCTAGGACGCTTATAATCTGATATTATACCTGTAATAGTAATAAGGAAATGTTCTGCTTAAACGGTCCCTACCCTCTCCAAACTCTAACATAAACGTCTAGCTTAATCTTCCTACCCTGATAGTTGGAAAGTTGGCTCTGTGGTACCAGTCTAAAAGAATTCTGGGAATAGAACCGATTTCCAGAACTACCGCCAAATCAGTCTACTGCTCATTATTGCTAACATCGTTGAATCCATAATCAATCTAGCGATAGTACGGCACTTATTTAATGCTAAACTTCTTTCTGACCGGCAGTATAGATTTAGACAAGCACGATCTACTGCAGACCTCACAACGGCGATCTCTGACCGCATATATCATACACGCTGGCAGGCAGGTGAAGCTAGGGCAGTAGCGCGTGATATATCCAAGGCTTTTGACAAGGTATGGCATAAAGGGCTTTTCCTCGAAAATACGCTCATACATTATTACAAGAAAAATTACTTCATATAATTACATCCTTCCTAGCCAAAAGAAAATATCCAGGTTGTCCTAGATGGCCGTCAATCTTTGCTACATGGCGTAAGGGCTGGTGTACCCCTGAGATCTATCAGTGTACCATTAGTGTTCCTGATCTATATAAACGATCTCCCTGATAACATAGAGTCTGAGATTGGTCTATTGGCTGACAACACCACGCTTTACTCTCGCCATGTTAGCAAAATAGACGCGATCATATCTGAGGCAATTACTGAATACTTAGAAAATTCCCTCCAGGCTGTAGTGGATTGGCGTCATAAAAGGTTGGTAACTTTTAATGCCGCGAAGACAAAACTCATTTCCTTACATTACTAAAATAAACCTCTCCAACAACCGATTGTGATGGAAAATCAGACACTACTTGAGAGGTTATCATTCACACTCTTCAGCCTAGCCTTCACAGGTAACACACATTGGAACCAATACATTGAAGACATTACCGAGGCTGCCCCAAAAAGTTACGCTCCCTCTACCGTGCAAGTAAACTTGTGCTTGTTTTACAAATACTTAAATGTATTATGATCCGATGAAGTGGCTACGTTGGTGCCCCCTCGACGTAACTTCACTAGACCAACGCGACAATCAACAAAATCCCATCGATTCTCTGTGGAAGTGCCCAGATATCGGACACCTTTCTACTCGAATAGATTATTTCGACGTGCTGCTGGCCTCTGGGACTCCATCCCTGCCCCTTCTTCCTAGGCAGTACTGACATGCATGTATTAAAAACTAATGTAAGCAGATCCGAATTTAGGTTGCCCCCCCCCCATCTAATCTCCTTTCTTTTTTCTCAGTAGTACTTTACGTCTACAGTGGCGGCCTGCCTTGTTTGGGTGAACTATGTTAAAAAAACTAAAAAAACAAACAAAACACATCATTGTAAACAATAGAAATAAAAATAACTTAGATAAAAAGAAGCTTCCAACTCACTAATGAAAACTATGGTAAAATGTATACTGACAGTAAATACGGGCATAATGTTAGAACACTACCGAGATAACCAGCTAAATACGGAGAGTAACATCAGTATGTAAGTTTATAAATATGTACTACGAAACAATTATTATTTTCTATCAAAATATATAGAAAGTGTTAACATTTTGCATTGCTTAAGAATCATTCTGATTAGACAGGTCTATATACAAACGAAAATGCAGTAAACAAAACACATCGAACGCTGCAATCACCAATAACAATAATTACATATAAATACATAACATATTTTGCTGATAACACTCGTACATATTTCTAGACAGTGCCTCTAAGTCTGATGGAAAAACGCTGGACTATAGCCATCAATATTGATCCTTCTCTAAGTTAGCCATGTTGATGTCGGATATAAGCCAGACACACGTGCCCGTGTGTGGGTGTATATATATATATATATATATATATATATATATATATATATATATATATATATATATATATATACAGGTGTATATATACCCATATATATATATATATATATATATATATATGTATATATATATACATGTGTATATATACCTATATATGTGTATATGTATATAAATATATATATATATATGTGTGTATATATATATATATATATATGTATATATATATAATATATATATAATATATATTTATATATATATATATATATTTATATATATATATATATATATATATATATATATATATATACATATATACATGGTGATTCTAAGTAACTTAGCTATTTATTTTTCAAATTCTCAAATTAAAAAATACGGTAATACAAAACAGAAAGTTTATTCAATAAATTAATTCATGAGAGTTTAGAATTTCAGCAGATTCTAAACATTTCCACCTTCGTTCTGCATCCATAGCTCTATTTTTTTTGCAAGGAATTAACGACTCTTTGTAGCATATTTGATTGATTAATTTTAACACATTCGGCAGTTATTTTACATTTGAGGTCGTCATTGCCTTTCAAGAAGTGTGGAAGATTCATCAAATTTTGCCATATGAATAACAATAAAAAATCGCTCTTAAATTGTAAGTAACATACTGCCTGAAAAAAGCACATATGCTGGTTTACACAAATTAAAATGAATGAAAATAAATATATATAGAAACAAACATATAAACGAACAAAGTTAAAATAACATATAGCAGTAATTAGATAGTTAGATAACAATCATGAACGATTCATAGTATGTTCGTGCTTCATATGGTAATAATTTGTAATAGCTAAGTGACTTATGAATACCCCTGTATATATATATATATATATATATATATATATATATATATATATATATATATACATGTATATATATACATATATAAATATATATATATATATAAAATATATATATATTATATATAAAACACATATATATATGCATATAGATACAAATATATATATATATATATAACGTATATAATATTATATATATGATATATATATATAACATATTTATATATATATATAAATATATATACATATATATATATACATACATACATACATATATATATATATATATGTATATATATATATATATATATACATACAAGTGTTTATGTAGTCTATATTACTAACCAATTAGTTTCGTTGATTTTCCCCACGACGGACGAATGCATTCCTTAGCTAATAACTGAACGTCTCTCAAACTAAATGATATGGATTTTACGTAGTTCTCTTGTGTTTGTTGTTTTAATTCGGGTCATCGCGGTTTTAATGTGCCCAGTTTACAGTTGGCATTATATTAATACGTGCGTGGTCAGAATAATTTATATTTGTATTTAGTTTATTATTTATGGCGACTTTAGATGTTGATTTAATTCTGTTTGTTATGATGTTATTCATTTATTTTTTGTTTTAATTGATTAATTATTCGTCATATATATTTACCATTTCGACTTTGTAAAGAAAACTATAATACTTTTAAAACACAATTACATAAAATCGTTTGAAACATGAGCGGCTGCAACAAAATCTTCATGAAACCGAACTAGACTAGAAACCGCTGTTTAATAAATACACGAGAGTGTGACACATTAATTACTGTAACCATAGAAAAAATACAAAACAATGAATACAATGCACACGACTACTTTGATATTATACATAAATACCATGTAAATGAATACATACCCGATGAACGAGTAATTATAGGAAAGGTGGGTAAATAAGAACGTAAAGGAGCTTATATCTTATTAACAACTGCCAACATTAAATTTTTTTACAATAACCCCCCCCTACTCACTTTTTCACTACGTAAAATAAGCAGTATCTATTATATAAGTGTTTACTACAAGTAATAATCAACCAATACAAATTCGAAGTAATTCTATTATTTTCTGCTAATAAAATTCAAAATGAGCATGAAGATAATGTGCTACATGTGTTCATCGTTGATCTGTATCCAATCGATGTCACAAGAACAATTTGTCGTAGAGTTTGCTGATATATGTAGAGAAAGGCATATAAAACCATAGCGGTTATAATATTAATACGTGTCATTTAATCTTGTATAATTAAAAGTGATAATAAGTAACTTAACAACATCGTTGTATTTCGCCATTGACTCTTCAGAGACACCGGAGCTTTATTCTGGTTTTATTGTATATACCCTAAATACTAAATGGGATACTACAATACTATATATGTATGTATATGAAGGATTGATTTGCTAGTACACTATATTACAACAAGGGCAAGGGTTAAGACTTGTAGAAATGTATTTATATTGAAATGAAAGAATATCTATTAAAGTGTAATATTAGCTAACATACCATGGCTTATTTTATGATACAACTTTAAACTTCAATCTAAATATATACAAGCCATGTCTTAGAGAAAGAAAACACAAATATAATATGCGTAACGTAAACATCAAATGGTGCCACACTAATCATGAAACATAACCTTAATTCTATCGAACGCAGACTCAGCAATAACTCTAGCAACCAAAATGAATTTAATAAGGCAATGTACATTTACAACCCGACTCCGAAAAATAGAAAAACATATAACAATACCGAGAGTAAATGCAGGCAAAATGATACAAATATTTATGATAAAATATACAAGTATCATCTACTAGTTAGCACGTGATAACAAGAAAACGTTATAATAAACTCCTGTTATATCATCGAAATCACATTCCCGTGAATAACATCTTGCACAAAATATTTTTTAACAATCAATTCAAATTGGCATAATGTTACTGTGAAAATGCACGAGTTATAATTAAAGACAACCATAACAGACTTGTAAACGACAATAAAAAACGCGACCACTAACTCAATTATAAAAAGAACATTTAGAAGCAACCGTAATATTACCACTAGACATAGACATAACTACAAAATTAGATGATATATATTTTTAAAAAGTATGGTCTATAAAGTCTGCGTCTATATTCTTGTGTAAAATATTCTATAATGATTGGTACACCTTTGTAACCATACTAATGTAAACCTTTTACATTTTGAGTACAGTCCTAAACAAAATACACGCACACGCGGATATATGTGTATTTATTAGCATTCAAATTAAACAACAGGTACTTAGAAAAATAAAGAATGGAATTTCACGGTAAATGGGGTATTTGGTTAAAAAAATCCGACGTGTTCAATTAATGTAAGCATTGACTCATTTATCATGTTTAATCATGCCCACTTGATATTCCATGATCAATTCTTAGAGATAATCTATATCCTTTTGAAACACCCCTCCTTCTACAGAGGGAATATCAGGTAAGGTTACGCGTGGTAAGTCTCTAAAAATAATCCACCAAAGTATATATAACATAACGTTACGTTGCTTTATTATGTAAGGCTGCCCTTTATTTAATAGTGTAGGCAACGTCTATTTTTATTTTATTAAACTATGAAGAACTTAGCCTTCCATACATGCAGTAATAGTGTACTTCCCTAAAATATGTGTGGGTGTGTGTATGTTTAGTTATCCACAAGCCAAACGTAACCTTGTTTTAAAGATCCACACAAGGTATAAAAGCGTGCCCTTCATAGGTATTTTCACATCATCAGTCGCTGGATACTAGTGAGTAATATTGTTTACTACAAGGGCAATATTAGTCCTAATTGACCGTACATGGTATATGCGTCTGTTAGTGAAACCTATTTATTTATAAAATATAATTAAATATATGTAGGGGAGGTATAACACATATTTGACATGTAAAACAAGTGTGTGTTAAGTGTGGACAACCAGAATACATGAATGACATGTTGGATGTCCGCGCTATATAACTATCATATAACATATTTGCAACTAATATATTTACTTTCGATGATAGCCAGACAGAGTTGAAAAAGAAGTAATTATATGTATAGTAATTAAGTTTTAGTAAGTGGTTTAGAACGAACACGGATGTTTTTACTACACGGAAACCGTGCGGTGTATTTGAGAACAAAAGTTAATAATAAGCAATTTACGGAAGTTGCGGTTATATTATTGCTATATCGCTAGTTTGTATTAGACGGGCACTTTTGTCGGAAGTAGTACAACTATAAAATGTTGTAGTAAATTAATTTATTGAGAAGAAGACAGACACATATTCAGAAGAAAAAAAATGAATCAAAATTTTGCAGAGAACAAGCGAATTAATTTTTAACAACTTTTAGAACAAATCAACACTAAGCATTTTACAGAAAATATATATCATGGGCTTGGTAGATTACGTATTTTGGGTTTAGATTATTAAATCATACTTAGCTTCATGAGTCAACAGCGTTGGTGCAATGGACTTTTATTACGAATAAAGTGTAATATATTTTCTGACGACATGGCCGTTTCTCTTACAATTGTATTTAGATACATGACACTCATAATAAATGAAATACAAAATATAGAGCTGTGGAATGCAAAATTCACCAAATAAAATGCTAACTTTAGGTGTGAATATTTCTAACCATGTTAAATAAGATTTAAACATGTAAGTAAATGAACTATAATCGGCGGTTTAGTTATAACAGTGTTCATAATCGACGAGAACACGTTAGCACGCAAAGCAGTAAACTTATATAGCTAAGATAATTATTTTTTTTGTTCATTGTGTGTCTTTATCAAGTTATCGCTCAAATGATACTTTGTTTCAAACACCCCACTGTTGCGTAAGCTGTTTATTGATAAATACATTGACATATATATCATATAATTATCCACAATATCTATGTCTTTAACAGGCGATTAATTAACGACCAGAAATGCAAACTAGCAAATAGCAGCACACGCTACAACGGATGATTTTAGATAATTACTGTTTCCCTCTAATGTGTATTTATTAAGTGATCGTAATCGATAAGGTAACACGTACATTAACGCATATACTGTCTTTCTTAGCTGGTTTGTGATGACGTAATATACATAGCTACGCTTAATATTTACTACATTTTACCGCCCATTATCTAACGACTTGTCATACCCACTATTAGGTGTCTTCAAACAAGTCAGTTTGTCTAGTAACCCCATCACGTAGTAGAAATACACCTGTCATATTTAAACGCATATTTTACCGTATGATGTAACAAGTAATGCACAGGAAAACAAACCGTAATATACTTAGATACTCATTTAAAGAACGTCCGCCCATTCATACAAGAAAACACGTTATTTAAGAAATGATCATTCAACATATATTTTACATTGAACTTAAAAGCCAGAAAACATATGTAAATATTCTATTAATATTCGAAAGAAAGTATCGAAATCATATTCTGTTCAGTTTCTTTTTACCACTCTAAATGTTGGCAATGAAAAAGGTTATTTTACTTAAGAAGAGAATATGACAAACGCCACCAGGAGAGCAAAGCGAACGTCAATCATTTTGAAGAATTCCCACTTAAATCATCATATGAGCAATCGCCTGGCACGGGATCAACATTTTTTCTCAATTTAACAGAAACAAAATAAAAAGAAAATATTATGTATCTGGCGGTTTTCCAAAATGTTTGGGCAACAAAAATATATATGATGAAATATTCAACTCTTAGACGAAAGTACTGGTGTGGTCCTTAATAAAATTCAATTTTGTTTAGCCTGAATGTATCAACTCCCCTAATTGTTATTACAAAATTATATGAAATATGCTCGCACTACCTAAAATTGTAAAATGGTAACATATATATTTTCCCCATATCCGCGTTGTACTTTGTCTCTTTCCCTACACATATAACTCATGTTTACCTATCTTTCTATGTGTGTATACCCATATGTTAATATATATATATATATATATATATATATATATATATATATATATATATATATATATATGCATGTATAGTTGAAAATAGTGTATAAAGTGGATTGAGTTAATAGAGGTGCATACTAGGTAACAGTGGATGGAATATAAATACCCTTGTTGGCATTTTGTATTTCGATTTATATACTTCATCAATAATGAAGTAAAAATGGGTTTCATTTACAAAATGCATATATATATATGTATATATATATATATAAATATATGATGATATTTATGAATAAATATTAATTATTTATAGCCTACAGACACCGATGTTTCATGCTAACGCAATCTTCAGTGCAGGAAGTTAATTATCAACGGTCGGCGGGTTCAAACTCTGATCACAAATGGCCACTGATTTGCAGTCAAGAGCGTAAACCCCTGATAATTAAGGAGGAATGTAACTTTGTAAATAGCGAGTCGGTGGCTAATTTACGCGAGCAGTTGAAAGTGATCAACAAACTGTTTGGGTCTTGCCTGAAGCTAATTGTACTGCTTGTTATTAAACTCACTCAGACTTCCCGGGCTTTAGTGAATTGGGCTTATAATAATTAATTAGTTATTACCTACAGACTATATATGTATATACGTGTGTATATAATGAAGGTGATATATATATATATATATATATATATATATATATATATATATATATATATATATATATACATATATATATATATATATATATATATACCTATATATATATATATATATATATATATATATATATATATAAAAGGAGAGACAGGAGGAATGAAATCAATGCCGTGCTTTATCGTAAGAATTATAGAGATATACTACATATTGTTAATTTAAACACAATACATTACTGAGTTAAGAGATGTACAATATGTTTCATCATTGACACGGTTAGATCGTTTCTATTCAGAAAAGGCTATTACAACGTATTCTAAATAATAAGCCTTTAAATGGATGAGAGCAGACCAAACAATGAAACAGTTAACGATGGTACGCTTTCCTTGTTTGTTGTATTATCCACCGTTTTCCATTTACGGGAATCGGTACCCCCCCCAAACAAAATAGTATTTAGGAAAATACAAATGATTACCGCTTGTGATAATTTTCGAGCCGCCATCATTCCGTGAGACGCTGATGATTTACAATAGGTTAAAAGGTGGGTGTGTGGGTGTGTGTGTATTTGTAGTAACGGCTTGCCCGTTCTAATGTAAACTGTGACTGTCAATTATTGCCCACCACGCGAGTTCCTAATTTATATGACTAACAGCGTTGTCTGGTTAATTAAGTATACCTTATCTTAGTTGCGGCTATTTAAATTATCAAATGATTAGCAATAACGGCTGTATATTGATACTTTACTAATGGTAGTTGAATTGGCATAATGCTTCCTTCTGCTGTGCAATAGCAGCTGCACATTTCGTATCGAACCATTTGATATTTACGAAGAGATACAGCGCTTCCATGCCAGCTTCTGGAACCGGATTTGCGCACTAGTCATCAGGAATTTAATGCGGTGTATTACAAGCCGTTTCTTTGATGTGATTTCTGAATTATTTCCAATCTTCCATTTAAAAATAATCTCATGATTTCCACTAACCGCTGTTCGATGAATGCTCTGGACTTTAAAGTGGTATAAACAATTGTTACAAGTTGAAGCTATGGTAATTCCGTACACAAACTTCGAGCAGGCTTGTCAGAAATAAGTCTAAAAGTATGGGTTTGTTGATTCTTACAATCTATGAAACGGCTAGGAAAATTGACAATTTGTGAGAGAAAGTGTAGAGCGTACAATGGAAAATCTATGCGTGGTGTCACTTCCTGTCCATATAGCTACACACATTAACAAATATAATGGTGGATTATGAAATATAAGTACACGTATATGCGTGCTCGGCCTAATGAGATGACTGCATCTATACTATCGGATACAATGTAAAGCAGTGTACAGTGGTGGGTCGAAGAAGAGCACTACGTGAAAAATACGTAACTAACGCTATGTTTTATTTTTAATCTAAACCATGTATACAATTAATAATCTGATACTAGTATATGTTCTGTAGTTCAATACATAGATTTCAAATATAAAATCCGAGTATGTGCATATATTTGTCAGAGTCTTGTTCTGAAAGGTAGACTGATCAAGTTGTGTCAAAAACATTAGAGTATATTTAGGGGTGTAGAGTATATTTAGGGGTGTAGAGTATATTTAGGGGTGTAGGTTTGTATCACTTATACTTAGGATATCCCGGGTTTTCCTAAAATAAACGATGCTACGACATCGATGCTCGCTCTCAGCTCACGGGTGTTTATGAATGCAAACTTCAAGAGAAGATGTGAACGGGTTCTATTAAGGTGGCCGTCTGATGTTATCGTATCGCCTTATTTTGTCGTCATATATTTCTGTTTCATTATATATTGTTTTAAGCAGATTGGATGTTTGTTTGATTCAAGTATAATTAACATAAATAGACACTCCGAGAGTATTTATCTATAAGATTGTGGAATTTGGAAAGTCAAACAGAGATACGTGCGGGTCGCCATTCTCCTGAGCGAACTGGAACTACATACCTCCTATATTATCGAACGTTTGATATTGTAGCCACTCGCACTGAATCGAATGCATAGACTGCTTGATATACGAGTCTCAACATATACCTAGACAAGCTGTTGAATCTGCACAATTGTCAGAAAAAGCATAGTTCAAACAAGTTATGTTAAACTAAGTCACACCAACTTTTCCTTTAGCTGCTCAGATAGAGAGAAAAAGAAACGGCGTTTATTTTCCTCGAGGGGTATATAAACAGTCACTGTGATAGTACCACTGCGAGAGAAAAAAGGGAAATACTGCGTCAAAATGTCAAGCGATACAAATATACTTTTCGACTCTTTAAACAATCTTATCTAAACGAAAAAGATATATTGTCGGAGTCTCCAATCCTGGGAATGGTGTTCATTTATACTAAGAGGGCCTACCTCCCACAAATAGTTCGCTATCAATACGTTTGAAGTTAGAAGCACAGGTGTTATACTAGAGTGTTTCTTTCTTATATATATATATATATATATATATATATATATATATATATAAGATCTTCATGTACGTCCTAGGGAAATGCCTGATATATATTTACTGCTGCCGCCCTTTTTTTGTCTAACTCATCTAGTATGTTGTACATATGTTCGAAGATGGTCGTTTATATATCCGCAGTGGAACGCGACGGTTTATATCGATGATGTTTATCAGATCAAAGTTTTGTCATTATGAGTGGAGTGAACTATCGTTTGCTTGTTTTCACGATCTACTAGGCGGTTTAACAAGATGGTGTGTTATGTAATGGTTTATCGAAAAGCTAATCGTACTATTATCGACTAGGTGTGTGGTCTTTAAAAATATTAAAACGCTGTGGGTGAGATTGAAATTCTAAAATTAATGTATGTGGCTGTTCGAATCATAGATAACAGTCATCAATTGATGACGAAAATATAGAATACGTATAGGCCACCAACGCTGTGTTGTAAGATTACACGAAATAATATGCAGATGTTTACCTGTTATTTTAATCAAAAAGTAGTTTATTACGACTATAGTTTTAACTCGTACATACATGTTCAGAGTCTACACGACAAAGTGAGAGGCACCGTCTCATATTATACGTATTAGATAGTGATAAGTGTCTTGTCCTTGTCCGTTTCCCTATGTGTGTATATTATAGGAGACACGCCAAGTGTAATCAGTTGGGGCACTCATCGAACACTGGCTCGATAGTTTGAAGGAAAACGAAAAGTGAGTTACTTTAGTACGCAGAATTTCCTAAATTAAGACACCCCCAACATGAATCTATTTTTACTTACTAGGTGGCAATCTATGTTCTCGTCTGACGTTCACTGTGTTTTCTGTTATTTAACAAGATTTTGGTAAAATAATATAGCTTTTGGACGTGTCTCTTGGAAGTGTATAAGGATAGGTAGGCACGATGTGGTAGGAATATCATTGTTACAGGGTGCGGAGACGAAAAGCAAAATGCACACATTTGAATGTGTTAGTACAGAAAAAACGTGTTATCGTATTCATAAATGATGAGTGATTAGACAAAATGCAGTGAGTTGAACTGAGCAGGATATAAGGGGTTTCAGTAAGAGATTGTTGACTTAATTGATTAAATTAAAAGTATGTCTAATTAGAACAAGCAACATGCAATTTGCTCTGAAAAATAACTCGATCCAAGTGTTTAATATAATTGTTTGTACTTACTGAGAATTGGAAGCAAGGTAACTTTTACCCCAACACTTACCTCGATGTAGCTTTGACCCCTCCACACTGTCTCTAACTGTTATTGTAATGTAGTTATATTACTATTACTCTGCCCCAAACTATCATCTCGAGACGAGGTCAAACTTAGTTCGGTTCTTAATCTAAACAAGCACTATGTTTTATTTAAATTTATTTTGTATTTATTGGAAATTATTGTAGAATAGAAAGATGATCTTTTGAAATGGTGTTAATTTTACATCCTGCGAGTCTATATTCATAGGTGAATACATTTGTATATATTTATCATATTTCATGACACATTAAGATAAGTCGTTAAAAACAAGCAATACAACTAAACTACACTAATCATTTATGCGTGCGATTCTCTGTTCTACATAATGAGAGTATATCGATATGGGTGTACCATTTATACAAGATAGTTCAGTCAAGCTAATAAGTAGAATACATTGAACGCATTGTCTCAAAAATAAAACTAAATTATAGAAAGTAAGCGTTTAGTTTATATTTTATATACGCGATAACATTCTGAATAGCAATTTTTTACCGTGTTTCTTTTTGTAAAGAGGTTTACGATTCTAGCGTTGCACTATTAACATTAAATACGCCATTTCGACACATTAGTCGCCTCTACTTTATCAACTCAAAAGGCATATCAGATCAACACTTAGCAATGGCTATAACACCCGTAATAGGAAACAATATATTTACTCAATATATGCTCGACTAGTCTTACTTTCTAGGGATTGGCCAATATAAATTATCATCATTCATTTTGCGAATTTTTTTTGGAATAGCATAAGTAATGTATATGTTTTATAATGTATTACTTTAGTTTAAGCTATTAGATATTTTGGTTTCAATACATACTCAATTAATGTAACAATCATTTTCATTACGGAATAAGGAAAATGTGGTAATCCCTTTTTAATGGTGATGAGCTTAAGAAATATATTTCACATTCTGTAACATGATAGTTGGATTCAATGTACGTTCACATGAATAATAATCCCTAAGTTAAAAAATAATAAAACAGAATATTGCGTAACTTATAGACAATATACTGTTTAAATTGATATAAAATACACATGGATAAAATAAAAGTGTTAAGGTGTAAATAATCATAAAATTTAACACACCTTTCTATAAGAAATCATAGAGTATTCATGAGTCTTCTAAACTCATATATAAATCGGGAGTTTAGAAAATGAACACATATATAAGTTCTAAATTCGGACTATATTTCTTGATATATCTGCATCGGAAAGAGGCTCGTTACTTCTGTAAAACTAATAACTATCAGTACACAAACACACAATAATATATATTTTTCTTATGATTCAAGTGCGATATTACTCTAAATGATCACACTATATCATGTGCAATAACAGATGCGGTCATGGTGTTAAAGACAAAATGACATTCACTACGATATTCATATGAATCAACCAATGAAAGAATTGGTATTATGTTGATTATATGGATTTCAAATTATTGGTTTAACACTAGGAATGATTATAGCCACTGCATTCGCGACACATATTGCTTCAATTAAGAGTTCCACTATCTCTCCATATATTGCTTATGGACCATGTGTCTTGTTACCTTGCCTGGCTTATTGTGCCATTCCATGTTGTTTCCCTTTAAGATGATACACAACAAAGTCTGGAATTAAACTCTGCAGTTTATGAAATCTCATGTCGTCTGTGTACTTCTATACATGAGTCTCTTTTAAAGGAAACTATAAATAAAATGTTATATATTGATTAGTGGGTGTATATTAAACAAGATGTTTTAATAAATGATAACAAATACACTATTCACTCTGTGGGCAGGGTTGGACTGTAATGGTGCCATTGATTTAATGACTATGTTCTATAAAATATGAGTGTCATACCTTCTGAAATGTTTTATGTATGCCTTTCCTCGAAATGAACATTTAATCAATGCGAGCTGTGTGTTTCAACTGTGATGTTTTTTGCTACATTTCTTAGTATTAATCTGAAACATAACTTTTTTTCTGAGAAGTCTATACAGGAAAAGTACGTTTATTGACATACAAATGCCGGATTCTCTTCCGTGAACAGAAAAGTCCGTAAAATGTATTGCCAATTCAGATTCAGAAAACATAAGAACGATTAAATTAATAAAATATCGACCGTGGACATGAAGTGTCATGGTATATATTAAATACATATTTCTATATGCATATATATATATATATATATATATATATATATATATATATATATATATATATATATATGCGTATATATATATACGTATATATATACGTATATATGCATATCTATTCAAATATATATATATATATATATATATAGGTATATATATACGTATTCATATACATATATATATGTGTATATGTATATATATATGTATACGTATACATATATACGTATATATACGTATATATATACGTGTATATGTAGTCGTGTATATATAAATATATATCTATATATATCTATATGTATATGTATATATATATGTACGTATCTATATATGCATGGTTATATATATATATATATATATATATATATATATATATATATATGCGTGTTTATATATATATATATATATATATATATATATATATATTATACATGCATACGCTGTATTACGACTAAAGTCTGTAGATTACTATATATATATATATATATATATATTGTTCAGAAAAATACCACTCACCATAACTACATATTCGCCAGACACCACAGGTCTGCTGAAAGCTAGAATGTCTAGCATAGACGTACGCTGTGTACGGAACGAGATGCGATAGGCTGGCTACTTGTTTTGAATAGATGATACTACGTTCTTTAAATACATGTTATATGAAGAAGCAAAGCATGGTAAGCGTCCGGGGCAGAAGTCGAAACACGGGTTAAGGACTTTATTTTAGACACACCATTTAAAATTGCATAATGATGTGCTTTGAAGCAATCGACTTGTGTAACGCCTGTCTATGCCAACTGCTCTAAGTTTGAGGTAACGCGATTAAAGTACTATGTGGCGAAACGCACTTTGCAGAAGTTATCAATGCAGAATTTTGTAGACCCCGTAAAGTAGTGTTTTTGTGCATTGTATTTGTTGTCTCATTTTGCACAGGTAATTTAGTGAATAACATGAGACTAATTGTGGAAGAGCAAACACGCTGATGTCCCACATAGCACATTATAGTGAAGCAAAATTACAAGCTATTAAGCTTGTATATGATATCTGCAGCAATACCTTCAAAATTAAATCGGGGCAATAAAGCTGTGAATCAGGAGCAATTTCACACACACACACATATACATATGCACATATATAGTACTAACGAACAAAACCTTATATATTTTAGACGCCCTATATATAGATGAAGAAAAGATGCTGTATATATATATATATATATATATATATATATATATATATATCGATAGATAACTAGATAGATAACTGAAAGAAGAAGTATAAATATGTACGAATGGAAAATCGATTTCAACTTCAATTGTTCAATGGAAGGTCTACTCAGTAAACACATTTTTTTCATTCTTTCCTTAAGCCAAGGCTTTTAAAACGTTAACCTCGTATCATCAGATGAATTACAAAGATAGATAAGGTGTCAATAAAAAAGCCAAAATTCAAAATTTAAAAAAAAAGGTTAAGCTATGAAGAGACAGAACGATTAGAATCAACACATTTTTGTCAACGGAAAACAAGTGCACTTATTCCATTATAAGAAAAATCCGGAGTTCTGGATACATTTTTCGCGCAGAAAGTTGTCGAGATGCTTAAACAAGTTATAGACGGTGGGCGAGAGTTCCGCTGAATAAAAAAGAATGAAGCAGAGTCTCGTAGCCCAATTCGTTCAGCTTCTGGAGGGGCAGGTGTGCAATAGAATGAGTGCACTTGTCATGGAGGAGAATTGCTCCCTGCATATTGCCAATCTTGGGCGCATACGTTTGAGCTTCTAGTGCATTTTGTCAATTTGTTGGTAGTACTTCGCCGCCATAATCGTTTCGCTAAGATTGAAGAAACTGTGATGAATGACCGCAAAACAGTAACAACAATCTTTTTTGTTGTGTGCAATTTCAGATTCGAAAACTGTTTTGCAGCTTGACCGGCATCTAACCACTGTGCCGAACGTCACCGATTGTCATTGAAGATTCACGTCTCATCACACGTCACAATTTGCTTGAGAAATGGGCAGTTTCTGTTGCGTAGGAAACGCGTAGAAGACACTTCAAAACGACGATTATGTTATTGTGTTGCACCTATTTATCCAGCTGTTGTTGCCTTTCGTATTTGGTTCAGATGCGAACGACCGTTGAGTGGTCGTCTTCGAGTTCATCAGAAACTTCTCGTGTAGATTTGTGAGGATCGGCTTTAATTAAGGCTTTCAAATCTTTGTTATCTACCGCAGTCGGCTGGCCTTGACCGTTTTAATCTTCGAGGCTCTCGTCACTATTTCGAAATTTATTGAACCACTTTTGTGCCGTACGTGCGTTAGTTGTTCCTGGTCCAAACGCATCATTGATGTCAAGAGCTGTTTCGGCGGCTTTTCGGTCTCGGTTGTACTGGAACAAGACTATTGTGCGGATTTCAAGTTTGCCAATGATGTTAAAAAGCCTGCACAAACAATAAATGAAGTGATTAAAATGGAGACGAATACCACGATTTGATAGAGCGAACACCGCGCTTAAAAATTACTAATACCAACACTACGTTCAATAATAAATTAATTCAGAAAACATATATAAATGTGTGTGAGTACGCTATTGTTTATGTACCAACCTAATATCTTTTTTACATCATGTTTACACATCAATAGCGCATGTATATAGCAATCATTAAGTTTTTAACACAAAGAAAAATATTCACACAAACACACACATATATATATATATATATATATATATATATATATATATATATATATATATATATATATGTATATATATACATGTGTGTATGTGTGTCCGTGTATATGTATCATAACTGCGAGGTCTAGCCATCTTTTAATAACTGTTCATAAGCTAGCAGATGGCGCTTCAGTCCCGCCATCCAACTCCATATGAGTGCGCAATCATAACCCACGTCAATCCTTAACTTGAGTAAATCAAAAAGGCATAGCACTTGCATAAGTGTGTATTGTAAGTCTACTATCGGAATGTTTTCGGACAGAAAAAAATAGGTAACTAAAAACATTCTATGCGAGCCCCTGTAATTACACACACCTACATTAGAAAACAGAGTACATTTACACCCACTAAAAAATGTGCCCATTTAAATGATTGGATGTGAACGTGTTATACTACTTACATTCGTGTTGTTTAAGATGGAAAGTAATAAGTGTTGCCTACTGTGAACATTGAAGTAACGTACAGCTTTTAAATGTTATTCCGTTTCGGATAGTAAGCACTCTATTTTCCAACGACCAAAAAACTTATGTTATAGTAGATTTGTTGTAGGTTGCATACATTTTAATAGGAAGTTAGGAGCTGCTATAAGAAGGAGCGTATTTGGGATACATCATTTTTGGTTGTGACAGCAGAGAGTAAACAGTGATATTGATATTAACATTAAAATTGTTGTTTAGTCGAAAATAAGTATCTTTACATTCGTTACCTTAATACAAGTTGTTTCAGTGAGAGGATTGTTTTATAGTGATTGGAAATGAAAGTGTACGCACGTATCTTATACCGCCTTATAGTTAAGAATGTGATGTTTTTTTCCGAGGATGCAAATTATGGAATTGGTGGAAAAACTACAAAAGGGGCAATACTATTCTTTTTTTCGTTCATCATTTTGTGCACGTATATACGCTTGCTCTTTACCTTGATATTAGTAAGGAAAGCCATTTAAATGCGGAGCAAGTTAGGATGAGCATAGTGACATGCTCACCGATTTGCCTTTCGAAACGTATGAACAACTGAAACGAGTCAAGTCGACTACAAAAGCGGTCGACGTTTACGGCCTTACGCTGAAAGAATTAGCAAAACAGTGCGATAAATTTGGAACTTGCAGCAAGTGCAAATAGAACTACAATTAAAAATCAGGTTCCAAAGGAATCTTACAACATTCGGTGCTTTAAATGTAAGGGGCCACATTTAGTTTATTGCATAGACTGAAAAACCGCTGAAGTAATGTACTATGAGTGGGGAATATATGGGCCATTGTGAGGTGTTGTTATTAGGCACAGAGAGACGAGCAAAGACCAAGCTTTTGTGCAGACAATAGAATGAAGGCGCAATATGCCCATCTTTCAATGATAGAAGTAACAGTAAATAATACCGCTATGACGACCCTTGTCGATACCGAATCCATCGTTATTTTACTCAATTCTAAACTGGTGAGTAGATGAGGCAAGAATCATCCGTAAAATTCAAGGGAATCCCTCAAGTGGAACTTAAAGTATGTGTAGTACGGGTAAATGGGCAAGTGGGGCTAATAGATCACATCAATTATGGGATCGATTTCATAATTGAAATAGATATACTTAATTAAATGTGAGAAGTGGCATTGTAAATTACTTGTGGGGAGGGGTGTAGCAGACATTTTACTGTTGCTTCCCAGCAGTCAAAAGTTTGTAATATTGAAGGTAATGACTTGTACGTAAGATTTTGATTGAGATAAATCGACAGTTAGATAGTAATAGGTGAAATTACATCGAGTATTACAGAAGAAAGTAATGTATTACAAAATTTACCCGGAGAGTGAGAAAAACCTCGGGTTCGAAAAAGAGTTGGAAAGATGGATAGCGAGCCGTATTAACTTAGCATGGAAGGGTGAAGAAAAATGTGTGTTACAATCGATAGCAGCGTCCCAAGTTAACATAACATATACAACTGACACCAGTGTTTGATTTCAAGAACTGAACTGGGTTGTAGCTTGTCATATGGTGAGACATATAATAGATTTATGCTACGAAAACATGTAAAAGTAGAGGACATTTGTTAGAGGAATTCCTAAGTTTGACCCACATCTATTTACTTGAAGCAACACGTTGCAAGGTGTTTGTGGCGGTACCAGCTGGTAGGTGATAGAGGTAATACTTATTGTCTGACACGGGTAAGGTTTGGACTTAATGCTGCCGCAAATATTATTGCAGCATGTCGTAAAACCAATAAGACAAAGGAGACCACTTATTAGTATATTGAGTACATGGCCATGAATGTGAACAACCTACTGATAAAGGGCGTTCGGAACACTTTAAGGAAATTTGAACTAACTCTAAACCCACCTGAACCATTGGAAGGCTGACGAAATGAAATAGTGACGTATTGATGATCTAACTAGGGCAAGGGCATCCCAGAGAGGAAAAATAGATGAGTAGACGACAGTTGTTTTCTATCTGTGGAAAAATTGTTCGGACACTCTCCAGTTGCTACGTCACTGCGGCTGACCTTTGTCATACGAATATTAGAGCAATTAGAGTAAAGTGTAAGGGCAGAGTTTATGAAACAAATCTGTCAAAGATATACAAAATATCTTAGTTGATCTAGAAGATATGGAATGTGTTACTTGAGCTTGGCACATACCTAAAAAAAAACGGGCAGTGTAGTGTGATACAACCACTATTATAAAAGGCATGTTTGTGGAGAGTAATGGTTCGATAGCGGAAGATATAGCATTGTTTAGAAAAAGAATAACTGTAATCACATTCCGTGGCCGAATTAGATGCAGTTCTGAAGGACATAAATTTAGCTATAAACAAGTTATTGAGATAGTTGAAATTCAAGACTGATTTAGCATTTGTACTAAGTTCGGATAATCTATACAGTGCAGGAGCGCGGGATAATAGGAGCCAAGACTGCTGGGAGGATGATTGTGAAGCGAACATTGTAAATCATTGAATAATTAATATTCGAATTGTGACTGCAATTAAAGACAATGTGTGTGCCTTCATACAGAAAGAAGACATGGGTATTCACCCGAATAAACACACACTTGAGCGTGAGAACTGGAAGTGTGTCATAGGCTACGCCACATGTGAGTAAATAAAACATTGTATTTTGTGCGAAAGGTGATCCACTTATAACACTAGATGGAGGTTCAGAATGTGGTCAATAATTGCGTGCGATGTCGATTAATCGATTATACCAATACTACAAATAATTATGAAAGAATTGAGATTGCATAAAAATGTGACAATGATTGACTGTGGACATGATACACTAGCAATAATGGTTGGCCTTCATACGTAATCGGCAGGTGCGTTAAACGAAGATTAATATGATCGAGGGTTTAATTGACAATGACACCGTTTTCGCTCAATGTATCTCCAGACGATGGAGAACATATAAAAGATAATAAGACATTCCACTGCAGACTATACCCCTTGTGGAAATTGAATAATGGAGCAACATCACCTGCGAGTGAAAACTACACATAATAGAACATGGATACACCTTGAACATGCCAAATTCTGAAACGACATGACACACAAGGTCGGACAGAGAGAGGAAACACTGCCGCATAGAGTATTGTGTTTTAAATTATAAATGGAGGCACTCGAAAATAAACCCTAATAAAATAATCATTACGGACCGACTAGAATCTTAATAGGAGAATCATTTGTGGTCAAGTAACAAAATACACGATGTGAAGAGGAGTAATTACTGGGGGACAATCGTTTAACACTTTGCACGTCAAATATTAGTGGTTTGTGTACATGCGGTAGATTAAAGCGACAATATAACGACAATGATGATCAGGCGGTTGCAGTGCAAATACTGAACTTATTACAAAAAGTGCATATTCTGGCGCGAAATTAGGTGATGTGAAATGATATTTGATCATAATAAGGGGGTGTTGTTTACGATACAAAGGAATACATATTGCCTGAAGCTTGTGTCAATAGTAGAGTCTATACGTTCCATCCATTGATATATGAATATATTACAGAATGAACTAATTGAGAGGACAACAGTGGTGTTAGAAAATTCAGTAAGTGTACATTTAGATAGAGATTGAGATTGCTGGTTTTAATGTCAGCGAAGAAAAACTTCTTTTAAATTAATTACCGGAGTAAAGTATGAGTTTCGCAGGGACAACCCGAGCTGTTTAAAAATGTTAAGCACGCTTCTTAATCTGCGCTCTACACTGACGACAATCGGACTCTAGATACGCGGAATTGTTAGGAGGATCTCGGAAGTACGTCAAGCTAACATTGACACTATCTTCAACTAGTTCTGGCGGCTGGCGATGTGGTATTTTTCTCTTGCTTCATACACCACTTTTTAAGAGGGCATCAATAATTTGAAAATGGCAATTATAACGCATATGATTATTACTCACAATCGTAGCAATAACGGTAGTTTTGGATTTGGTCCAGACACTCGTATCAGCAACACAACTGTCTCACATTAGACATAAAAAATGTATGAGCGAGTGCTGATGAACTCTATCGAGCCGTCCAATAGGTGATTGATACAACTTCAATAATCCACGGGCATAGTGACACGATAACACTACACGGGGTTGGTATGTCGCCATTTTACTTCTCAGCGTTGTATCATAATCATACTGAATAGTCCAGCGTGCCTTTCATGCCAAATACATTTGGTACCCCATACATTTTACAATGGCCAAGAGTAAACTGTAATTGTCTTTATGGTCACCCTCAGTTATAAGCAAGGAACATACATATTTTTCTCTCTAACAAAGTTGTCGTTAAAAAGTGTGTTTGCTTAGAATGTTATCATGTTGAATACTTTTCAAGGTTTCGGAATCTAATAAATATATATAGGTCATATCGTTGAATGCATACCAGAGCACAACATTCAGATAGAGTAACAACTATGTTCATGAGGGTATATCAGCACTTCACAACATAATCAATCGACAGTTAATGTGAAAGCCGATCATGACATTGACGTTACTTTTCATACTACAATGTAGTTACTTTAACCAGTCATTAAACCTAGGTATACAGCTGAATTTTCTGAGTGTTTTCTAGATAGTCCTACTGTTGACTGCATCAGACGTCTTTTGTAACTCCACAAATAACTGACAAAGAGGCACACGATATTCAATACACTCATCTAGAATATGCCTTACATAAAATACTGTATCTGCTGTCATTCGTCGGACTAAAAGCCTGAGACTTATAAAGGTCATCCATAATACTATATTTCTCTAATTTGTTTATTCAGTGACCTTCAAGAACATTTCAATCCACGGGAATATCGAAAATATAAGCGTTTACCACACTCTTTGCACTACATCATCAATATTGCATATTGGAAAACTTGGTGAACATATCATTGTGTCATTACACATAGTAGGCTGAACTATGGACTTACACACCGCATAATTACAACAGCTCAGCAGAATGTGTATATATGCCATGAACTTAAGTTGCGTAGCGGTGTATCATGCACTTCAGTGTCACCTCAAGAGTTAAATGTATGTTGATTAAAGAGCGAACAGTACAATCAACTTTATTTTACTATCAGGATGTTCATTTTTGCCATTCTTACATTATTGATATGATAGGGTCATCTTCAAGGATGCCTACTTAAACATCCATATAGCGTTCAACATATGCCCTCATCATATTGCGATTGAGTGATTCTATGACTTTAGTCGATTAGATATAAAATTAATATTATTATAATAATTATTGTGTGTGCTATTATTATTATTATTATTATTTGTATTATTATTATTATTGTTATTATTATTTATATTATCATCATTATTATTATTTTGTTATTATCATTATTATTATCATATTTATTTTTGTTTTAAGTGTTAATATTATTATTATTTTCATTATTTTTATTGTTATTATTATTAATAGTATTATTTGTACTCACTAGGGGTGTTCACACAGATCATCGTCAGTGATTGCTCACCTACAAGAACCAATTACAGTAAGTTTCTCCAAATATCCAGTATTCTTCACATCTTTTCGATAACTACCGCAAATAAGCGCGTTGTATCGCAACATAACTTTTCCATTGATTTCTCGCTAGTAAAGACGATTAGTCTTCACTGAGATTTAGGTGACAACAAGTCTCCCCAAGGTCCCAGCATTATCCACAGTTTTCCAGTAGGGGGCTCGTGGGTGCTATCTTTCCTCGGTATTCTCTTCCCCCTACACCCTCTACAAATATTATGTCTGGTGTCAGCCTAAGGCGGCACCATTTTTTATTTTTTTAACTTTTTAAATTTTAATTTTAATTCATTTATTCATTTTAATTATTTTTATTCATTTATTTTAATTATTTTTTAGGGGGTTGGGTTAGTTGAAAGGGGGATGGCTTCTGGTGTTTCTTGTAATTTCTGTTCCTTGGCTCATTTGTGTGTGGTAATACATGAGGGCGTTGTAATTCACTGTAATAAGGGAAATTATAAAGTATTTTTCTTGCAGTTTCTGTTCTTTGGTTTGTGTGGTGGTGTTCTTCGTGTGGTGTGTTTTCCCCCTGTTGCAACCTCCTTGTGGCTAGTTACTCTTTGTCGCTTATGCGAGTTTGTTTTAATTGAGATTACATAGGTTTTGATCATTGCCGCACTTTGTATGATTTCGATGGTCGCTTTAATTCCAATTTCTCCCGGTGTTTTCGTCATTTTTTTTTGCTGCTAGTGCTTTTACAATTATTGGTATTACACTTATTTTCATATTTCTTTCACTTCTCTTGCTAGTTCTGTCAATTTACTTCGTTTTTCCGTGTTTTTGATCTTGACTCTGTATTCTGCTAGACCGGCAAATTCTACGATTTTTCAAGATGTTTCCTTCTGATCGATTATAATAGCATCATGCTTCTTTGATTGTGTGAGTTTATCAGTGTGTATATCTATGTTCCAGATGATGTTGTGTGTTTCGTTTTCCAGTACTGCTTCTGGTTTATGATTTTACCATTACTCTGCGTATTTGAAATTCGATTGGTTGCACAGTTCACAGTGTATTACTTTTTCCACACATTCAAGTATGTTCTTGTATTCTTTCTTGGGCAAGTTTGCTACATTCACCTATTATATGATTTACTGTTTCGCCTATTTGTCCACATACACTGTTTTCCTGGGTGTTATCTGTTTTAGCTTTAATGCACTTTTCTTAATCGCATTGTTCTGTGCAGCCATCAGAAATAATTCCGTTTCTCCGTACAAGTTGTATTTTCTCAGCCATGCCCAACTATTTTTGTTGGTGTATCTTGTTGTGGGTCTATGGAAGCGTCTATGTAGTTGCTTACCTTATCACATTTCTTTTATTGTTTGTTTGCGTCCACTTTCGATGCTTCCTGCGTTGTTCGTTGGGACGATGAGTGGGGTCCACACAGTCTTCTATAATTGCCAGTCCGCTTCCCCCTTCGTTTCTCTGCATGTAATGTGTGTCTGTATCTTTTTCTATATGTAGTGCGTTGTCCATGGTCATTAATGTGCTAGTCCTCGTTGATTATGTTTATGCTATATAATTTTGTTTCTAAAAGCTTGCCTTTTCGTCGCAGGTATTATTTTCCAATTTCTCTTTCATTTATGTTAATCTGATTGTGTCTGCTTAAAACAAAATCTGTAATATGTATATCTGTTTTGTTCGCCTAGCACCCTCATATGCGCTTGGTTGGGTAGTTACATGCCCTACGTCGTCTCTAACCTCCCGTTTGTTATCTCTAGCGATGCACACGTTTTCTATTCTGAATTCCATTTGAATGTATTGAATGAAGATCCTGGTCGCATTCAGTTTAATTGTTGCCAATAGCTTCAGGTCGTCCATGTACATGATATAGTGTATTCATTGTTCTCTGCCTATGAACCTGTATCCGGCATCACATTTTATTAGTATATAGTTCATTTGCATCATAACAATGATAAACAGTAGTGGTGATAATGAGTCTCATTGGAAAATACATCTCTGTGTGCTTCTCCATCAAGTGATGCTCTTAAGCTGTCAGTTATACCCTCCATGTTTCCATTTCTTCCTTGTAGTTATTAATAATCTTGTCGGGTATCTTGTATATTGTTTAGCATTCAATTACCAATATTTGAGGGAGTCTGCCGTACGCTTTCTTGTAGTCAATCCATGGCATATATTGCCTCATATTCTGGCTTTTAACTTATATCAAGATCTTTTAGTCTATGTATACAAATATCATACGCGATTCTATTCCCTTTCTGACATCTATTTTGTTCCTCGGGAAGTAGCCCATGACTGTTCAGGGAATGTAATATTTGCTCTCTCAGGTGTGCCGTTAGGAGTTTCCACATTGTTTGTAAACACACTATTGGTCTGTAATTGCTTGGATCGTACTCTGCTTGCCGTCGTTTTGTATGATCGTTGCCTTTCCTTTTGTCACCCACTTTAGTGCGTCTGTTTTATGGATTAACCCTCTCAGTTTCTGTGCTAACCTTTCATGTAGGGTACTGACTTATTTGAACCAGTACGCATGTATTCCATAGTACCCTGGTGCTTTCTAGTTTGCAATTTTATTTCGTGTTGTATTTATAGTGTTTTCATTAATTTATGTTTCAGTTTCGTTCCTCGATTTCTGGTAGTTTATTTTTCCTGTGTTTCATGCAGTAAGCAATTGCATGTAATCTTTAGCCTTTCCGAATATATTGCTCCAGAAATGGTTTGTTACTGTCGGGTCCGGTAATTCTGTAGTTTTCTCTCCGTTTACGTTTTTGCAAAACTGGCTTTAATTGTTTTCAAAGGTCCTGTTCAGTGTATTATCATTATTATTATTTTGTTATCATTATTATTTACTCACTGGGAGTTATCACACTGGTCATCGTCAGTGATCGCCCACTGCCAACAACCTGTGGTATTCCCTGGAGTCTTAGACTCCAAGTATGCTCAACCTCTTTTTGTTCATCATCGCTGCTGGCCTTGCGGTATCGCAACAGCAACCTACCACCGATTCCCTGCTGATAAGGGTCATTGGTCCCCTCTGCGGCCCGAGTGGCAACAAGCCTCCCCAAAGTCCCAGAGCTGTCCGCGCTCTTCCAGTGGAGATCTGGTTTGCGCTTTCCATCCTCGACCCTCTGTCCATAATTTTCGTGGTGTCAGCGTATGCATATTTCCCCCGGTTCTGTTGTCTTATGCTTACATGTGTTTGTTCTCCATTCGTTGCTTATGTGGGTTGGTTTCCGCATTCGAGGACATTTCTCAGGATTATAGCTGTTTTGATCATTACTGTCCTTTGTATGGGCTCAGTTATCCCTTTGATTCCTATTTCTCCTTGTCTTTACTCCATGTTTTTGGGGACTGTTCCTAGTGCTACTACGATTATTGGAGTTATACTGACTTTCTTCATGTTCTATATTCCTTTCAGTTCTCTGGCAAGTTCAGTATATTTACTTCTTTTTTCCGTCTCTTTGATCTTCACTCTGTGGCCCGCTGGAACGGCAAAGTCTACGATTTTGCAGGCTTTTTCTTTCTTGTTGATTATTATCATATCCGGTCTCCTTGCTGTTATGGGTGGGTCTGTTTGTACATTCATATCCCATATGATTTTGTGTTTTTCGTTTTCTAGTACAGTTTCTGGTATGTGTTTGTACCGTTTTTTTGCATATTCGAAATTCAGTTAGTTGCACATTACCCGGTGTACTGTTTTCCCCACGCTGTCATGTCTGTTCTTGTATTCCTTTTGGGCTAGCTTGCTGCATTCACTTATTATATGATTTATCGTTTCGTCTCTTTGTCCACACAATCGGCATTTGCTGTTTTCCTGGGTGTTATCTAGCTTTGCTTTAATAAAGTTTTTCCTAATCGTATTGTTCTGTGCGGCCGTCAGCAGAGATTCCGTTTCTCTGTTCAAGTGTTCTTTTCTTAGCCATGCCCAGCTGTTTTCATTGACTTCATCGCTTGTGAGTCTTATAAAGCGTCCATGTAGTTGTTTTTCTTCCCCCTTTTCCTTTCTTGTCTTTTTGTTTCTGGGTTCAGTGCTTCCGGAGTTGTTTGTTAGGCTGGTGTCTCTTGCTGTGGTGATCAGTCTTTCCGTGTTCTGGGTTACATATTTCTCCAGCTCTTTTTTGGTGTCTTCCAGACAGTCTTCTATACTTACCAGTCCTCTACCTCCTTCATTTCTTTTAATGTAGAGTCTGTCCGTATCGTCTTTTGGGTGCAATGCATTGTGCATGGTCATTAGTTTTCTAATCCTCTGGTCAAGGTGCCTGAGTTCTTCTTTGATCCAGCCTATGAATGGTCCAGAGTATCTTATTAGTTATACACCCCATGTGTTTATCCCTTTTATAAGGTTTCTGCTATATAGTTTAGTTTCTAATAGTTTCCTTGTTCTTCGTATATATTCATTTCCAATCTTTTCTTTCATTTCTGTATATTTGATTATGTCTGCTTCCAGAACTCCCAGGTATTTATAACCTCTTGTTCTCCTAGCGCCCTCATCTCCTCTTGGTTGGGGGGTTCTATGCCTTCTGTCGTCTCCAGTTTTCCTCTTTTAATCTCTAGCAGTGCACATTTTTCGATTCCAAACTCCATTTGGATATCCTGGCTGAATATCCTGGTTGTATTTATCAGCTTTCCAGTTCTATTTTGTTTTTTGCAAACAGGTTAAGGTCATCCATGTACATCAGGTGTTTTTCTTTGTTCTGTATCCGTAAACCTGTATCCGGCATCACACTTTCTGAGTATGTAGTTGAGTGGCATCATGGCTATTATAAACAATAGTGGTGATAGAGAGTCTCCTTGAAAAATGCCTCTCTGTATTTTTATCTCAGACAGGTGCTGTCCTTCGGCTGTCAGTTTTAGTCTCCATGTTTCCATTGCTTTCTGGATGAGATTAATAATCCTGTCTGTTATCTTGAATATTTTAAAGCATTCAATTATCCATGTTTGGGGGATTCTGTCGTAGGCTTTCTTGTAGTCAATCCATGCCATGGTTATGTTCCTTTGTCTGCTCTTCATCTCCTTCAAGATCTTTGGATCTATATATAGTAGATCATGTGCCCCTCTTTGTCCTTTCCGGCATCCTTTTTGCTCCTCGGGGAGCAGTCCACGTTTGTCCAGGGATTGGTAGATTTGTTCTCTAAATTGTGCTGTGAGAATTTTCCACATTATTGGTAGACATGTTATCGGTCTGCAGTTGCTGGGGGGAGTTCCCTTTTTGGGGTCTTTTTTTATTAATGTTGTTCTTCCTTCCGTCATCCATTCTGGTACGTCTGTTTTGCGGATACATCACCTCAGTTTCTGCGCTAGTCTTTCGTGCAGGGTCGTGATTTTTTTAAACCAGTATGCATGTATTCCATCGTGGCCTGGTGCTCTCTAGTTTTCCATTTTTCTTAGGGTTATCTTGATCATTTAGTTGTTCATTTCTGTTTCGGTTCCTTGTTCGATTACCTACAGTTCATCTTTCATGTTTTTGAACCATTGGGCATTCTTGTTGTGCTTTTTTTGTACTTCCCATATCTTGCTCCAGAATTGTGTTGTTTCTGTTGGACTCGGTTGATCTGTTGTTGTTTTTTCTCCATTTACGTTTTTGTAAAACTGGCTTTCATTGTTTTCAAAGGTCCTGTTCTGTTTGCTCTGTTCTGATTTGTACCTGTATCGCCTCAGTCTTCCTTCTATTGCTGCTATCTTTTGGTTTATTTCTTCATGTTTCTCATTTAGTTATTCCTTGCGTTTATGAATTTTTCCTCTTAATCGTTTCATGTCCTCCTTACTTCTGTTCACGGTTTTAGCTTCTTTCCGAAGTTTGGTAATCTGGGTTTCCAGTCTGATTTCCCATCCAGGTTTTGTCGGTCCTCTCTTTTGTCCATTCTCTTCGTTTCTTAGTTTCATACTTATCGATTTTGCCCCTGCATATATCAGATTGTTTAGGTCGATAATAGTTTATGTTAGAATGTGTGTGAGGAGTCTGTTTACTCTTTCTGTTTCTGCTTTTAACTTCTTCGCTACTTCATTCCTGAGAGATGGGAGTTTTTTTTTTTATTTTCTAACATGTATCGTCTCATATTCTCCACTTCACTTGCTTCTTTTCCGTTGAGTTCTATCTCAGCAAGTTCTGTGGTTTCGCAGTCTTCTATCTCATCTGGTTCTGTGATTCCGTAGTCTTCAATCACTTCAGTTTCAGTGTGTATGTTTTGCCCATCCTCTTCATGTGGTGTCTCCTTCGGTTGTGTATCTTGCTCCGTTTCGCCATTAACCTTCTGTCTGATTTCCGTTAGTTCCATCTCCGAGAATCATCTTCGCTTGAGGATATGTCTTGCTGGATCTGCTATCCTTTGTTCAGTTGTATGGTAGTCACTAGCAATGTCCCAGAGATGTTTCATTCGTTTTCGGTAGCCTCTTTCTGTAGGGTAGCGGCTTTTATAATAGCACTCCATCACAAGTCTGTTCTCTTTCGTGGCCCATTTCTTTTCGGTTTGCTGTTTTCGCTCTGGTTTTC
>OY744526.1:135837255-135852255 GCA_963556195.1 Sepiola atlantica
TTTCTAAAGAGATATATGAAGGAATACGACCTATCGGCTCTCAAAGGCCTAGAATGTACGGCTTACCCAAGGTTCATAAACCTAACGTTCCTTTACGGCCTATTCTATCAATGTTGGGTTCTGCACAACATGCACTTGGTAAATGGTTAGTTAATATTCTTAAGCCCGTACTTACTTTTTATTCGGACTATTGTATCTCTGATTCCTTCCAATTTGTGTCTTCTATACACAAATTATCCCTCTCAAAGGACACCGAGTTCTTGGCTTCCTTTGACATTAGTAGTCTGTTTACCAATGTACCTTTGGATGAAACCATTGGTATATGTGCAGATTATCTTTACCGTGGCCCCTTAAAGTCTCCACAGTTTCCTGAACGAATTTTTGTTGAACTGATGGAACTTGCTACTAAATCAGTTTCCTTCAGTTTCAATAATATAATGTATCGGCAAATTGATGGTATATCCATGGGCAGCCCTCTTGGTCCATCGTTAGCCAACATTTTCGTTGGATTTTTGGAAAACCAATTATTTTCCAAGGTGACCAAGCTGGCTTTCTACACACGTTACGTTGATGACACTTTTGCTTGTTTTCCCTCTCGGAGTGATGCTGGACAGTTTCTTCTTCTTCTTTGTGACTTGCATCCATCGTTGCAATTCACTATGGAAGTCGAGGAGTGTGGTTCCTTACCATTCCTCGATGTTTTAGTGTCTAAATCTGGTTTATCATTTGAAACCTGTGTGTATAGAAAACCAACATTTACAGGCCTTTATCTAAATTGGTTTTCCTTCGCCCCTAGAGCAAGAAAAATAAATCTTATTGGTACTCTCACTCATCGAGCTCTTATGATTTGTTCACCAACACGACTCGATGCAGAACTTGGTGAGATTACTAATATTTTTCTTGCTAATGGATATCCCATCAATACTATAAAAGGCACCATTGCACGTAAAGTTGCTTTATTTAATGGTGGTAAATTTATTGGCCCGTCACGTTGCCCTATTTATTTGAAACTCCCTTGGTTGGGTTCTGACGGCCTTGACATTGTTAAACGGATTTCTTCTTCTACTCAACGTTGTTTTCCGGCAACCATGTTGAGGGTAGTTTACACGACTCGAACCTTTTTCTCTTCTTTTCGTAAGGATGTTTTGCCAGCCATTCAAAAGAATTCTGTAGTTTATAAATTCATGTGTCAGTGTGGAGCTGACTACGTTGGCAAGACATCCCAAAGATTAGAATTTAGAATATCCCAACACATACCACGTGATATTCGCCTACACAAGGTTTCGAGATCATCCGGGAACTTCCAGGCACAGGAATCAGCCATCGGTAATCACCTCGTTAGTACAAATAGTTGTTCTGACAGGTATTCCGATGGGTGGTTTTCTGTTTTACACAGTGCCAGGTCGAACTACCATCTCAATATTCTTGAGGCGTTAGTCATTAAAAACTATCGACCTAGCCTGTGTAGACAAAAGATTTTGAAACATCAGTTGGAGATCTTTAATGATTCAAAGCCACCATAACGTTGAGAGATTTAATTTTTTTTTTTTTTTTTTTTTTTTTTTTTTTCCTCTTCTCATTCGTTTCCTCCAACTGAAATAAGTTTTATTTTATGTTTTTTTTCTTCCCCCTTTATTTCTCATTCGACTTTTAGTTTTTAATTTACCATTCTGACGTTTCCTCTCAGAGGGTCAGACGACAAGGCCTTAAGGTAATTTTAACAATTTTCCTTTTTTTTTTTTTTTCCCACTCGTCTTTTTCATTGATTTTCATAATGCTTCCTCTAAAAATATATATATATATATATATATATATATATGATTCCTCACTCAAATATGTGTATTTTGCGACGCCATTGCTACTTTAATTGGAATTCTGAAAAAAACATACATATATATTGAGAGAGAAGGAGATTCTGAAAGCAAACGAAACTATTTGTTTAAACCGAAAGAATTACCGATAACATACTTCAGGAGAAACATATTTTAACTATTTCATATGGAAAGTTTACCTACCTGATTTCTATTTGTAAGTATCTAGCAAAATATATCGCTGTCGTAAAATCTTGATTTTTTACAGATTCTTTCGCTGTGTTTGTTTACTTTCGATGTCTCGCGTTAAGCGCGTGTTTATATATTGTCAGATTCCGCTATTATTTTTACAAATATAATCTCTCTTGCTCTCACTTTTCTATCCATAACCTTCGAACACATTACATGACAATATCTAATACGTCATAAACTATTGTTATTAGAATGTCTCTCATTATAACGCATCCATCTAAACAAGTAGTTCGCGTTACAACTACAACTAATGCGTGTTTTTCTATTTTTTATAAACAAAAGTTTCTCAGACTATAACACGTGACATTATAGCAATGACATGGATATCTCTGTATATTTCATATAGTGTGTATGTGATACTGAATTTAATTAATCGCACACCTGTTGATAACGAAATTAGGGTACATATATGAGTATGTGAACGGAAGTAAAATATTGATGAAATAGTATTTACTTGACTATGAATTCAATAGTTGTAATAGTTGAAACGCGGAGTACTATACTTCGAACTCCGTATAAGTAATACCCGAGTTGTTTTAGAATTTAATATTTTCGATTCTCCACAGAATTGTAAACAATCTATATTGCTAATATAAAATTAAAATACTAAAGCACATTCGTCCATGAAAAGTTTTAACATTTGATTAGTGTTCAGAACCTGCTGCAAATTCATCAAAATATCCGTGTTCAGATTCTTAATATTGTAGACGCTCACCAAATTATTTTGTTTATATTAGTAGATCAGTGCATACACACTATGGAAATGAGTTACTTAAAAAATAGCACCATTTACATTTTCACAATTAATCTCAATTGTCATATCATTGCATATCCTCTGCGACGTGTGTAACAAGGGTAACATTATCCATATATAATAACTCAATTACAAAGTTATCATTTACAAGAGGTTTGGTTTGGAATCTTATCAAGTTGAATACTTTCCCAGTTGTTCGGGTTCTAATCAATAATTCATCGAACTATGAGTGTTTCGGGTGTTTATTATTTCATGCTATTGTGTGTAAATTAATATAGAAGCGTATATGAATATATTCAAATGAATTAATTAAAAAAAATAGTGGTATGCAAGGACTATTTTCATATTTTCATATAATTATATTGTTTCATTTTTATTTATATAATAGTCAACAACTAGTTGGTGTTATTTATAAAAATATATGGCGTACGTAATATAACGCTACGGTTGTATTTAAATATTCAAACATACAGAAACCATCCTATCACAATCAATAAAAGTAAATATTTAAACATGAATAAATGTGCATACAGGCACTATTATATCTGCATTTGGGTACTATAATATCAACTGTGAAATAAAAATAAGAAAAAATTAAAATTAAATTAAAACAGAATTACGCATAATTCGTCTGAAAATATTTTGTTGATAAATGAGATTTTCACCGTCTTGTCGTTTGTTTCTGATAGTTTCATTCTTCGTAATTTATTCAGTTTTGAAGTTTTATAAGATTGTATTTCACGTAATAGAAACAAATTGTGCCGATCATTATTAACGATCTACAAAAGATGCGTCGAGTACCTATGTTAGCTGGGACATTGAACACAGCAACTCCCTTTCAAGATTTCTAATAAAAGAGGTTTAAAATTGGAAAATACGCTTTTACGTGATGATCATAACTTGATTTGATGAATTTACCCGGAAAGTGCAGCCGGAACAAAAGCTTGCTACAAGTCGTCTGCCACAGGTGCAGTACAACAGGAAGCAACATCCAATCATTAAACAAAAGAAATAATAATAGTAACCAAATAATCGGAGCGACCTAGTTATTTCGACACATTGTTCATCTAATGAAGGCCAAATAGGTCGAAACACATGGTTGAAGCGGAAAATTTTTTTCCAAGAAGTAGATGCAAACGGCCGTTGTTTTATTGAAACGAAACAGCGTACATGCTCGACATGCCGGTCAATTGCAAGTTGTTTGGATTAAATGGAATGCGCTTACGTTAATAATAACCTATTTCTACATCGTGTTTTGTGCGATCAACGAATTTACCACCTTCAATAAAAAACAACGTGTTGGAATACGTGTGCGCTGCTATTTTTAGATGACCCCAAACAAATACAAGTAATTTGTGTCGTGTAATCTATGTCTCACGTCTGTTACGTTTGTACTACTGTAAATAACCTCAAGCATCCAAGATCGTTCAACCTTACAGTACTGAGTACGCTGTATGTAGTCACCAAGAGACTATTACTTCTTTTTTCGCATATATAGACACTCGTCGCTACGGGAAAACATAACCCATTAAAATCGAGCTGTTAAATAGTGGTCCAGTGTGGAATATGTCACTACATCTGTCCATATTCCTCTACTGCGTAGTTGATTTTTAGATGAATACACACAGTAACAAGGCGATGCGGCCTGAGATAAGAAAATGTATTGTTATCGTGGGGGTAACTGCTCCATCGAAGCAATCACATACGCAGCAATTGAGTGAGAGGTGGATCGATATGAATCGCATCGAGTCGACTGTCTGTAGAAGAATTGGATATGACGCGTGCTAATAATCGAGGTCGAGAAATATGGTCTCATTAGATGTGTAATCAATTATTTCGATCATACATACACATACTAGACCAGTAGCAAAACGTCACATCAAACAGATTCACACTGTGATTCAACGGGCGTTCAGCTGCCTTGTTTACAACACGTTCTGATCCAAATAAATAAACAAGGATATTATAAGATGGCTTCAAGGCTCTCAGCATAAGACATGCTGGAATGCGAACGAGACGATCGACATTAAATTCATCAGAAACATGAGAAACCGACGTGGAATTGAAAAAAACGAAACACCTGAAAAAATAATGTTATGGCTGATGGGCAATGCTGGCCTAGACGCAAATGGTGACAGTATCGGTTTATCTATCGCAACTTCGTAATTCCCAAGAGTATACGACTGAGGAAAAATTATGTAGAACGTTCAACCGCACGTTGTATGAATAACAAACACGAAAATGTATATATATATATATATATATATATATATATTCATATGTGTACGTATGGTTATAAGAACAGAAATTACAACCTCTGGCTCTCATCAGCATAGAAAGTGAAGAAATGATAACATAATATAATATAGTATTCCTTTTTAAAAATGTTCTTGTCTTTCATTTTTTGCTAAGAATTCGGCATCTTACCGGGTGCCAGATATTCACCGTCTATTTCAGACACCCCCTCCTGGAGATAATTTTAAGAGTTTAACGGTCCCTTTAAGTGATATTTTTTGCATTTCTCTTGCACTCAGTTAACCGGGCATACTCGATGTGTTTTTCATTAGTTCTGTTGCTCCTATAATTACTGGTATTATAGAGAGTTTCCTAAGATTCCAGTTGTGTTTCATGTTGTGCATAAGCCCTTTGTATTTCGTAATATTTTCCCTTCCGGCTCTGTTTAATCCTGCATCATTACGGGCACTAACTTCAACTAGGGCTGCTACTTCATTTCTCTTGTCCCATATTACGATGTCAGGTGTAACCGCTTTATTTTTAGATATATAGCTCTAGGGATTGCACAGTCATAGTGGATGGTGTATAAATTATTTTCAACTGTACTTTCTGGTCTCACGTGTGTGATATTAAACGAATCTAATAATGACGTGATCAGGTAACGTTCGAATAAGACAGTTCATACTTTAAAATGTATGGTTTAAAAAACCTGTGGAACGTGCTTTTCAAGTGATGTTTAAACATTGCATGGACTGCCCTGAAAAATGTGTACATGCATAGATACACATGAAGCAGAAGAGAACCACAATATTACTATAAAACGTTGGTTCACACCCAATTAGCATTGATCAAAGAAGATTTCCAGCATTTTACTACTCTTATTCATGCCGTTTATTTGTCTATCACATGTCTCCATGTACAATTTTAAAAAACACACACTTAGTGCATACAAATCCGTTTTTAAGTATTAATTTGTAAACATTCAGGTGCCTTCCCACTTTCTTCGATAAGTAGTTGTCACTTCTGACAATCGGTATTCCCCTATCTTACAAGGTGCTCGTTGATCATGGAATGCAACAAGCTCTAATATAATAGGTGCATAAACTTAAACAACCGTCATACCAATAATTTCAAGCGCTCAAATTATTTATATAGAGAACGACACACGTTGATGTGATGTCTCGTCATCAAAGATCGGGCAGGTGACGGAAGCGTCTGATAATAACTGAAACTATATAACTTATAGAACACATGAATTCCTGGGCGAGTTGCCTATTATTATTTACTGTACAGTTTTACTATGAGAAACTTTTTTAATAAAAGAAATAACCCTAACCCTAACCTTAACTCAAATCTTTACCCTAACCCTAACCCTAAACTCTAACCCAGTAAAAAAAATTAAAAAAAACATTGGCAAAAAGTTAAAAGAAAATATTTGCTTAAAAATAGTCGCTTCGTTGTTTGATCTAACCGTAAACCCTAAATGTAAAAAAACAAGAATGGAAAGCATTAAAAAACCAAAAAATCCGAAAAAGGTGTATATTTGTTTGTTGTATTAAACAAACATATTATTTTTTCTAAATCTTTCGTTGCACAAAAAATATTTTAAACATTACCTTAACTATGTTTGCTTTCACACAGAAAACACAAATAAATCATATTAATAACAGTTGGTTCGCTATGGTGTGTTTGTTCCTTATTTTTTTAGATGTACTTTGCTTCTATTTTCTTCGTGAAAGTGTTGCTATTTGCAACATTTTCTTGTATTTATCGTCTTACAGACTTCGCCTTGGCCAGTCTCTGGCGTTACCGTAACCTAGTCACATGCTGACGACGCAAAGTCACAGAAACGCAATGCGTTCTGCATAAAAGTACCGCGCTCAAATACATATGTGCACACCTTGATGAATAAATTAGTAATGGCTGTTCAAATCAAAGAGAGAAATGACAACATAAAATACGGCACTCATGAAACCCCCCTAAATAAACTCGACTGGAAAAAAACACCATCATGGTGATATTGAAAAATAGCGAAAAAGTTAAGTAAAATCACACTGAGCCCAAAGACTACTAACAGTATTGATACGACAGGTAAACAAAAGAAGGGAAATTACTTCATAAATAAATATATGTGAATATACTGAAAAACGCAGCACAACCAATACAAAGCAGTGCCAACAAGACCTGCTTCAATAATCGGCAATGCGTGTGCATTATAAGTTAGCGGATAATACAGAGGAGGCATAGAAACATATAGTCCTCAACTTGATGAGTCCAAACAGTACAATGATCTTGAAAGGAATCGTTGATTGAATAGCATATGCAGAGCAAGGATGTTAGACCATAAGTTGAATAGCTAATACAATGAGATAGAGATCACTGAACATATACGAGACGATTTGTCACCAGAACGCCCAAGGATGCTGCGTTTTTAAACAAGGCGATAACATTCATTAATACTGACATAGACCGCTTAATTCGTTTGAAATAATGATATCATTTATAATTAAAATAACTACGAAATTTAAAGGAGATCGTCGCATTACATAAAACACCAATTAATACAAATGAACAGCAATATATATATATAACCGTTTGTCGGTATACGAAGAGTAATATGCAACCTTGTTATAATGTTGAAACATAATGAAAAATATAACCATTTGATTACATTTACATTTGTTTACAATCCATAGTTCATTCATTTTGCACATCAGCCTAACTTTGAGTAAATGTAGCTTCGTTTTAAAAATAGTTTTATAGATCTTAAGTTAGTTCTAAACAATCGATTAGTGTTTAAATACATGCCCAGATTATATTATGGATACGCCCCACAACAGTTCAATGTATGATTTGATCTCTCAGTATCAAAACACATTATTTATTTAAATGTTTGATCTATTTGAAGTTTAAACTAACGTACGAATAACAAATCGCGGATGTGTTGTTGAACTCTCTCGCATATTGTAAAGTACGAGCACTACACCGAGGAAAGAATACTCAACGTTTACGAAAATTAACACCTAAAATAAAGTAATAGAAAAATAATGTAAACATGATTAAACCTTCACTGACTTTCTACGAAAGGCGCAATAAATTTACATTCTATTTTGGCAACAATAACATCTTAACGCGTATGCGTTTGCAGAGTGCGCTCTCAATTTCCCGTAGCGTTTAAACTAATTAGTAATACCAGCTAAAGAATTCCGTAGAGGTTGATCACAAGTTAAAACTAATTAGCCGCAAGCAATCAAAGAAATTATGATGCGGGAATTAGGAAGCACCCATATAGGCTAAACTATGGATGAAACTTTTTCTTTCATTTCCTCTTTCTTTTCACGGTTTTTACACTCAAGCTTAGTTTTGACTTGATAGCATGTCCACTCTGATGAATATAACCCTGTGCTGTCCGTCTTTTTGCCATAGGGTATATCACGCTTAAGTTCGAAATGTTATTTTAATCGATTTTAGACGCTGAACGTTAATGGTATGTCCTTGGTTCCTTCAAGTCTCATTTTGAATATAATGTGTTGCCCTTGAAATAAGATCATTGTTGTTCATCCACTCTAATTTTGACACTCACATATTTTATTAGAGCATTACCAGCATTCCAATAAAATACTCACGCTGTTGGTCAGTGTGTCACGATTGAGTAGTACGATTAAATAGTACGTATGTAAGTTTGCGAACATCGTTGTTAAATATAATATCCTTTTGTCGGGGACGCTGTTTATCGCAAAATTCGAATATTTAATTTTCGAATTTTAACAACATATGCCCTTGTTTATTCTTTTTCTTTACGTATATTTAGTAAATATTTATTTTAGACCACACAGAACAATACGTTATAAAGTTACTAAGATGTTATTCCATTTGCCAGAAAGGATACCAATCATTCGATGAGCATATCCAAATAGCTCACACTACTAAAAACAATTACGTTTTCTGAGCCCCATAAGGGAACCAATTTAATTTCTTGAGATTACACGAAGGTACTTCATTAAATATCTAAAACATGTGTAGCATAAAAAGTGTAATACTATGATTGACATGATTGTAAACACTACACAATCATTTCTATCAACATTTATATTAAAGGTAATATAATAAAAAAAAATATCAACAATGAATCGAAATACACAAACTCCTCAGGTTAAACATTCATCTGATCGAATATTATTGTTTAATATCATATTTATAAATTATATAATGACCCTATGCACTACACATATTTTAGAGATACTAAACAAATTGATAAGGAACACAGCTAATTCTTAGGATTAGTAATACGAGCTTATGTAATCAGGTTTCAGTTCAGCTGGCATGCCGAAACAAGATGTTCCAGCTTTTATAGAAAATAAGAACGTAAAGTATGTCAGAAAAAAAAACGCAAAGGCTCGACAAATAGAGGTACGGATTCAGTCAAAATATTTCCCGACATATTTATCTGCTCAATAAAAATACGTTTATTTGAATTATACTATTATGTCCTTTTTTTCTAAGTTAATGAGGACTTGCAGACATAACGATGCATTGCTATATAGGTACGACAACGGAAAAAAGTCCACAACGCTTTTATTACAAAATATGGTGTTGGATAATTACTAATGAGCATGTTGAATAACAATAAGAAGAATACACACTTTTGCATCAACGTTGTGCAGGTCGCTTTTCTTCACACTTCCGAAAAATCGGCACTAAAAACGGGCACAGTTTCAGTGTTATTCCCGTCCAGAACTTGCACTCGGCGTCATTATGATGCATATTTGACAGAAGACTGAGCTTGATAGACAGTTTTGGCCTTATTAAGGTAAACACTCTAGTGTGTACCCTGCCAAAGATTGAATCATTACTTGGACAAAATAGCATCCCAGTTGTGAAAAATAAAAATTATGTGAAGGTAATTTATTATACTAGAGTTTAAAAAAACTTATACAACAGAAGAAGTTTTCTAGATATCCAGTAGAATCATGCAATGCATGTTTTATACATTTTTGAGTGGACAGTCACCCTTATACTACTCTTGTGTTCATTTATTAGTATAACATGAATGAGATCTAGTTAACTTTCTTCAGAAGAGGAAATGTAACTAATGGCATGATGGACATATGCAGATGAGTTCATACTCTCATCTTGTTTACATCCATTAGATTAGTTTGGGGCATCAAAGGTAAGGTTTAAACCAAAAAGCTCGGCAAGACATTCAACATCTTATTTTGCAACAGAAGCGACAATAGTATAATTATATAGATGGGTGGTGATGATTGCTTATTATAAACTACCGTAGTATACATTTTCAGAAATCGCGATGTCGTTTCATTCGTTTTCTGGTCACTTCACTATACTTACACTAAGGTTTGACTGTTAAAAAATTATAGTGACGTATTTATGTGTATGATGTCTACTTGTAACTACTTTTAGGAGAATAAAATATTAAGTTCTTTTTCGCTCATAGGAAACCGGTTATCGTGACGTATTTAGGAGAGTATGGCTTACCATAGAAGTTCAGCGTCAGCGAAAATGCGTCTAAGCTTTCGATCATAAATCAAGTTACCGCTTTTGTATAGTTTTACATGTATAGTAAAAAAAATGTTCTTCATCAGTAAGGCTAGTCCTAAGCCATTGGTGATTTCTTAAGCTTAACGGTAAGAAGTGTTTAAGTGTGGGTGGGGGTCAACTCTGAACGTATTTACTTGATGTTAATTCCTATTATTATTGTTTTTAAATAGAGTGGGTTGAACAAGTAGGAGTCTCTACAAATCTCACGAAAATAAGTCAACACAAGTGCATTACTAACCGACGTTTTATATATGGGATGTTGGTCTCGGGATAAATCTATGTGGATAATTGCATATTCTATTTCCATGCGCGGCATAACCATACAGCTATCCTGAATTTATAGAATACTTAATAGAAGCGTCAGTTGTATATGTTCTCTATATTTCTATCTAAAAATAAACACCCTCGCCGCCATTAATATAGTAATATCTAACATTATTTAAAATAGTAGATGCTAAAAAATTCAGTTCGTCACAATGTTCTACAGAAGCACACATAGAGTAGAACATTGTGTTTATATAAAATTAAAATAAAAAGTCACACATCATGGGGGTAGAACATTGTTGTCATATAAAATTAAAATAAAAAGTACACATCATGGGGGTAGAACATTGTTGTCATATAAAATTAAAATAAAAAGTCACACATCATGAGGGTAGACCATTGTTTTCTTATAACATTAAAATAAAAAGTCACACATCATGAGGGTAGAACATTGTTTTCATATAAAATTAAAATAAAAAGTAACACATCATGAGGGTTGAACATTGTTTTCATATAAAATTAAAATTAAAAGTCACACATTATGAGGGTTAAAACATTGTTTTCATATAAAATTAAAATAAAAAGTCACACATCATGAGGGTAGAACATTGTTGTCATATAAAATTAAAATAAAAAGTCACACATCATGAGGGTACACTCTACTCCAACTGTACACGCATTATATTTATAAGCTACATGCTTTTTTTTTTTTTTTTTTTTTTTTACATGGTTCACCCCAAACAAGGCAGGACGCCACTGTAAACGTAAGGGGCTACTGAGAAAAAAGGAAAAAGGGGGGGAAGGATTGGTGGTTCAGCTTAAATTGGGATCTGAGCAGCGAGGTGTCTGTTTACATTAGTTTTAAATTTCTGCATGTCAGTACTGTCGGGGAAACAGGGGGCAGGGAGGGAGTTCCAGAGGCCAGCAGCACGAGGAAAGAAGCTATTTGAGTAGAATGCTCTCCGGCATCTGGGGACCTCCACAGTGAATGAGTGAGATTTAGTAGAATGTCGAGTTAGTCTAGTGAATTTACGTCGAGGGGGTACCAGAGCAGCACACTCATCGGAGCATAATCCATTGAAGTATTTGTAAAACAAACACAAGGATGCTACATTGCGGCGATGGGACAGGGGCTGGAGCTTAGCTGACAGTGAGGGACCTATTAGGTTGACTACTCTTTTTTGGACTTTGTCAAGGAGGGAGAGACTAGTAGATGATGCACCAGCCCAGATGTGGCAACAATACTCCATGCATGGGCGAATGGTGGCTTTGTAGAGATACAGGATAATGTCAGGTGTAAGGAGTCCACTAGCACGGTAGAGGGAGCCAACCTTCTTTGCGGCAGCCTTGGCAATGTCTTCAATGTATGTGTTCCAATTCATGTTACCTGTGAAGGTTAGGCCAAGGAGTTTGAATGATGAACTCTCAGGTAGGGTGTTATTTGCCATGGCAATCGGTGGTTGGAGAGGCTTCTTGTAGTTGTTGAAGGAAAGGAGCTTTGTCTTTGCGGCATTAAAAGTCACCAACCATTTATGGCCCCAATCCACTACAGCCTGGAGGTCATTTTCTAAGGATGCAGCCATTGCCTCAGATATGATCGCGTCCGTTTTGCCAACATGGCGAGAGTAAAGCGTGGTGTCGTCAGCAAATAAACCGATCTCAGACACTATGTCATCAGGGAGATCGTTTATATAGATCAGGAACAACAAAGGTCCAAGAATAGATCCCTGGGGCACACCAGCATTTATGTCATGTTCTTTAGATGAACGGCCATCGAGGACAACCTGGATTTTTCTTTTGTTTAGGAAGGATCTAATTATATTAAGTAGTTGCCCAGTAATACCGTATGAGCGTATTTTCAGGAGAAGCCCTTTATGCCATACCTTGTCAAAGGCCTTGGATATATCAAGCGCTACTGCCCTAGCTTCACCTGCCTTGTCGAGAGTATGATACATGCGTTCAGAGATGACCGTTAGGATGTCTGCAGTAGATCGTGCTTGTCTAAACCCATACTGGCGGTCGGATAGAAGTTTAGCATTAACTAAGTGACGTACTATCGCTAGATTGATTAAGGACTCAAAGATTTTGGCAAAGATCGGCAGTAGACTGATTGGGCGGTAGTTCTGAGGGTCGGTTCTATTCCCAGTATTCTTGTAGACTGGTACCACAGAGGCAATTTTCCAGCTATCGGGGAAGCAAGATTCAGCTAGGCATTTGTTGTAGAGTTTGGAGAGAACAGGGGCCAGTTCAGCAGAGCATTTCTTTATTGCTATTACAGGTATAAGATCAGGCCCACAAGCTTTAGAGGTGTCAAGGCTTTTTATAATGTCTCTGACCTGGGATGGGGTGATGACCAGGTTATCAAGTGTGGCTTCAGTCCGCAATGGTAATTCAGGGAGAGGGTGGTTACCCGAGTCTAAAGTAGAGTTAGAAGCGAAACGCTGTGCGAGTAGTTCAGCCTTATCAGTGGCGGTGCAAACGACATCATTGTGGTTTGAAAGTGGGGGAATCGTAGATTGACCATTATTCACTACACTATTGTAGATTTTCCAGAAATCGCGAGTACCTAGTTTCTGTGACTGGATGCGTTTTTTTGTTAACTCATTATACCTTCTCTTCGCTTCGCCTATCACAGCCTTGCAATTGTTTCTTGACTCTATAAATTTATGCCTATTAGTAGCTGACTTATTGCGGCCGAATTTACGGAATGCTTGTTGCCTCTCAGAAATGGCAGCTGCACATTCCGAAGTGAACCATTGAGGAGAGTGGGGCTTGCTAAAGAATTTTCGCATGGGGACATAGGCTTCAATGCCTGCTTTGACCCATTCAGTTAATTCGTTTGCACACTGGTTGGCAGGGAGTAAGAAGGTTTCCCGCCATGGGGCGTCACTGATGTGGTCTCTGATTGACTCAAAATCAGCTTGCTCGTAGTATCTTGTTGTTTTGAGCAACGGTTCATCAGCTTTTGGACGACTTTTTAGTGTGATATGTATCATTAGCACAATGTGATCAGCATTCCCGAGTGGGCTATGAGCTTTCGTCACACAAGCCTCGGGTATTGAGGTCAAGAAGAGGTCTAGAAGTGAGGCTTGTTGCTCCACACGATCGGGGATGCGGGTCGGAAAATCAACAGTCTGAGAGAGGGAGTGAGCTAAGGAGAAATTATACGTAGAGTTGCCGGCTGCATCAGTAAGGCTGGAGAATCCCAACCAGTCGCGGTGGTGGGCATTAAAATCCCCAAATACATGTATCTGGGCATTCGAGTCTATTAAGAGTGCTCTATCTATGCTTTCAGAGACAGAGTTTAGCAGAGTACAGTCCTGGGACGACGGGGAGCGATATAGGAAATATAAGTAACTAACGTTGTGATGAAAAGTCAATCTAAAGCACATGTAGTCGTAGTCATCTGATTCTAACCTATGTTCTCTAGTCAGCGGGAGGGTGTTCCGAACATAAACTCCTAGCCCGTGCATGTGTTTGTCAGAGTCTTTACGGTAGAGTGGGAGGTAGTCAGTCATGTCAAAGTGGTGAGAAGAGATTGAGGATTGGAGGTTAGTTTCACTAAGAGCTAGGATATCCGGGGAGTTTGTCAGGAGAAAGGTTTCTACGTCGTTGATGTTGGTTCTAAGTCCCCGGATATTTGAGAATGCGAGCCTCAAGGGCGGAGGCGAAAGTGTTGTTTGGGTGTCTGGTTTAGGTTTGATTTTATTTCTTTGTAATGGCATGTTTGGTTTGATTATAGAGTGGATTGGCCAAGGTGGGTACTTGCTTGGTGCCAATAAGCTCACACAACCAGTCCATTAGTCACGACCTGGTCCATGGGGGTTGTGGCCTCGGGAAAGCCCACCGTAGATAATTGCAGGGTCCCTTTCCATGCGCGACATGGCACATACAACTACCCACGGTATTATGCAACTGATGATGGAGCAGCCGTTCTTGGCGCTACCCAAGAGTTTGGGCTCCTGCCCTGTCAGTCGGAAACAGCAGCCAGACAAGCTGTCTAACCTGTCCCCTCAACCTGTCGGAACAAGAGAGACCCAGACTGGTCATGTAAGACTTACTAACGAAAAAACTTTCCCCGAGTTGCCCAAATAGAGAGAAAGAGAACGGCGTTCATTGTCCTAG
>OY744526.1:135854755-135889755 GCA_963556195.1 Sepiola atlantica
ACATCTCAGCTCTTCAGAGGCAGATACGAAATGTGTCTTTTACAAGACTAGCATGCTTAGCTTGGACGATATTCATCCCCTACCTACATTCGCTAGTGAACTACCCCCACCCACCCCTTTTCAAACTTGAACTCAAGTGACCCCTGCAGATTGTAGGCAAGAAAAGAAAAAACATACAAAGTTTTGAACAGCCAAGTATTCTGGAAAGAAAGATTATTTAAGCTAGATTTTCATAGCATGTTAATACATGGATTAATTAAAAAATAAATTCAGAGTAAAAATAATTTAAACACTTAGCTTTTTTTTTTTTAGTTGTTAAATGCCACCCATACATCTCAGCTCTTCAGAGGCAGATACGAAATGTGTCTTTTACAAGACTAGCATGCTTAGCTTGGACGATATTCATCCCCTACCTACATTCGCTAGTGAACTACCCCCACCCACCCCTTTTCAAACTTGAACTCAAGTGACCCCTGCAGATTGTAGGCAAGAAAAGAAAAAACATACAAAGTTTTGAACAGCCAAGTATTCTGGAAAGAAAGATTATTTAAGCTAGATTTTCATAGCATGTTAATACATGGATTAATTAAAAAATAAATTCAGAGTAAAAATAATTTAAACACTTAGCTTTTTTTTTTTTTAGTTGTTAAATGCCACCCATACATCTCAGCTCTTCAGAGGCAGATACGAAATGTGTCTTTTACAAGACTAGCATGCTTAGCTTGGACGATATTCATCCCCTACCTACATTCGCTAGTGAACTACCCCCACCCACCCCTTTTCAAACTTGAACTCAAGTGACCCCTGCAGATTGTAGGCAAGAAAAGAAAAAACATACAAAGTTTTGAACAGCCAAGTATTCTGGAAAGAAAGATTATTTAAGCTAGATTTTCATAGCATGTTAATACATGGATTAATTAAAAAATAAATTCAGAGTAAAAATAATTTAAACACTTAGCTTTTTTTTTTTTAGTTGTTAAATGCCACCCATACATCTCAGCTCTTCAGAGGCAGATACGAAATGTGTCTTTTACAAGACTAGCATGCTTAGCTTGGACGATATTCATCCCCTACCTACATTCGCTAGTGAACTACCCCCACCCACCCCTTTTCAAACTTGAACTCAAGTGACCCCTGCAGATTGTAGGCAAGAAAAGAAAAAACATACAAAGTTTTGAACAGCCAAGTATTCTGGAAAGAAAGATTATTTAAGCTAGATTTTCATAGCATGTTAATACATGGATTAATTAAAAAATAAATTCAGAGTAAAAATAATTTAAACACTTAGCTTTTTTTTTTTTAGTTGTTAAATGCCACCCATACATCTCAGCTCTTCAGAGGCAGATACGAAATGTGTCTTTTACAAGACTAGCATGCTTAGCTTGGACGATATTCATCCCCTACCTACATTCGCTAGTGAACTACCCCCACCCACCCCTTTTCAAACTTGAACTCAAGTGACCCCTGCAGATTGTAGGCAAGAAAAGAAAAAACATACAAAGTTTTGAACAGCCAAGTATTCTGGAAAGAAAGATTATTTAAGCTAGATTTTCATAGCATGTTAATACATGGATTAATTAAAAAATAAATTCAGAGTAAAAATAATTTAAACACTTAGCTTTTTTTTTTTAGTTGTTAAATGCCACCCATACATCTCAGCTCTTCAGAGGCAGATACGAAATGTGTCTTTTACAAGACTAGCATGCTTAGCTTGGACGATATTCATCCCCTACCTACATTCGCTAGTGAACTACCCCCACCCACCCCTTTTCAAACTTGAACTCAAGTGACCCCTGCAGATTGTAGGCAAGAAAAGAAAAAACATACAAAGTTTTGAACAGCCAAGTATTCTGGAAAGAAAGATTATTTAAGCTAGATTTTCATAGCATGTTAATACATGGATTAATTAAAAAATAAATTCAGAGTAAAAATAATTTAAACACTTAGCTTTTTTTTTTTTAGTTGTTAAATGCCACCCATACATCTCAGCTCTTCAGAGGCAGACACGAAATGTGTCTTTTACAAGACTAGCATGCTTAGCTTGGACGATATTCATCCCCTACCTACATTCGCTAGTGAACTACCCCCACCCACCCCTTTTCAAACTTGAACTCAAGTGACCCCTGCAGATTGTAGGCAAGAAAAGAAAAAACATACAAAGTTTTGAACAGCCAAGTATTCTGGAAAGAAAGATTATTTAAGCTAGATTTTCATAGCATGTTAATACATGGATTAATTAAAAAATAAATTCAGAGTAAAAATAATTTAAACACTTAGCTTTTTTTTTTTTAGTTGTTAAATGCCACCCATACATCTCAGCTCTTCAGAGGCAGATACGAAATGTGTCTTTTACAAGACTAGCATGCTTAGCTTGGACGATATTCATCCCCTACCTACATTCGCTAGTGAACTACCCCCACCCACCCCTTTTCAAACTTGAACTCAAGTGACCCCTGCAGATTGTAGGCAAGAAAAGAAAGAACATACAAAGTTTTGAACAGCCAAGTATTCTGGAAAGAAAGATTATTTAAGCTAGATTTTCATAGCATGTTAATACATGGATTAATTAAAAAATAAATTCAGAGTAAAAATAATTTAAACACTTAGCTTTTTTTTTTTTAGTTGTTAAATGCCACCCATACATCTCAGCTCTTCAGAGGCAGATACGAAATGTGTCTTTTACAAGACTAGCATGCTTAGCTTGGACGATATTCATCCCCTACCTACATTCGCTAGTGAACTACCCCCACCCACCCCTTTTCAAACTTGAACTCAAGTGACCCCTGCAGATTGTAGGCAAGAAAAGAAAAAACATACAAAGTTTTGAACAGCCAAGTATTCTGGAAAGAAAGATTATTTAAGCTAGATTTTCATAGCATGTTAATACATGGATTAATTAAAAAATAAATTCAGAGTAAAAATAATTTAAACACTTAGCTTTTTTTTTTTAGTTGTTAAATGCCACCCATACATCTCAGCTCTTCAGAGGCAGATACGAAATGTGTCTTTTACAAGACTAGCATGCTTAGCTTGGACGATATTCATCCCCTACCTACATTCGCTAGTGAACTACCCCCACCCACCCCTTTTCAAACTTGAACTCAAGTGACCCCTGCAGATTGTAGGCAAGAAAAGAAAAAACATACAAAGTTTTGAACAGCCAAGTATTCTGGAAAGAAAGATTATTTAAGCTAGATTTTCATAGCATGTTAATACATGGATTAATTAAAAAATAAATTCAGAGTAAAAATAATTTAAACACTTAGCTTTTTTTTTTTTTAGTTGTTAAATGCCACCCATACATCTCAGCTCTTCAGAGGCAGATACGAAATGTGTCTTTTACAAGACTAGCATGCTTAGCTTGGACGATATTCATCCCCTACCTACATTCGCTAGTGAACTACCCCCACCCACCCCTTTTCAAACTTGAACTCAAGTGACCCCTGCAGATTGTAGGCAAGAAAAGAAAAAACATACAAAGTTTTGAACAGCCAAGTATTCTGGAAAGAAAGATTATTTAAGCTAGATTTTCATAGCATGTTAATACATGGATTAATTAAAAAATAAATTCAGAGTAAAAATAATTTAAACACTTAGCTTTTTTTTTTTTAGTTGTTAAATGCCACCCATACATCTCAGCTCTTCAGAGGCAGATACGAAATGTGTCTTTTACAAGACTAGCATGCTTAGCTTGGACGATATTCATCCCCTACCTACATTCGCTAGTGAACTACCCCCACCCACCCCTTTTCAAACTTGAACTCAAGTGACCCCTGCAGATTGTAGGCAAGAAAAGAAAAAACATACAAAGTTTTGAACAGCCAAGTATTCTGGAAAGAAAGATTATTTAAGCTAGATTTTCATAGCATGTTAATACATGGATTAATTAAAAAATAAATTCAGAGTAAAAATAATTTAAACACTTAGCTTTTTTTTTTTTAGTTGTTAAATGCCACCCATACATCTCAGCTCTTCAGAGGCAGATACGAAATGTGTCTTTTACAAGACTAGCATGCTTAGCTTGGACGATATTCATCCCCTACCTACATTCGCTAGTGAACTACCCCCACCCACCCCTTTTCAAACTTGAACTCAAGTGACCCCTGCAGATTGTAGGCAAGAAAAGAAAAAACATACAAAGTTTTGAACAGCCAAGTATTCTGGAAAGAAAGATTATTTAAGCTAGATTTTCATAGCATGTTAATACATGGATTAATTAAAAAATAAATTCAGAGTAAAAATAATTTAAACACTTAGCTTTTTTTTTTTTAGTTGTTAAATGCCACCCATACATCTCAGCTCTTCAGAGGCAGATACGAAATGTCATTTATTGAATGACATCGAGAAGTATACATTGAAACGAATACAACTAGCAATTATCTCCATACTATAAATAGCAAAGTATTTTACAATATTTACAGAAAAAAGGAAACCTTTCACAAAAAACGTATTCTACACTTTGATGTATATTTCGATTATAGATATATGTTAAGAAAGATAAGCAATTAATATATCCGCACATGCCAGTATTTTGTAGATATTTTTCCTGCTTAGAGTAGAACTATTAACGTAAAGCAATGCCTTTGGTGGAGAATGGCAAATGGGCATAACCTACTCTTAATTAGAAAGAAAACGGTGGGCATAACTGTATGTGGAAGACATTCTGAGATAACCAACAATGCCAGTACTTACAAATATATGATCCTCAAATCAAATGATTTTACGATATACTATCTTCACAAGAGACATAGTATTGAATTGAAAACAATTTTGGAGTGTCTACTTAAAATACATCACAAGCGCACATAATCGTGGTGACAATGCTCTTATAGCATATGTGAAAGAAATCGTAAAGCTTCATTCTTAAATTGAATGTATTTATAATAATCAAAACACATTATGTAATGGATAATGGAATACAGACCATTTTAAGATATATCAAATTATCAGTGTAAACTTAGATATATTTTAAATGCCTGTAAGAGCAAGACAATAAAAACCGTGTGATTGTACTTGTTAAACCAAATGATTAAAATGTTAAAACATCATTATTGTAATGTTATATATTTAGCTTGGACATATACTTCGATAAGAAAAAAGAGAACACAGTGTGTAAACACTAGTATATTTTCACGTAGTTAGTTACTTTTAATAACGAAATTAAGAAAATAGATGTTCTCATACACAAGCTAAAGATGAACACTTACAGGTTATATTTGATTAATTAGTTTGATGAACAGTGTGTATGTATGCTCATGTTTATATAATAAATCTACGATTGTGCCACATCAAATTATGATTCGCCTTTACAATCAGACAGAAATGTAATAGTTTATCAGCGTAACAAAGTATATTTTTAATTAAATGTATTGCTGTGTATACACTCCTAATCTTATACGTGTGTCAACGTGTGGAAACAGTTCCATATAGTATATCCAACTCAATTCAATATAATTGCGCTCACAACGTAGAAACTAGTAGTCAGATGATTTCGACTTCCGTAGATGACGACACCCTGCCGTTATTTAATAGCGTGTATTTAAATGTGTTTGTTCAATAAAAACAATGTATTTCAGATTTGCACGCACCCGATTACAATTATAAGCGCTATACAATTGTGTACATATAAATTGGTGTTTGTTAGGTGTCATTTGTTTAGCGTGGAGATTCATTAAAAGGTAAACACCTTCTAAATGTACATATTCTATTGTTGATGAATATGTGTCAATGTAGAGATACTAAGTCGGAGGTTCTTGCCATTTTTATAGCGACTGACAGCGTATATATCTGCTACAGTCTGTCTTATGATAGGACACTATATTTAAGTGTTGTTAGTGTTTATTAATATGTTGTGCTCGTAAATACTCTTGCTTAGGCTGCGATTGGTTTCCTCAATAGGGGTATTATCACACAATTAACAAGGAAGATCATATATGTCAGATTTGGGTGTAGGTCTATTTTAATATCGAGTTGATTTTAGGACTAACTTCATAATATTAATTAATTGTAGCTACATTAAACATCGGTTATTCAGTTTCGTGTAAATTTGGTTATAAATGGTTTTAGCCGGTAAACCAACATATATATATATATATTCCCAAAGTGTAGCACTGCTAATAAATGAGAGAGTGAGCCAACTAGAGGCTTGCTGCTGTTAGTTTTGTTGGATTTGTTTTTCGTTTTGATCCCATATTTCCATTTTTACAACTGGTTCACAGTCATTTAAACTAAAAATAATAGAATGACTGACGTCGAAGGGTATCTATATACATATCTAACTATCCATCTAGTTATCTATCTACCTATACATCTATTTATCTCTCTCTCTCTCTCTCTATATATATATATATATATATATATATATATATATATATATATATGTATGTATATATGTATATATATATATATATATATATATATATATATATATATATATAATGAAGAATAGTAGTTTGCTTGAAGCATTGTTGGGAATTGTAATAAATGTATCAATATGGGGGTAGGCATTGCAATATTATAATATGAGAAAACTCAGAAGTAATATTATTTCTTGAATATATCATAACAAATTAGCATTTAATTTAAAAACATTTATATTTAATTATGACTTTATGACAAAATACAAAATACAATAAATAAAATATAAGAATATTACAAATAAAATATATTATTACAACAAACAATTGATTAATAACCATATGATACTACATATATTAATTAAATGTTCCACACTATTTTTCACACAATATCTAGATATAGAATATAGATTTAACACATTTCAAATGTATTAATTTAGTATTTTCTGCGGAATTGTTGCTTCGAGCCTGACTTTCTTGCATACATCTGCGTACTTTTCTTAAATGATAATGTTCATCATCGAGGCATCACAGTCAGCAGGCATTACACTTGCTGTTTATGAAAGATTGTTTAGAGGAATACATAGTAAGACCATCCCTTCGATTGGTGATTATTTGTGGTATTTAATAACTACTTAAACATCCCACACACTTACGGGAGACAATAAAAAAACGACGAAAAACTACTTGCACCCAATAAGAAAACTGTTTAAAGTGTTACAGTAACGGACACGATGATGTGTTTCTCCGATTGCCGTTTTGAGTGCAATTGATACATTTACTTAATCTACAAAAGTGTATGAGGATTTATTAATACAAAATAGAATGTAAATTAGGAAGACAAAAAGTTTTCATCTGAAAATTACGCATCAACGAGCATACAAAATCCTACCCTGAAAAAGTAGCTTCTGAACGTTTTCTGAAGCGGTTACACTTTTAACAAAAGTAGTCGATGGAAGGTTTTAATTAAGCCAAAATAATGAGTTAGACAACACAACGTTTTAATTCATCTATAATTAACTGTGTGACTATTTAAAAGTAGGGTAACTTGGCGCGAATAACTGTGAATGTTTAATGTTCGTGCAAAGACTTGTATCAGGAACAGACCAATAACTCAGACTTGGGGTTCTACATAAATTAGAACGTTAATACAATTGTACATTACAGAAATGCACCGACAACTGCTAGAGATGTATAAGTGTAAAACAATATTAAATAATATATTGAAGAGTGGGGCATTGCGTACATGAGAAAGGTTCTTCAGAAAACGAATTTCGACTCTTTTAAAAACAATAAAAAGTTATTATTTTCACGCTCCAGAGTAGCAGTAAAATTCAGAATAAATTACCGGTGAGACTAGAGTTAACCTTTCAGAACCAATATAGAAAATAAAACTTGGGGAAATCAACAAGAACGTACGACCAAGACAGCATAATTATAAAAAAAATTGTTTAGGTTAAACTCCTAAATATAAATGTTTAAATTATAATTAGTTTCTGCTTAGCCGTGTCGCTTACCAACATGCATACCTCGAGAAGGTTAGATGAAATAGTCATCCTAAGAACGTAAAAAATAGATAGAACGGTGGATGGCGAAAAAAAAATTAAATGCGAGGGTAGACATATTATCGACATTACTCTTAAGAACAATACTATATATATATATATATATATATATATATATATATATATATATATATATATATATATATATATATATATATACTGGTATTATAAGAACCCAACACACGTAATACAGCGGGTTAACCAATGTGGCTGACTAACCAACATTTTTGGCCAGAAAGTTTTTTAAAGATTAGACGACCGAGTAAGGAAAACCATGTAAAATCGTATGAAATAGACTAGAAATGAATAAAAGCATCGAAACACTCAACATTTTGCGCAATACATAGCTAACACCACACTGAGAGAAATTAATCCAAATTCTTTCAAAAGCTAGAATCGGCAAAATTCAGCTATACGATGTCTACGAAGAGATAAATATGTTGAAAGATAAGGTGGCTTGTCTTGACGATAAATGTTGAAGCAAAGATACCATCATTTTAAATGTATAATGTCCCTCAAAATGAGAAGTCTACAATTTCAAAGTGAGAACATATCAACTTTTATTCTGATAGAAACATACAGTTCGATTATAAGATACATTTTAATCAAGTTAGTGAACGATAATCGAAAAACACCGAAAGCACTCCTCATGTATATGTTTTTATTACCAGATACCTCACTTTCGACATACAGCCCTCTGAGCACAATCAACATAGTAGTAATCCAAAAATACACGATACTGGAACTGAGAAGGTAGAGCGTGATGAGAAGAAGGTTATCGCGCGTAACCTATAGGACCTTATTGAAATCTTCTACTTACCATAAATAACGGGATAACCGGCTTCTCAATCTTCAAAACACACTATTCTGCACTGCAGTACATACTGACGTACACCCCTTCTTGTTTTTTGTTGTATTATACGTTTTTTTTTCAATATAGTTCCTGTTTTTTTATCGGATATTTTACACGTCCACCACAATTATGTAAACATATGTTACCTATGATAATTCATATGTATATCTGCCTATAAGTCAGGTGTAAAGGTACAAGCACTGAAACGCTTCTAAAGACGCCTAGTGCTTGACCTTGTTTCCAACTAGGGAAATGGACACCGCCTCTTATTCTCTCTAGCTTGGCAACTTGGGTAAAGTGTTTTCGTCACGAAGTCCTACATGACTAATCTGGGTCATTCTTGTTCCAACAGGTGTAGGATACAGGTTAGACAGCTTGTCTGGCTGCTGTTTTCGATGTGTAGTCAGGAGCCTTACCTCTTAAGTAACGCTATAAACATCTGCTCCGTCAACAGTTAGATAATATCCTGGGTAACTGTATGCGCCATGTCGCGCATGGAAACGGACCCTACTTTTATCCCCACTAGGCTGATCCAAGGGCACAACCCCGAGGGCCATGTCACGACAAATGGACTGGTTGTGTTTGCTTATTGGCACCAAACAAGCACTTACTTCGTCCTCCCCGCCGTTATCTCAAAACAAACATGAATTCACAAAATAAGAAAATGGACCTAAACCAGAAACCCAATAAAAAACATCATCGCCTCCATCCTTGAGGCTCGCATTCAATAATATCCGGGTACTTTGGACCAACATTAACAACGTAGAAACTTTTCTCCTGCCAAACGCCTCTGATATCCTTGCACCTTCAATCCCAAATTAGCTCTCACCACTTTTACATGACTGATTACCTTCTACTGTACCGTAAGGACTCTGACAAACATATGCATGCGCTAAGAGTGTATTTTCGGAACACCCTCTTTTGGTTTTAATCAAATGACCAAGCCTACATGTGTTTTAGATTGACCTTAAACAAAAGAGTGTGTTACTTGTATTTATTATATCGTTCTCTTCCGACTGTACTTTGTTTGCCTCTGTCTCTGAAAGCTTAGATATAACACGCTCACTCAACTCGAACGCATAAACACATGTATTTTGATGCACACCACCGTGACTGGTTGAGATTTCCCAGCGTTACTGATGCAGCTGGGTACTCTACATTTAATTTGTCCTCAGATCACTACATCTAGCAGACTGCCACTTTCCGACACGCCTTCTTGGTCGTGCTGACGAGTAAGCCTCACTACTCGAGCTGCACGTGATCTCATTACGCGATGCTTGTGTTGAGTATAACCATAGCCAGCTCGGAAAATCTGATTATGTTGTCGTATTAATACATATCACCTTAACAACTCGTCCAACATCTCAAGAGCCGTTGCTCAAAACGACGAGAAACTATGAACAGGCTTATTTTGAATTCTTCAGGGATCACATCAGCGACGCTCCATGCTCACTCCATGCTGATTAGTGTGCACATGATCAAACCGAATGGGTCAAATCAGACATATATGGTCATGTCTTCACGCGAACATTTTTAAGCAAACCCTACACTCCTTAATAATTCAACTTAGAATGTGCAGCTGCTATATTTGATAGGCAGAGGACAATACAAATGTTCGGCTGCCATAAGTCACCTGCAAATAGATAAATACATTTATAGGCAAGAAATAAGTGTCAGGTAGAGATAAGTGAAGCAAAGAGCACGATTTCAGAGATAACCAAAATAAGCGCATTTAGTCACAGAAACTAGGTACTCGTGATTTCTGGAAAAACTAAAATAATGTGATAAACAATAAACAATAGACAATCGACGATTTCCTCGCTATAAACTCACAAGGATGTTGTTTGCGCGGCAACTAATAAGGCTACTTGCCCAGCGTTTGACTTAAACTCCATTTCGGACTCTGCAAACTACCCCCTCACAAAATGCCTATTGTGGACTTAAGAACCTGGTCATCACCCAATCACAAGTAAGATACATCATTAAAAAACATGACACCTACCAAGCCTGTGGGCCTGATTTTATATCAGTAATAGTCATGAATAATGCTCTGTTTAGCTTGCGCTTGTCCTCTCCAAACTATACAACAAACGCATAGACGAATCATGTTTCCCGTATAGCTGGGGAATTCCCTCTGTAGAAAGAGTCTTCAAAATATATGGAGATGAAACTGATCATCTAAACTACCGTCTAGTCAGTCTATTCCCGAACTTTGTTTCAATCTTTGAATCATTAATACCTCTAACAATAGTCCGGAACTTACTTAATGCTAAACCTTTTACTGATTATCAATACGAATTCAGACAAGCACATGCAGATAGTTTAACGACCATCTCGGAATGCATATACCATAGACTGATCAAGGCAGGATAAGCTAGGGCGGTAGCGCTCGATATATTTAAGCCCTTTAACACTGTCTGGCATGACGAGCTTCTCCTAAAACTGCATTCATATGGAATTACTGGAACAAATATTTAATATAACTAAATCCTCCTTATCAAAAAAAGTTGCAGGTTGTCCTCGCTGGTCGTTTATCTATGGAATGTTACACATATGTGATTTGTTCTAAGAACTCTACTGTTCCTGATTTTCCTAAATACCCGACCTGATGTGATTGAGAATGCTATAGTAATATTAGATGACGACATCACTCTCTACTCTCGTCATGTAGAGAAAAGCGACACGCATATATCCGCTGCAATGGCCGAATTCTTAGAAAATCACTTTCAGTCTGTAGTTAAATGGGGTCTCCAATAGATGGCAACTATTAATGCGGCAAAGACAAAACTACTTTCATTCAATAACTACAGGAAACCTCTTGAACCACCGATTGTCATGGCAAACAACAGCCACCTGAGAGTGTATCATTCACACTCGTTTTACAGATAACATGAATTGGAATAAATACTCTGCACCCATTGTCAGGGCTTCTGCCAAGTAGGTGCAAAAAATATATGTGTACATCTCTATATATCTACACAACCATAACCTATATGCCTACAAATCCACTATCCGTCCATTCATGGAGTATTGTTGCCTATCTGACTCTTAGATGAAGCGGGAAAAAAAGGGTTGCCAATTTGATAGGTCCATCACTATCAATCAAGCTCCAGCGCCTATCTCATCGCCGCGATGATGCTTCCTTGTGTCTGTTGTACAAGTACTTCAATTGATTGTGATCTGATGAGCTTGTTGCCTTACCCCCCACGACGTAAATTCACTATCTCTAATCGAAATCTGCCATACCCATCCATTAACTTGTAAGGTCCTAAGCTGTAGTAGAGTTGTCTACTCATACGGTGTATGCCGTTATGCTTCTAGACTCTAGACACCTCTCCTTGCTCCCTCTTTTCCTGGCGGTACTTACATGCAAAAATGTAAAACTTATGTAAACTACCATATCGCTGCACAGCTCCTAATTAAGGTTGATCCCCCTAAACTTTTGCACAGTAGCTCCTTACGTCTACAGTTGCGGCTTGCCCTGTTTGGTATTAAATATGTTAATATATATACATATATATATATATATATATATATATATATATATATATATATATATATATATATATATATATATATAGGGTGGGCCAAAATAAGGGTCCTATCTTTAAATTTGAATAACTTGAATTTGAATAACTTCCACAAAATAAAAGTTAAACTCACCAAACTTTATGTGTGTGTAGACTGACCCTTCTGAGATTTTTTGAAATAAACAAAACAAATTTTAGCCGAAAAACACTTCTTAAAACTTACAAAAACTAAAGTATTGTTTTTTACACTGTTTTGAGTTTTTTAAGCAAAAATAATGTTTTCTAAATGAGGGTACGTTACTTAGGGCTAATACGGCTCATGCTTGCTTCGGAAGGGGTCCTTTTCTTATTCTAAAAAAAATTTTTTTTTAAATCAATAAATAAAAAAGTTATGAATTTTTAAAAATAGGACCCTTATTTTTGCCCACCCTGTATATACATGTACAAAGGGAGAGAGTGAATGACTGAAACTATCAGACTAAAATGTATAGCTACATTTAAAGAGCGACAGAAAAGTTTAAAAATACAATTAATACATATCATATTGAGCAAAATGTATGAATAAATGTAATCTACTGTCATCTATCTATGCCAGACATTATTATTCCTGAAAATTCTAGAAAGAAAAACAACAAAACAATTTCCAATTTAGAGTGTTTACTATTCATGATTGAACTATTACATAATACTCCCATGGTCCTGTCGGCATACTTAAAATAATATTTACATCAAATAAAATTCAATGGAAACCATCTTACTTAATTAACATTATTAATCATTTTAAAACATAATAGATACTCGGTGGATGTTCCTACTTTTATAATGACCAACACAAGTATCACTACACAAACGGATGAATGAGATAATGTTGATAAAAGTTTATATGTTCATAAAACAACTAAAATGATCCGAAATATCCGAGTAGATGTAAATATATTTCAAATATTCAGGTCTAAGCCTTCAGAAATGTTGTTCATTTGTGAACAACAATAAACAAGACAATAGTAATTGCTCTTTCATTTAATTATTTCTATAATACAATTGATAACTGACTGGAGAAATTATGTAACATTATCTAACCATTCTGGAATAATGCCCAACTACAATATCAATGAACAAGATAATGTTATCATTTTCTAACACTATTTATGTTATTTACGACATGATGTATCCATACATGCATGCACGACTGCGAAGACACATTAACATACTCATGTCTTATATGTTGATTAGTACATGTGAAATTCTAATGATCAATCGATAAACATTTTACAACAAAAAAACCATGTTTATATATTACGTTCACATACACCACAAACATTTCCATAGACTTTAATTGAAATACTCAATAGCAACTGATTTTGACATTTCAGTTTTTCCTCATAAAATAGACATCTTATTACATGCATACTGACACATTATATATAATAGACGGATATGTACGCTTTTCTGCACGACCATCTATATTTTCTAGTTTTGTGTGATGTTATATGTTATAGATTGTTGCGTGTAAGTGGTTTATTTCCATTGCAACTATATAATTCGTGTTACATCTATATAATTATGAATGCGAGTAATTAGTATTATCACCAACAGTGTTTACTTTTCTTTATTATATTAATATTTACACACTTATTATTTTTCTATTTACTTTACATGCGTTGTTGTTCTGTGTTATGGAGAACGGATATCAAAAACGTAATACGTCTGGTAAATGATTATTTTTTGTACATCCTCACATATATTAGAAATTGTCTGATCTACAGAGTTAATATAACAACGGGAGTTTTCCGAAAGCTTAGAGGAAGGTGTGCTATTGTTTAGTTTATAATACATTACGATTTATAAGAATAGTAACTTTCAAACATATCGCATTTCAATAACTAAGCCATATTTGAGTATGCATTTTGTGTTGTTAAAGTATATAGAGAAACGAATGAAAGGACTACAGGTTGGTTAACATATATGCAGTATTTAATATGGTTGTATTATATAGAAAGACAAGTTTAGTTCAGTAAATATAAATGTTGGTGTCTTACATGGAAATTATAAAACAACCGTCTTCATTAAAAACGGCTACTACTCTCTTGGATATACATACATATTACAGGTAGTATTGCGATCAATATTAAACCGTTATAATAAAACCAATATCGTATCTGATGAGTAAGTAAAATAAAAAAAAATGTGATATTTAATATTTTGTAGTAATTATACTCGGAAAACTTTAGCTGTAATAATATTTTTTCTTGCATTTCGAAAATGGCAATCTTTTATCACATCCATTGAACGGTAAAAGTTTGACAAGTATATGAATGTTTGCTATCTACACGTAACAGTCAATATTTAATTGAATTGTTTAATACTTATGAACACAACTTAAAACAACAAAGATCAGCAACGTTTACTTCAAGTAAGAGACACCAAATAAGTAGAAGCAATAATGCTCAAACAATTACAAAGATACATATTTAAGAATGGATGCAATTATTGTATGGTAAAATACACACCTCCGAATGTGGTATATCAAGATCAACTCCAACAAAAAAAGCTTGAATTAAATGTATGCTGAAATAGCCATACATGTATTACTTATCTCAAGGTGTCATCTATAATATATACACCCATTTTGGCATGCTAACATAACGTACACATATATTTGATTGGTGTCGAGCATTATTGCCGAAAAATATTCGTGGAAGAGAAGGCTTTCTTTTTGTAGTGGTGTTTGGTTTTATGCTTATAAATATCATTTATCCATGAAAAAAAAATGCGTTTTCAAAATATGTACGGTAAGAACAGATGGGTTTTGTTGAATTCTTCGGAGCGTGATCACTACAACATCTTAAATATGTTATTAATGTGTTATTCTACTTACTTATTATATACGTATAAGTGTGCGTGTGCGTGGTATATACGTGACGAGAGAAGGAAATATTACTGTAAAAATGTTAACTGGTTCGTTGTTCAAAATGTAAACCACATATTAATGCCAATTCTATAAGTTGCATGCATTAAAACACTATTTTTAATTTTACTTCTTAACATAAACATAGCACCAGCTATTATCGAACTTATAACACGTAAAAAAAGTGTGTAACGTACGCTTATTCTGTTTGCTAGATTGTTATTTTATTTAAAGTAAAAGTATCGTATGTTATGTTGTGTTTGAGTATATTTATTTTTATTTGCAGGATCATTTATAGTTTAGAAGATCGTATCATAACTTAATGTACAGCATGATGCAAATTATAACAGCGGTCTACGTATGTTGAGAGATACACAATACTACATATAATTGTGACAATAAAGATGCACACTGACCAGCAGGAACAAGAAAGGGGTGCTTCGCATGTCGCGTCTGCCGGGTAAGAAAAGCTTCTCTTCATTAATGTACATTTTTATAGTAGAGTATAATTTGCGTATGTAGAGCTCAACTGATATAAACGAAAGAAAAAAGCAAAAAAGAAAGTTGTAACACTAGAAATCGGGTCGAAATTAGATAAACGTTTATACTTTTTTTAATTTTTAACTAGCAGGGCTACATAGCGTTGCCCGAGGCTCTCTCGTCCATGGTCGCCCCGTTTTACCACCAAATATGTATGTTAGCGCCTCTCTGTTGCCCTCGGCGAACGCTGTCTATCCCCAACCTGTCTTTTCCGTTGCTTAGAGCAAAAGTATAACCTATTTCTATTTAAAGTACCACCTCTGCCTGCGCCTTCTATATACGTAACTATATGCGCCTTAGTGTGCATTCTATATACGTAACTACATTCGTGGCCATACTATATGCGTGCATATCTCCGGCGCAGTGTACATCCTATATACGTAACTATATTTGCCTCAGTGCGCATACTAAATACGTATTTAGATCCGCCTCTGCACGCACACACTATATATATGTATATATATATATATATATATAACTATCCCTGCCTCAGTGCAGATACTATATACGTAACTATCTCTGCGCCAGTGCGCATACTATATACGCACCTATCCCCACCCCGGGGCGTACCCCATATACGTAATTATCCGGCCGGCGGGGCGCATAGTATAAACGTACCTATATCTGCTCAGGGGAGCATACTGGATGCGTATCTATATACACCCGGGTGCGCATACTATATACGTATTTATTACCGCCCTGTGGCGCATACCATGTACGTACCCATCGCCATCCCGGTGCACATACTAATCGGCTGACGCTTTCAGATATAGTTGTATCTCGATCCTGAGCTCTGTTTTAAATGAAAAACACAAATAACAGGAAAAATGACAATCAACATGACAAAAAAAAAACAGTTAAAACAAAAGCACACATTAAAACACAAATGTGCCGTTTATTTATCGACGTTTGTTATTCAAAAAAAGTACAAACAATTATTTAAGGCACCTTGTCGCCAGTGGTTGTGGAATTGTACAGCATCCGGTACTAATAGACACTTGTTCATAGTGAGTCGCAAAGTTCAAGTAGCCCGTATAGGAAAAGTACCATTCCAATAACAATTATTAGTAAATATAATAAATGATTTTTTTAAAAAACTGTGCACATGAATAGTAACAGATAACACAAATGACAATATGGTATATGTGTTATATTTGTACTTTTCTGACTTTTTGAAATATTTGTTAACGTTCGACAAACTACTAATTTAGCCATATTTTAGTTCGTGTTATATTAAAAGACAAAGGGGCAAATAATAAATAGTAACAAATATTGATTGTCGATTAGAAGCAAGGAAGAGTAACTATGGGGCTTTGGAACAGTGAGAAAATACCACTGGCAACTACGAAACCCACTATTAATTGTATACATTTCTGTCACTGGATCGACTGGTGGTCTTAAGACATTGATTACATCTTTAAGAATAAAATGTGTTCTCCAACTGAGAGGGTACCGTAAGAAACGCATGAATACAAGTTTACAGAAAAAAGGTATATTTTAAACTAGTATTAATGTCCATGCTATTATAAGTAATCTTATTTTAACTTTATTTTTGATTGAAGCTTTCGACACGTATAATAAAAAATGTACATAATTATGAATAGTAATAGGATTATGTGAAATGTTCAACTGGTTTACTGTATGGTCTTTATGATAATGTATAATCTAATGTTATCGTAGATGTTGTTACTGTGTAGCAGTTGTTTTCTTTAATACAAACAGTACTAACTGTACTTTTCGGCATGCGTATATAACGCATTATAAACAATGTAATATAGAAATGTGAATATTATATGTATATATATATATATATATATATATATATATATATATATATATATATATATATATATGTATATATATATGTATATATATATACATATATATATATATATGTATTATTTATAAATACATATTTTAATCAGACATATGGACCGGCGGTTTCTGACAAGAAAAAGGCTGGATGCCAAGCCTGCAATGGTAAATAAAGAACATTCTTCAATGAGCATCTCTGTTCTGTTTTAACCGTATAGAAACGCTATATGCAGAAAAGTGAAGATGCTTAATCAAGAGAAATAATCAAGAGCAAAACCGTTATGTTGGTAGTTGTATATTTAGATAGAAAGAAAGAGAAAAAAACAGGAAAAAAGAGAGAGAAAAAAAGAAAACGAAAAAGAAAAAGAAAGAGAAAAAGGGGAAAAGAAGAGAAAATAAATAATAAAAAATATTTAAAAAAATATTTTTTTATATTTTTTATTTTTTATTTTCTCTTCTCTTCCCCTTTCTCTCTTTCTTTTCCTTATTAAAAAAATATTATTAAAAAATATTATTAAAAATATATAATTTAAAAAATATATTATTATAAAAATATTATAAATGGAAATAAACCCGACGGTTAAAGGTACTTAACTTTGATTAAATTATCTTATAAGGGGATGGAACTATTTCGGGATGTATATTATTTATATATATATATTTTCAATATTACTAGTTCTATTAATAAATCAAAAAAGTAATCTTGATCTTTATCATATTACAACAAAACCGATCATACCCACATCCATACTAAACATACGTATGCATGTCTTTGTGAGTGTGCATATATACACATGCATATACATTTTATATATATATATTTTTTTATACATATATATTTTTTATATATGCACGCGCATTTTTATATGTACGTGTAGTCTACACAAGTGTGGCGGTAATAACCCGAATGCTATAACTAGATAAAGCTATTAATATATACACGTATGTTATTTAAGTGAGGAATCCATTCATAATTCTGCGGATAGTACCGTGTTTGATCTATACAATATGATAATATTACTGAAAAATATCCTAAAAATATATATTTTTAAAAAATTTAAAATATTACAATTTTAAAATATTTATCCCTTATCATAATAAAGGGAGGGAAAAGGGTATCAGATGTCAATCAAGGGTAAATTAAGATACAATAAAAAATTGAATGAAATAATAATAGTATATATTATACATTAAATATTATATATTAAATAGAAAATATTATATAATAAAATATCAGGTGTAATACATTTATATTAAGATGTAACACTTATTAAAATGTTTGTGTTAAAAGCCTTCAAGATATATACTATATAATAAAGGAACCCTTATTGTAAAAATAGTAATGTTAAAAATAATAATGTTGTAAAGAAACAATAAAGCTGTTAATAAATAATGATAACAAATATTGATACAAAATATAATAATAATAATATTAATGTAACGCTTATTAACAATTTCTGTCAACATTTTTTAAGATAATATATCAAAAAAATCCCTTATTGAAAAAATAAATGTTAAAATGAAAAATATGAATAAATACTGATAATAATCATATTAAAAATTAAGAATTGACAATTATTGTGGCAACTTCTTAATATGATAATGTTATAGAAGTAAGTATAAGGTCTATAAGAGGGAATATAAATGTTATTTAAAAAATAAAAGGTCTATAAATTGTAATTTAAACATAAAGATTAAACAATCAAAATTTTTAAAATTAAAAAATTTACAAAAATTTAAAAATTAAAAAATATCCTCAAAAAATTTTTAAAATTTTAAAATCAAAAATTTATTTTAAAAACTTTTAAACACTTTAAAAATTAAAAAAAAGTATATGTATATATAGATACGCCAAAGGAAGTGTGAGGGTAATCCGACGTAATAGGAAATGAAAAAGGAAAAACCAAAAGATGTTTTAATTTTATGTATTCATCAACGTTTAACGTCTTTATTTGTAAGACTTCCTCAGGGTGATAATTTCAAGAGAAATGTCACGCAAGTACATGTAAATATTGGGTGAGTATGATTGGTTAATAAGCAAAGGTAGTAGCCACTACTGGGAGTACAGTACCGAAGTCTGCTGAGAGAAGTCAGTGGCAGGGAATGTACTTATATATGGATTGCTGTGAGTGAAAAAGTTGATGGTGTGGAAGTGAATGAAATTAATGTGGATTGCTGTGAGTGAAAAAGTGGAGGGCTGTGGAAAGAGGAGTGAAGGGGGGTTCTGTGTTTTTTGTGTTTAGGTAGTGTCATGGTAAAGATTTGAAGAAAGGAAAGTGATTTGAATGTGGGATGGGTGAGGGGGTCTGAGTGTGAAATAAGTAGTGGAAAGGGTTAAATGGTCGAGGTGGGAGTTGGTATTTTGTTGTGGTTGAGTGCTAAATTCGTGGAGAGTAAGAGTACTTGACCAGCTTGCTATGCCATGGGTTAGTGGGCATAGAAGGAAAATGTTGAAATGTGCTTATAATATGACAATGAGACGGAAGAAAAAAGAAAAAGAAACAGAAGTAGAACATGATACTAATTTTGTTGAGGAATGGGTGAAATGCCGTTTTGTGTAAGCGGTGTTGATGGTTGAAATTTAATTGAGTGCAAAAGGTGTTTAAATATCTAAACATTTTTAGGGTATCTGGATTGTGTTCACTGGTGATGCTTGTTATTTGAGGTCAAGTGGTTTGGATTCGTGGTGAATGAAAACGTATGCTGGGTGGGTGCATGGGTGTGTATGCGGGGGCTAGTATGTAAGTACAATTGAGGGCGAAGAAAAAAAGAGGTTAACCATTATCAAGGTTCAGTTTTTGTTCGGTCAGGATAATTTTTCTAATTAAGGGGATATAATATAGAAGCCATTACGTTGTCTGATGGTGTTGGAGGCTGTGATTAGTGCGGTTTTCAGTAGATTCGTTGGGAATGTATTTGGGGATTTAGACCTGTTAAAATTGGAAATCATGATCGTGCTCTAATGCATGGGAGAATAGTGACCGTAAGAGAGTTATTGTTTTCTGTGTCTATTTTATGTTCGCTCAATCTTATTTTGAATTCACGTTGTGTTTCTCCAACGTAAATTTGATGGCAGTTGTTGCATGGGACAGTATATAAGCCAGCATGAAATGTGCATTTTTTCTTAGGAATGTCTTGATGTGTTTAGTTTTTGTTTTCTCGTTTGTGATGAGGTATGTACTGTATGAATTTCTAGTTTGTTAAGTGTGTTGAATATGGTTGTGTTATTGGGATGTGTGAGTAAAAAGGGGGTCTGTCTATGAGAGAGGTGTTTGGTGTTTGATTTTTTGTGTGTGTTTTGTTTTTCAGAATATTTGAATTATTAGTATTGAGAACTGCAGATTCTAAGAGCACGTAGGAAGAAGCCTATGATAATACCTGTTTTCATCTTGATATTGTGTTGAGAGTAGAAGTGGGTGTAATCATTTTTTTGACTGTTTTTGCGGTGTACCTTGAATGCAAGTTTGTTGGTAGACATAATTATTAGAGTATCTAGGAATGGTATCGAGCTGTCTATTTCAGTCACGTGTGTACATTTTCTGGAAGGTTCTACTGTGTTGAGTTTGTCTTTGAGGTTATTGATGTGTATATCTACGGGGGGAACATGAGAATATCATCAATGTATCGAAAGTATTCGATGTTAGGGGGTAGTCTGAATTTGAAAGGGCCAGATTCAAATAATTTTAAGGAGAGGCGGGTTGATACACGGTGAGGGTGTTGCCCATGGGGAGTCCACATTTTAGTTTGTAGAATTCGTCGTTGAATTGGAAATATGTTACGTCAGTGATGAGTCTAATTATTTCTATTAAAATGTTGGAAGGATATGGTAAGTCGGGTTTGATTTTCTTTAGATGTCTGTGAAGTAAGTCTCATCACACAACGTATACATTTAAAATGTGTGCTTCTTTTCTTTGCTATCTTGTGAACACATCTTATAAAACATGCGTGTACCACATACTTACATGAAATGTGTTTAATGTGTTTAAAAACATATTTTTATATTAGGAATTACAAAAAGAAAGCCATTTCTGATGTAAATTAATTAGGAATTGAAGAGAGAATAAAGTGTATTAACTAATAAAAAAAATCACAAAAGAGTACACGTGTAGTAAGTCAGAATCGGGAAAACCCATAAGTTTAAAGCACTAATATTTTTTATATATAAGCATATCTACCTGTATTTAAATTCATGTCGGTCGCTGTATCACCACCCTCTCTCGCTCACGCTCTCGCTCTCGCTCTCTGTCTATCTTACTCTCTTTCTCTCTCTCTCTCTCTCTCTCTACATATATATATATATATATATATATATGGGAAGAGAAGGATGAAGGTAATCCGACGTGATGGTAAAATGAAAAAGAAAAAACAAAAACTGGATGTTTTTTTATGTGTACATCAACGTTTCGTCTTTATTTATAAGACTTCATCAGGATGATGATATAGGGAAAAGATATCATGCAAGCACGGATACATGTAGGGTAGACATGTTGGGAAGAAAAATAAAATGAAAAATAATGGCAGCGTCTAGCTGGACGTCCGTACTTGTTAGAGAATGAAAAATGAGTGGGAGAAAAAAGGGGAAGGGTGGAGGGAGCAAGGACTACTGTGGCTGGCGATGAGAGAAAGAGGTGGGGGATGAGCAGGGGTAAAATGGATGGCAGAGAGAGATTGGAGGAAGAGGGGGAGGGGGTGTATGACAAGATCATCCTCACAGAACAAAGTCTTTTGCCTGATCATGGCTAACTTTTATTTTCATCTCTAACCTTATGACACTCTTCCATTCACCCACACCCTTCCCTTTTCTCCCTGAATCTTCTCTTATTTTTCCTCATTTTTTTTTCCCTCACATTTTTAATACTACAGTCCAAATAAACTTTCTCATGTTCCAAATATTTCAAATATATTCCTCACCCACCCTTTCAATCACCCCCCTCCCCCACCCACTCCAATCCCTCACTCATTGCTATCATTTTCCAAATATTTCAAATATTTCACACCCTATCACGACAAATCCTCCCTCTTCCCCCCCTCATCCATTTTCTCCCATACCTCTTCTTAAATTCCCTCATTTTTCTTCAAACGCTCTCTAAGACCATAACTTTCGCCCATCCACCAAAATCACAGCCCCCCCTCCCTCTCTACCCATCCCCATTTCCCTGCATACACCCCACACACACAAACATTCCAACTCACTCTTCCCCTTCAATCTCGACCACAGCCATCTGGTCATACACCCCCTCCCCCTCTTCCTCCAATCTCTCTCTGCCATCCATTTTACCCCTGCTCATCCCCCACCTCTTTCTCTCATCGCCAGCCACAGTAGTCCTTGCTCCCTCCACCCTTCCCCTTTTTTCTCCCACTCATTTTTCATTCTCTAACAAGTACGGACGTCCAGCTAGACGCTGCCATTATTTTTCATTTTATTTTTCTTCCCAACATGTCTACCCTACATGTATCCGTGCTTGCATGATATCTTTTCCCTATATCATCATCCTGATGAAGTCTTATAAATAAAGACGAAACGTTGATGTACACATAAAAAAACATCCAGTTTTTGGTTTTCCTTTTTCATTTTACCATATATATATATATATAGGGAGAGAGAGAGATAGAGAGAAAGAGAGAGAAAGAAAGACAATGAGTGAGATTAGAAACACCTGCTATTTGATGAAGGGGTCTTCTTCGAAATATATTATGAAACACGGTCACACACATTACAACACAGTGTTGAAGTCTTTCCTAATCAAGTAAGATGTGCTATAAACAAACTATATTTTTTTTTTAAATCACTTGTTTTTGTCTTACTTCTATTACATGAAGTGTGATAGCCTTCTAATAATTGTCTCTCTCTAGTCTATCTGGCTCTCTATAGATATATGTATATATACACACACATACACACATATATATATATATATATATATATATATATATATATATATATATATATATATATTAAAACATCACGCTCAGTATGGCGTACGATCTATTCCAAATCAGTTTTAATGTGTTTATTATTTTATTAATAAATTTAGCTAATCCAAAACGTCTCTCCATCAGCGTTTTTAGCAACACGTCTTATAAAAATCCGAGAAAAACAAACGAAAACACTCGTTGTAGAGAAACATTTACGGACAGAAATAATCACCCGCTGATATGAAAATGAAACAATTGTTGTGAAAAACATCCAAAGTTTCAAAAGAAAAGCAGGCTGCTAGTAAAAAGGCAATCTGATGGGCAACTCAAACTAACAAACTAAACTCGGTACGCTTAATTTATAGATGTAGTCAGACCTTGAAAATGCTCTCTTTAAACAATGTAGATGGATAAATAACATTAATTAATTAGACCCTCTGCAATAATACATATTCATTAGACATTTTAATATCTGCTATGAACATAACATTTCGAATTTCTATGAAACTAAAGAACTTTAGTCGACCGATGCCCTATTTAACGTTCTATACTGAGGCTATGTTACATAAGGTTTAGCTTTGCAACATAAATCTCTTTGATTGTACAACAATGTGACGGTGTCCGGAATACACGATATGTGTTTTCACTAAGCTAATCTTGACGTCGATTCAGCAAAATCTTCTATGTTTCCTTCTTCCCAGCACCATAACAGTTTTCGGATTAATTTATTTAAATGCAGTTACAGTTTTACTATTTTAGGATGCCGTAGCAAATATTAAACATGCAGATTAAACAACACATCCCCACGAACATTCGCCAGGCAAATTATTTGAAATCGAATGGTCTTAATAATGCATACGGGGCATATATTACCGACCATCTAATAAATAACCGTTCCCGTACATTAAAGTGTGGTGTACACGTATTCTCCATGATGAGTAGAGAGCCATTGTCTCTTTCAACATAAGATTTTTAAAACTATTTACATTACGTTTGCACATCCGATTCGTTGTAAGTAAAGACTACATTTTCTCAGACTTAATTTAGTCTCTATTAGATACAGTATATGCACTTATTTTTCTTTGGCAATAATATTGATAGCATTATTGTTTCTCTTCATCCGAATGTCGAATTAGCTCTGTTGAGCGAAGTACGAAAGCGGCTAGGTCACGATTTCGGTCTGTTTTATTCATCATGTTTTAAAATAAATACAGTCGTTATATAGCAATAACACACACACACACACGCACATATATATATATATATATATGTATATATATATATATATATATATATATATATATATATATATATATATATATGTGTGTGTGTTTGTATGTATATATATATATATATATATATATATATATATATATATATATATATATATATATATATGGAAAGAAAATTAATGATAATAAATATATATATATAGAGAGAGAGAGAGAAAAAGAGAGACATGGATATATATATATATATATATATATATATATATATATATATATATATATGTATATATATATATATATATATATATATATATACATATATATGATACATATATGTATATAAAGAGAAAGAGAGAAATGGATATATATATATAGATATATATATGTATGTATATATAATACATATATACTGATGAACTATGTAAGTTAGAAACCCATGTCAATAGATTACTTGTATGTGCGTATAAAATAAATCCAAATATATTCATTAACGAAACATACGTCCTATGAATTAAATCTTACTTTAATGGTTGAGCATTAATATGTATCTCTTACGAAGTTTACAATTATAATAAATGTCAAGCAAATAAACAAACGCTACACTCATCAATATAGAACAATACATCCAATACATACACTATTTAGGTTATTACACTTGTACATATCTTTAGGCAAATAACTCCTAGCCCGGGTGTAAAACGACAGTCTATTGACATCAACATCGAAGGTAAATTCCTTTATACGTTAATAATGCGCGGCGGTTGTTAGCCAAACACATGTGCAATTGATTGCTTTTATGTAGGTATAAAATTGATCAAAATATACACATTAACGAATCATGCGCCCTATAAAGTAAAGGGCGACTAATAATGCACTCTTCGTCATGAATCATGAATCACTTAGGAAGTGAACATTTATAATAGAGGCGTAGCAAATTGACAAACACTACAATCACCCCAAAACAAACAATTACATGAAATGCATTAAAATAGTTGTCTGATAAAAACACGTACATATTTCCAGACAACAGCTAATAGTCCAGAACGCAATTGACACACGCTTGACATCAATATCGAAAGTGTCATCGTTGTCTAAGTTAGCCATGCTAGTGACGGCTGTAAGCCATCCACACTTGCCAATTGATCACTTTTAGGTAAGTATATAATTAATAAATATAGTTACATTAACGTAAAGTGTGTCAGAAAAAAACAAGGACGACTAATAATGAAATATTCTTCATTAATAAAACAACTTGAATAATAGAAGCGTAGAAAGGTAACAAACGCTGCAATCACGATTACACATATATAAATGAACATCTATATATTAAAATACCTATTTTTAAATAGACCATTTGGTAAACATTGTGTGAAGAGAAATTATGTTGAGAATCACAATAGCCCAAATGTCATGGTATACAATTTACTAAATGGTATGTTTTCATTATATATATATATATATATTCATCAGTACAAGTAAAATACACAATTACGGTATTGATCCTGTAAAATTCAGTCACGCCCGTCTCGCAATAATATGAAGATTAATTATATGTTCATGAAAGCATGCTGAATATATTCAATATATACGATTTGATGAGATATAATACATTGATCTTACATTAATTGTTCCCGGCCAATGTTGACTTTGTAAAATTGTCCCCGTCAAGTTATAGTTTATTGTCAACACTCCGTTTCACAATAATGTATAGATAAATTGTACGGATAATGGCAATAGTCCGAAGAGATTTGATATATACCATGTATCAGATATAATACTATATGTGTACATGTATTGCCAACGACATAGCAAAATAAATAAACAGACAATAACTGTATTTATCCGGAGTAATTATGTTACCTTTCTCTGTAAACAATAATACACAAGAGATACACAGATTTAAGATATACCACTTTACAAATATTCAAATGTAATATTACATTTACGTCTCCACGGCTAAGTAGAATACATTACAACTGCCTATTCTGACCGTCTACCCGTTAAAGTGTAATATTGTGTTTAATAATAATAGTGGGTAGAGAGTATATGTATACACTTTACCATATGAAATACTGTAAGTCACAAAATGTAATACCATAATCTTACATTTTATGGTTTTTTTCATATCAGGCCACGCTGGGTTTAAACACCCCTGCTCTATTTAGTGTATTAGACAAGTTTACGATTTTTATTCCAAAATGTAACAGCGTATAAATAGTATTTTGCCCGAAACGCAAGTATATATATATATATATATATATATATATATATGTAACAACATATGTTATTTATGTTTTCATCAACTTTTCATCTATATAGCAACACTCCATCGTGGTGAGGGAACATTGAAAAGAGAAACTATAAATACGTAAATGGCATCGGCTGGCGAACTATGAGCTTTGGCCGGTTTGTGAGTGAAGAAAAAGCAAATCAGTGTAAGGCAAACAAAAAGATGCACGGTTGTAGTAGCAGTTTAGGGAGTTTTTTTTAGGCGGAGAGATGAGGTTGAGTCATGTGCTTATTGAAATAATTGTATAACATTAGCATTGGAAGAAGAACGGTGTGCTAAAGGTGGTCTTGGTCACCGTGTCAGACGGGCGTAAGGGCCGATATTGGAGGGGAACGAAAACTCTGAGCTGCGACGTCGGAGGATTGCTATATTAAATATATATATGCATATGTCTGAGCACGAATGCATATTTATGTTTGTGCAAATACATAAATAAGTATACACTCGTAAAAAAATCATTGTGACGGTTTGAACCCCCAAAAATAAAGGAAGAAGAAAAGTATTTAATAGATTTAATGAAATCGCGTGAAAATGTTAAGTTATGATGAAATACTAAAAGTGTGACTAAAAAGGAGAGAGATGCAAGCATTAGTAAACTTATTTATCTCGGAATGTATTTATTTGTTCTTCTTTATTTAATTAAGTGTATATTATTAATTAATCAATAATTGTTTAATATGTGCATATAGACGCATAGGCATGAATTTATATGAACCTTATATACACACCAACATATGTTTATATTTAATAATCTTTGTATTAATTAACATTCTACCTAATTCCCACCAATATTTTAAAGAATCAGTGTGCTGTCTCACCGTCTCCCTGACCAATTAACATGCACCATCGTGTGGTGCGTTGGCCTTAATATGTGGTGACTATCTAGTAAAAAAGATGATTAAGTTGTGGGCTGGTTTATACATTAATTCAAGAATCATTAAAATAGTTGATTTACATCTATTAATTAAAAAATGTTTAATAATTCTAGTAATATCAATCATCAATGTAATACAATTTCTAATGCCAGCGAAGTTGTTTGCGAACTACTAAAGATACACAAAATATGTTATTTATTAGTTCGCATTATATGGTAACCCATTACATAACATCGTTATACAAGAAAAACAAAACAATAATCGTATGCCTTAGAAGAAAACCATACACTTACCTGGAATTGGAAAAGCTTTCCTGTTTTATCCCTTACACACCAAACAAAGTAGGGTCCAATCTTTCATGGGGGTTAAGATGCGATGATGTTTTATTAAAAAAAGAAAAAATCGAAACCGATTTTTTTTTTAATAAACTTCTATTTTTTTTTAAGATTATATTACAGATATATTTCGCCAAGTAAAATCGGCCTCTTCAGTGTAGTTAGATCCGATGTTAATGGTCTGCCGGTCTCAGATGGTGTAGTCGGCTCATGAGGTGTTTTTTTTTGTCGTATGAAATCATGCCAGAACCCCCCCCCCCCCAAAAAAAAAATCGGTTCTGATTTTTTTCTTTTTTAATAAAACATCATCGCATCTTAACATGTTTTAAAAGGTATTTTGATTTACCTTACCCCTTGTTTTTACAATTTATTTGGACACTTAATAAAAAGGTATGCACTCCTATATAAATACATATCCACGTGCTGGCGTAATTTCATACGAGAAAAAAAAAACACATCATGAGCCGACTACAACATCGACATATGTATATATATACATACACAAATACACACATATATATTTATAAATATATATATATATATATATATATATATATGCATGCACATATACGTATATATATATATATATATATATATATATATATATATATATATATATATATATATATATATATAATGTATATATATATATGTATATATATATATATATAGGTGTATATATATAAATATATATATATATATATATATATAATTATTTCCACAATCAGACTACGTCGCAGCCGACAAACTATGACAGAAAAGAAATCGTATGTACATATATGTATATATATATATATATATATATATATATATACATATGCATGTGTATACATACATATATATAATAATATATGTATATATATATATACATATATATATATATAAATATATATATATATATATATAATCGCAATTGCAATACGAATACGTAACAAACAATCGTTTACCCTATTAGAGGTTCCTTTAGCAAAGAGCACACACACATTAATATATATATATATGTATATAAATATATGTATACATATATATATATATATAGATGTATATATATACATATATGTTATATATATATATATATATATATATACATATATATATATATATATTATTGCGTGTGTGCATGCTCTTTAATGGTTGCCACCTCCAATACGTGCAATAACTTTTTTTACATATACGTATTGCAATTGCATCTACATGCTAGGTTTAAATTTTCTGTTGACCCATACCATCGTCTTATATTTTTACTATACGATACTCTAAGGAACGTCTGTCATCGTCTTACGACTGATCACTGCGGCTTTAACCCAGCTAGATTTGTAAGTGTCCCTCCAAAGGCTTAAGCTAGAATCTGCACAACTGAGACGTTCAATCAAATTATTGTAGGTATTACGTTTCTATACTAGTCTTTTATTTGTTTCATCATCTTCATTTACGATACAAAAACAACGTCTACTCTTGAGGCCAAAGATTAAAGCTACATTTTAGTTTGGAATACCTTTTCTCTGTTTACTCTTGTGTTATGCATCCATACGGTTATTGGCATTGATTTTAAATAATAATTATTAACCAACACCTGTTTCGTTTTTTACAATCAAACATCAATGTCCTAGCGACGTTTTTAGTCGTTGACATCACATACGTAAAGGTTGGATTATAATACTGTTGTGGTGGCAACCACTCATTTGCATATACGAATAACGTTACACTATAAATGGCAAGCCTAGGTTGGCCTTAGCGTGTGTTACCTAAATGCCACCGGAAGTGACGCCGAAGAGCGTACATGTCCTCCCACCAAGACTCTCTGACTCGACACCTTCATTTGTACATACTGTAACTATACCTTTTCTTTAATACACTTATTATTGCATTCTCCTTGTTGTTTGCGTCTCTATTGTATTCCTCACTAATTATTGTTCAACCTTGCAACCACAACAGTTGGCGACGAGATATGAAGCGTCAAATATAACAGTTTGACGAAGTACTATTAAAAAAAAGTACAATGCAAAGTGTTGACGAGCAAACGGATTTTACGCTAAAGAAAAGTTTCAACTTAAGTGAAAATAAAAACTCGAACGTGGCAAAAGCGACAATTTACGCCATTTTCTGGGAATCCGACTTGCAAACGAATGTAAAAGTGAATTTTTGCTTTGTCGCTAAACGACAAATCTGTTTTGTATTACTAAAGGACCAACTTTCAAACGAAAAGCGGATTTTGTTCTGTCGCAAAACGACAGGTCAGACTCGTATTACGAAAAGCAAGGAAGTAACCTACGAAAAAAAAAAGTTCACCAGTGGATTCTAATTACTGCTCCCCGTTAGCAAAACAACAACTAAAGAGATCTTTTAATTAATAATTTGTTTGGCGGCGGTACTAAAAGGAAATACCATAGCTAGAAATTAAAGCTCAAGGAAAGGATTTTTTTTTTAAAGTTGTCACTGTATAACGGATAATACAGTAAAACGTCACGAAAAACAAAAAAAAAAAATGGAAGACTTATCAAAAATGTTCATGCAATTTTTACAGGCACAAGCTGACCGCGAGGAAAGACAAAATGAACGTTTTGCTAAAACACTGGAACTACTAAAGAGTAATCGAGAAAATGTCGACAGTGTTAATTTCTCCCATACAACTATCTTTAATAGTATGGACACATTTAATTATGTGCTGGAGGAAGGAAAGACTTTTGAAGCATACTATACAAGATACGAGGATGCCTTTCAACTGGACTGCAAAAATTGGCCAAATAGCCAGAAAGTGAGCCTCTTACTCAGGAAATTGGGTACATCAGAACACAGCAAATTCATAGATTACATATTACCTAAAAAAACTGCGGAATTAGAGTTCATGGAAGCTGTGAAATTACTAAAAGAATTATTTAATCCAAATATATCTCTTTTTCATAAAAGATGGCTGTGCATGAATCTAAGAACGATGGACAACCAAGATTATTTGACATACGCATCAGTTGTCAATAAAAACTGCGATAATTTTAAGCTTGCGGAACTAACGGTATAAGATTTTAAATGTCTAATCTTCGCACAAGGGTTAGTTTCCACGAAAAATGCAGATATACGCAGACGAGTGTTGTCTAAGCTGGAATCTGAGCACGATTTAACCCTCCATAAACTAGCAGAGGACTGTGAAAGGGGCATTACACTAAAAAAGGATTAAAACATATAGAAGAATCCGGAGTGGCATATGTAAGAAAAGTTAGAAAACCATACACACCAACCAAGAACTTTACAAAGAAAAGTAATCGAAATGGAACGGGATATTACAATCCTAATAACCATAAATATAGGACAGAATATAACAAGACTCTTCCTAGATATAACTGTAAGAGATGTGCAGAAAAGCATTGGGAATCAGATTGTCCTTATAAGAAGAAGAAATGCTACAATTGTAAGAAGGTGGGACACAAAAGCGATTGCTGCAGATATAAAGATTACACCAGAAAGAGAGTACAGCAAACAAAATCAAATACAAAATTAGACAAAGATCGGCGAAAATACGTAAAAGTGGAAATATTTAAAACACCAATAAAGTTACAACTCGACTCCGGCTCCGATATTTCTATTATAAACCTGAATACATGGAAAAAGTTGGGTAAAAAAACAACCATGATGAAAACGAGTAAATCAGCCCGGACGGTAACTGGTGGTGGTATAAAATTTGAAGGAGAAGTTGTCCTTCCGATAAAATTAAAAGGGATTACGAAGAAATTAAAAATATTCGTACTGAAAAATAGTGAAAATCTGTTTGGAATAGATTTAATTGAGAAATTTGGACTATGGGATAAGCCAATCAATACATTCTGTAAAAAAATAGAATGTTCTCCTCCAACAACAGTAAATATAAAAGACGATTTAAAAGAATTATTTCCTGAAGCATTCACGACTAACTTAGGTCGCTGTAATAAATTCAAGGTCTCGTTTGAACTTAAAGAAAACGCCAGCCCAATTTTTAGAAAAAAGCGAAACGTTCCGTTCGCTGGGTTGGACAAGATTAATAAAGAATTAGATAGATTGGAACAGACAGGAATTCTATCAAAAATAGAACACAGCGAGTGGGAAGCCCAAACCGTATACGTAAAGAAAAAGAATGACGAAGTTAGAGGGTGCGCAGATTTTTTGACCAGGGTCAACTCCCTATTAAAAGATCACCATTACCCTCTACCAAGCCCAGAGGAAATATTCACGAAGTTAAATGGTGGTAATATCTTCTCTAAGATAGACTTGAGCGACGCATATTTGCAAATACCGGTCGAGGAAAATTGCTCAAAAATACTATGCATCAATACGCATAAGGGATTATTCAAATACAACCGATTGCCTTTTGGCATCAAAGTAGCGCCTGCCATTTTTCAGCAAGCGATGGACACCATGCTAAGTGGTATTGAGTGCGCATGTGCATACCTGGACGACATTGTTGTCAGGAGCAAATCCCTACAAGAACATAAGGAACATTTGAAACAAGTATTTACTCGAATACAAGAATTCGGCTTTAAAGTAAAAGTAAGTAAATGTGACTTTTGTATGAGCGAGATTAAGTATCTTGGACACATAATTAACAAACATGGACGACGTCCAGACACAGACAGATCTGCGGCAATAAAAAATATGCCAGCACCTGATAACGTAACAACCTTGCAGAGTTTCTTAGGACTCGCAAATTATTATCAATCTTTTATTGAAGGAATGCATAACTTGCGAGCCCCCTTAAATAATCTGCTTAAAAAGGATACACCTTGGAACCTGACGCAAGAATGTCAAACCGCTTTTGACAAAATAAAGAGCGCACTAACATCCGAATTATTCTTAACGCACTTTGACACAAAATTAAAAATAGTCGTTGCTAGTGACGCTAGTTCCTACGGCTTAGGAGCATGCATTCAACATATTATGCCGGATGGGTCTGGAAAACTAATAGCGCACGCTTCGAGAACGCTGATACCAGCCGAAAGGGCATATTCACAAATCGAAAAAGAAGCATTGAGCATAATCTTTTCCGTGACTAAATTTCACCGATATTTATATGGTAGACAATTCTTACTTGAAACCGACCATAAACCGTTAGTCACGATCTATGGATCAAAAAAAAAGGATTGCTGGTATACACCGCAAATAGATTGCTGCGCTGGGGTACAATCTTACTTAATTACGATTTCCAGCTACAACATCAAGCATCAAAAAAGATTTGCCATGCGGATGGACTGTAAAGACTGATACAACAGAAAGACAATCTGGAAGAATCAGTCATTGCAGCAATTCGGACAAATGTTGAAGTAAAAAATATGGAAGCAAACATCATTAAGGAACTACCCGTAACTTTGTCGGACATTAAAAGGGAAGCCGAGAAAGACGAATACATAAAGGACATAAAAGAGAAAATTATAACGGACACAACGGTTCAGGAAGTTTTCTCCATATGTAACGATGTGTTACTGTACAGTGAGAGAGTGGTAATACCCAGAACATTGCAGAATAGGATGTTAAGAGATTTCCATACGGGGCATCCGGGGATAAATCGAATGAAGTCGTGAATGAGAAGCTACGTGTACTGGCGTAACATGGACACTGACATAGCAGCAACAATAAATAAATGTAAAGGATGCCAGTTAGCAGCAAAATCCCCACCTATAGTACACAAACCTTGGCCGAAAACCGACCAACCATGGTCGAGAATCCACATGGACTTCGCTGGTCCAGTAGGAGAAAACTATTATTTTATTGTTGTGGATAGTTACACAAAATGGCCGGAGGTAATGCGTTGCAGGAATCCAACAACGAACAACTCAATAGGGTTCCTACACGAGTTGTTTGCAAGATTCGGTGTACCAGACACACTGGTCACTGACAACGGAACGCAGTTCACATCCGCAGAGTTTAAGGAATTTTGCGACACGGTCCGAGTGAAGCACATCACGACTCCGCCGTATCATCCAAGGTCGAACCGCCTTGCGGAAAGGTTCGTGGACACGCTAAAACGAGCGTTAAAGAAATCGATTGGAACACCAACAGAAAAAGCTTTGCAACAATTCTTGCAAGTTTATAGGATCACACCACATCCTAGTACACCATCAAACATATCTCCAGCTGATTTAATGTTTGCCAGAAAGGTAAAATCAGCGTTTGATAAACTGTTGCCAATACAGGCAATTATCCTAAACACTACACACACGAGAAAAAAGAAATATAACTCGGGAGATCGAGTATATTTTAAGTGCTACAAGAATAACACATCTTACTGGGAAGGTGGAGTAGTGGATAAACGCATTGGTGATTGTACATATATGATTAAAGGTCCACAGAGTATACATAAAAGGCACCTAAATCAGATGAAAAAACGTCATATCCAAGATGATTATTATACGACAACAGTCGAAGAGGAGGAAACCATAGATGTCATATACGAATCCTTTAATTTGGAACCGCCTCCATATACACCTGAACCCCGAAGATCAGGTAGGAAAAGAAAATTTAATGAACCATTGATGGTAAACCAAAAAAGAAAAAGATATTGAAATATGTGTGACTTAAAATCTTGGGAGGGGGGGTGTTTTGGTGGCAACGACTCATTTGCATATACGAATAACGTTACACTATACATGGCAAGCCTAGGTTGGCCTTAGCGTGTGTTACCTAAATGCCACCGGAAATGACGCTGTAGAGCGTACATGTCCTCGACATGGCGTTTTAGTGGGATCTTCCTCGTGTGAGTTTGCTCTTTTCTTTGTTTTTTGTTTGGGTTTACCCAAAAATTTACCACTGTATAGTGTAGGCTGTTT
>OY744526.1:135892255-135907255 GCA_963556195.1 Sepiola atlantica
AACACTTTGTATAATATTAATAAATATCATGCTCTTATTCATTATCTAGTAAATTTTATGTTTGCATTAAAAATTGAGCACTCTGCTGGGAAACTCTCCCAATTAAGAAATACGGTGTATATATATATATATATATATATATATATATATATATATATATATATATATATATATATATACATATATATATATATATATATATATATATATATATATATATATATATATAATAAGAGTTTTTAAAAAGGTTTAAGGCAATGCGAAGATCCGGGTTGCTGAAAGCTGTGAAGAACAAAAACAGAACAAAACCGAAATAAGTCGGATATAGATCGAAAGGTTTGTTTATTTTTCTAGACAGCAAGGGTGTTAGTTGGTAATGTCCGGATTATCAAGAATCAATTTGATATTTCGAGAGATTTTTTTTTTTCTTTCTTCTTCCTCTCCTTGTCAAAAATAAATAAAAGAAAAATCCCGGGTACCGAGAAAATGCCAGGAGCGCTGGGGGGTTAAACCGGAAGTGTTCAGAGTAAAGTATTCAGAGGAAAACTAAATAGATTCTTTTTATTTATTTATTTTTTTTTTTTTTTAAATATATATATATATATACACCCATATATATATGTAATTGTCTGTTGTTTCTATTTATTTAATTTTTATTTTTATTTATATATTTACTATTATTGTTATTTGTTTTTTTTTGTTGTTTTTTTTTTTTTTTTTTTTTTCCGTATATAAAACGTAGTTATTACTTATAGTATATATGTTTGTCAACAGGCTGATTCCGGCATTAGATTTTAAATGTGTTGTAGATAGCTAATTATTTGTTGTCGGTGCAGTATATTAAAATTTAGTTATGTCTGGTTAAGTTTAATCCTTATTTATTGGTTTTAATTTATCTCTTAAATGCCTATTGTTTTAGTTATGGAAAGTTTGCTGGTTAAGGGGAGACAAATCTCTTATTTTTGGTATTCTGTTATTCTGTTAATTGGCTTTGTATGTTGAATTTATTTAACTAAAGTAATGGTCAATTCTTAGTATAACGGATATGATTTGTGCAAATAGTGTTTATTATGGGGGGGGGTATTATCTGGGGATGGGTTGGGGGGGGTAGGTTATATGATGAAGGTAGAATTAAATTCATGTCTTTGATTCAAAAATGGGCTAAGTTAGGAAATGAGAATAGCTTCCATCAGTCTTAGGTCGCCTAGGTTCCTGGTCGAGGCTAAAATGGAAACTTTTATGTCTTGTTGTGTAGTATTGCATGAGGAAGTATGTTTGAAGAAGGAAGATATATTTGTATTCATGTGTTCTTTTATACGTTGGTGTAATTGTCTTGTAGTATATCCAATATAGGAGTGGTTACAAATAGTGCATGATATATTGTATACACAGTTAGTGCGGTGGCATAGTCCAGTGGTAGGAATGGGACAATTGGCTAGGGAGCATGGTTCTTGGGTGCGTGTAGTGCGTTTTTTGGAAAGGTGTTGGCGTAAGGTGGTGCCGGTGTGGGTGAGTTGAATGTCTAGTTTTTCTTTATGTATTTCACTGCGGATGGCATTAGTGATTCTGTCGTTAAAGAAAGGTAGTTTTAGGAAGCATGTGTTGGAGAGTGTGTTGTGTCTGCGTGATCTGGTCTTGCTGAGGTGGGTTATTGTGGAAGTGGGGTAGCCGTTGGTGATTAGGGTTTGATGGAAGTCTTTGGTGTGTTTAATTTTATTGGCAGTAGATGAGCATTTATTTTGTATGCGGGTAATTTCATTACGGGCATAGTCTAGTTTGGCTTTAAGGGGCAGGGCAGATTTAAAATGAACAAATAGGTTTTTACAGGCAGGTTTTCTGTAGAAGTTGGTCTGTATAGAACCGTCTTCTGTGATTTTGAGGTTGAAATCGAGGAGAGATAGTGAGCCGGAGTCGCTAGGGTGTTCAATAGTAAATTTTATATGGGGGTCGGTGTTGTTGAAAATGTCGAAAATGCTGATAGCTTCTTCACGAGATGAGGTGAGGACAAGAATGTCATCTATGTATCTAGTGAAGAAGATATGTGAGTGGCAGGTGTTGAGGGCTTGTTGCTCGAGTCTGTCCATGTAGGATATGGCTAAGAGGCCAGACAAGCTAGAACCCATGGGAAGACCAGTAATCTGTTTAAATATGTGGTGTTGGAAGGTAAAATATGTATTGTTAATGATAATGTCTAGGAGTTGGTGTATGTCTTCAGGTGTTAACCCGAAGAGTTCTAAGTTATCGGAGGAAGAGATGTGGTCGGAGATGAGGTCAATGGCTGGGTGTGCGGGTATTGATGTGTATAGGGAAACAACATCGAGGCTAAATGTGTATTTGTTAGAGCTTAGCTGTTGTTGTTGGAGTAGGTTTAGTCTGCTAATGACTTGGTCAGAGCTGCTGACATGTGCAGGGAAGGTAGGGAGTAGTGGTTTCAGGAGTCTAGAAAGTAGCCAGGGGATTTTATATAATGGTCCTTCGACGCTGGAGACGATGGGCCTAATTTGAGTGTGATTGCTGGTCTTATGGGTTTTGATAAGGTGGTAGAAGGTAGGGAGCTTGCTATTTTTAGTAGTGAAATTAATTTTGTATTTCTTAGGGAGGTTGCGTTTGGCGCAGATTTTAGACCAGGTATTGTTTATAGTATTTTGGATCTTAATGGCTGATATGTTAGGGGCAGGAGTGTATAATGTGTTATTGTCGAGGTGTTTTAGTGCAAGGGTGTTATAAGAGTCTTGCGAGACGACGCAGAATTCTTTGCCTTTATCGGAGGGTAGGTAGATTAAGTCTTTATCTTTTAGTGTTTTAAGTGTAAGGCGTTGGGATCTGGTGATGTTAGGGGTGATGTGGTGTTGTTCTTGTTGCAGTATGGTAAAGATTCTTTGTTTTAATCTGGTGAGTTTGTGGTCGAGTAGGTGGTTGCTGGGTGGAGGGTGTAGAGGATGGTCTAGTTGGTAAACCGGGAAGGATTCGTTAGGGTTGTTCGTGTTATTGGGGTGGTCAGGGGTATTGGAATTGAATGCCGAGAGCCATTTCAGGTGGTAGGCTGTTCTACAGAATTGGGTTTCTATATTGAATTTTGCATGGTCGTTCAGTTTTGGGGTAGTAATGAATTTGGGGCCAAGGCTGAGTAGATTTGTTTCATCTGTAGAAAGGGAGTTGGTGAGGTCAGTAACTAGGGGGTGGGTAGCTTGAGGAATGTTAAGGTCATGTGTGTGGTCGATATTTGTTCCACTAGGTGTTTGATGTTTAGGGTATTTTAATGAAAGCCAGGTGAATTTCCGTTGGAGTCTATTCTTCTCTAGGTTGAAGCATTGGAGATAGGCGTGGTCGACAGATGTGGATATGGTCTGTGCCGATTGGTCAGTTGATTCGGGGTCAGACGATTTCATCTCTGTGATGTTGCGGATGATTTTGTGTAGCTCGCAATGTAGGAATTTTATAATGTTCCTGATACAGTAGGTGTATAGGAACTTACGGGTTGGATAGAGTCTGGGGAGTTGGAGGCAAGCAGGTAAGTGGATATTCCGTATGGTGTTGGGTATGACATTATGTTTAAGGCATCTCTTAAGGAAAGTGATCTGGCAGCTGAGTCTGGCACGCTTCTCGGAGAGTCGGAATAGTCTTTTAATTAGTGCAAACTGTGTCTGGCCTAGACGTAGGGTTAATAGAAATTGGTAGTTTGCTGTAAGCATTGCTGGGAGTAATAATAAGAGTTTTTAAAAAGGTTTAAGGCAATGCGAAGATCCGGGTTGCTGGAAGCTGTGAAGAACAAAAACAGAACAAAACCGAAATAAGTCGGATATAGATCGAAAGGTTTGTTTATTTTTCTAGACAGCAAGGGTGTTAGTTTGTAATGTCCGGATTATCAAGAATCAATTTGATATTTCGAGAGATTTTTTTTTTCTTTCTTCTTCCTCTCCTTGTCAAAAATAAATAAAAGAAAAATCCCGGGTACCGAGAAAATGCCAGGAGCGCTGGGGGGTTAAACCGGAAGTGTTCAGAGTAAAGTATACAGAGGAAAACTAAATAGATTCTTTTTATTTATTTTTTTTTTTTTTTTTTTAAATATATATATATATAAAACTACCTTTCTTTAACGACAGAATCACTAATGCCATCCGCAGTGCAATACATAAAGAAAAACTAGACATTCAACTCACCCACACCGGCACCACCTTACGCCAACACCTTTCCAAAAAACGCACTACACGCACCCAAGAACCATGCTCCCTAGCCAATTGTCCCATTCCTACCACTGGACTATGCCACCGCACTAACTGTGTATACAATATATCATGCACTATTTGTAACCACTCCTATATTGGATATACTACAAGACAATTACACCAACGTATAAAAGAACACATGAATACAAATATATCTTCCTTCTTCAAACATACTTCCTCATGCAATACTACACAACAAGACATAAAAGTTTCCAGTTTAGCCTCGACCAGGAACCTAGGCGACCTAAGACTGATGGAAGCTATTCTCATTTCCAAACTTAGCCCATTTTTGAATCAAAGACATGAATTAAATTCTACCTTCATCATATAACCTACCCCCCCCCCCCAACCCATCCCCAGATAATACCCCCCCCCATAATAAACACTATTTGCACAAATCATATCCGTTATACTAAGAATTGACCATTACTTTAGTTAAATAAAGTCAACATACAAAGCCAATTAACAGAATAACAGAATACCAAAAATAAGAGATTTGTCTCCCCTTAACCAGCAAACTTTCCATAACTAAACCAATAGGCATTTAAGAGATAAATTAAAACCAATAAATAAGGATTAAACTTAACCAGACATAACTAAATTTTAATATACTGCACCGACAACAAATAATTAGCTATCTACAACACATTTAAAATCTAATGCCGGAATCAGCCTGTTGACAAACATATATACTATAAGTAATAACTACGTTTTATATACGAAAAAAAAACAAACAAACAAAAAAAAAAACAACAAAAAAAAACAAATAACAATAATAGTAAATATATAAATAAACATAAAAATTAAATAAATAGAAACAACAGACAATTACATATATATATGGGTGTATATATATATATATATATATTTAAAAAAAAAAAAAAATAAATAAATAAAAAGAATCTATTTAGTTTTCCTCTGAATACTTTACTCTGAACACTTCCGGTTTAACCCCCCAGCGCTCCGGGATTTTTCTTTTATTTATTTTTGACAAGGAGAGGAAGAAGAAAGAAAAAAAAAATCTCTCGAAATATCAAATTGATTCTTGATAATCCGGACATTACAAACTAACACCCTTGCTGTCTAGAAAAATAAACAAACCTTTCGATCTATATCCGACTTATTTCGGTTTTGTTCTGTTTTTGTTCTTCACAGCTTCCAGCAACCCGGATCTTCGCATTGCCTTAAACCTTTTTAAAAACTCTTATTATTACTCCCAGCAATGCTTACAGCAAACTACCAATTTCTATTAACCCTACGTCTAGGCCAGACACAGTTTGCACTAATTAAAAGACTATTCCGACTCTCCGAGAAGCGTGCCAGACTCAGCTGCCAGATCACTTTCCTTAAGAGATGCCTTAAACATAATGTCATACCCAACACCATACGGAATATCCACTTACCTGCTTGCCTCCAACTCCCCAGACTCTATCCAACCCGTAAGTTCCTATACACCTACTGTATCAGGAACATTATAAAATTCCTACATTGCGAGCTACACAAAATCATCCGCAACATCACAGAGATGAAATCGTCTGACCCCGAATCAACTGACCAATCGGCACAGACCATATCCACATCTGTCGACCACGCCTATCTCCAATGCTTCAACCTAGAGAAGAATAGACTCCAACGGAAATTCACCTGGCTTTCATTAAAATACCCTCAACATCAAACACCTAGTGGAACAAATATCGACCACACACATGACCTTAACATTCCTCAAGCTACCCACCCCCTAGTTACTGACCTCACCAACTCCCTTTCTACAGATGAAACAAATCTACTCAGCCTTGGCCCCAAATTCATTACTACCCAAACACTGAACGACCATGCAAAATTCAATATAGAAACCCAATTCTGTAGAACAGCCTACCACCTGAAATGGCTCTCGGCATTCAATTCCAATACCCCTGACCACCCCAATAACACGAACAACCCTAACGAATCCTTCCCGGTTTACCAACTAGACCATCCTCTACACCCTCCACCCAGCAACCACCTACTCGACCACAAACTCACCAGATTAAAACAAAGAATCTTTACCATACTGCAACAAGAACAACACCACATCACCCCTAACATCACCAGATCCCAACGCCTTACACTTAAAACACTAAAAGATTAAGACTTAATCTACCTACCCTCCGATAAAGGCAAAGAATTCTGCGTCGTCTCGCAAGACTCTTATAACACCCTTGCACTAAAACACCTCGACAATAACACATTATACACTCCTGCCCCTAACATATCAGCCATTAAGATCCAAAATACTGTAAACAATACCTGGTCTAAAATCTGCGCCAAACGCAACCTCCCTAAGAAATACAAAATTAATTTCACTACTAAAAATAGCAAGCTCCCTACCTTCTACCACCTTATCAAAACCCATAAGACCAGCAATCACACTCAAATTAGGCCCATCGTCTCCAGCGTCGAAGGACCATTATATAAAATCTCCTGGCTACTTTCTAGACTCCTGAAACCACTACTCCCTACCTTCCCTGCACATGTCAGCAGCTCTGACCAAGTCATTAGCAGACTAAACCTACTCCAACAACAACAGCTAAGCTCTAACAAATACACATTTAGCCTCGATGTTGTTTCCCTATACACATCAATACCCGCACACCCAGCCATTGACCTCATCTCCGACCACATCTCTTCCTCCGATAACTTAGAACTCTTCGGGTTAACACCTGAAGACATACACCAACTCCTAGACATTATCATTAACAATACATATTTTATCTTCCAACACCACCTATTTAAACAGATTACTGGTCTTCCCATGGGTTCTAGCTTGTCTGGCCTCTTAGCCATATCCTACATGAACAGACTCGAGCAACAAGCCCTCAACACCTGCCACTCACATATCTTCTTCACTAGATACATAGATGACATTCTTGTCCTCACCTCATCTCGTGAAGAAGCTATCAGCATTTTCGACATTTTCAACAACACCGACCCCCATATAAAATTTACTATTGAACACCCTAGCGACTCCGGCTCACTATCTCTCCTCGATTTCAACCTCAAAATAACAGAAGACGGTTCTATACAGACCAACTTCTACAGAAAACCTGCCTGTAAAAACCTATTTGTTCATTTTAAATCTGCCCTGCCCCTTAAAGCCAAACTAGACTATGCCCGTAATGAAATTACCCACATACAAAATAAATGCTCATCTACTGCCAATAAAATTAAACACACCAAAGACTTCCATCAAACCCTAATCACCAACGGCTACCCCACTTCCACAATAACCCACCTCAGCAAGACCAGATCACGCAGACACAACACACTCTCCAACACATGCTTCCTAAAACTACCTTTCTTTAACGACAGAATCACTAATGCCATCCGCAGTGCAATACATAAAGAAAAACTAGACATTCAACTCACCCACACCGGCACCACCTTACGCCAACACCTTTCCAAAAAACGCACTACACGCACCCAAGAACCATGCTCCCTAGCCAATTGTCCCATTCCTACCACTGGACTATGCCACCGCACTAACTGTGTATACAATATATCATGCACTATTTGTAACCACTCCTATATTGGATATACTACAAGACAATTACACCAACGTATAAAAGAACACATGAATACAAATATATCTTCCTTCTTCAAACATACTTCCTCATGCAATACTACACAACAAGACATAAAAGTTTCCAGTTTAGCCTCGACCAGGAACCTAGGCGACCTAAGACTGATGGAAGCTATTCTCATTTCCTAACTTAGCCCATTTTTGAATCAAAGACCTGAATTAAATTCTACTTTCATCATATAACCTACCCCCCCAACCCATCCCCAGATAATACCCCCCCCCCATAATAAACACTATTTGCACAAATCATATCCGTTATACTAAGAATTGACCATTACTTTAGTTAAATAAATTCAACATACAAATGCAATTAACAGAATAACAGAATACCAAAAATAAGAGATTTGTCTCCCCTTAACCAGCAAACTTTCCATAACTAAAACAATAGGCATTTAAGAAATAAATTAAAACCAATAAATAAGGATTAAACTTTACCAGACATAACTAAATTTTAATATACTGCACCGACAACAAATAATTAGCTATCTACAACACATTTAAAATCTAATGCCGGAATCAGCCTGTTGACAAACATATATACTATAAGTAATAACTACGTTTTATATACGGAAAAAAAGAAAAAAAAACAAAAAAAAAAACAACAAAAAAAAAACAAATAACAATAATAGTAAATATATAAATAAAAATTAAATAAATAGAAACAACAGACAATTACATATATATATGGGTGTATATATATATATATATATATTTAAAAAAAAAATAAATAAATAAATAAAAAGAATCTATTTAGTTTTCCTCTGAATACTTTACTCTGAACACTTCCGGTTTAACCCCCCAGCGCTCCTGGCATTTTCTCGGTACCCGGGATTTTTCTTTTATTTATTTTTGACAAGGAGAGGAAGAAGAAAGAAAAAAAAAATCTCTCGAAATATCAAATTGATTCTTGATAATCCGGACATTACAAACTAACACCCTTGCTGTCTAGAAAAATAAACAAACCTTTCGATCTATATCCGACTTATTTCGGTTTTGTTCTGTTTTTGTTCTTCACAGCTTCCAGCAACCCGGATCTTCGCATTGCCTTAAACCTTTTTAAAAACTCTTATTATTACTCTCAGCAATGCTTACAGCAAACTACCAATTTCTCTATATATATATGTATACATACATATATAAATACACACACACATACACACATATATATATATATTTATATATATATATATACGTTAGAATGTATATATATACATATATATATATATATATATATATATATATATATATATATATATATATATATATATATATATATAGGTGGGGGTATGGATGTGTGTGTGTGTGCTTGCGTCTTTAACTGTATATACTACACAATTTCTCCGTTATGATTGACCATTCCTCGTCGCCTTATTGGACTAGTGAACGCTTGCAGATTCAAGGTGTATATATGCCCCTTGTTCGAGCCTTATGACCGTCCCAGATTATTCCTTCCCTGCGCGTATGAGAGTTATATGCTTGAAATGATGCCGTACGTATTTAAAAAAATAAGTTACTATACGCCATTTTAAAGTTGAATTTACATTCGAGCACTGTTTGAACCATTGAAAATAAAAATGCACCTAAAATACTATGCGCGATTCTCCGATACTCTACATGAGTGATGTATAATCTTCATATATCAATGATCGCAGGTTTCGGTGTAAATATAACTTATTCCTTTGTTGTTTCTATAGAACTCCTTCTAGGCCTTATTGGACTAGTTGCACGCTTGCAAATCTAAGCTGAATTTATTACCCGGGGTCGAGCTCTATCATCGGCTATGACTGTCTGAGAGGGTTATATAGTTACGCTGTTGAGAACCATAAGCGTTAGTAAAAAATAAATACATAGATATAGATATATATATACATATATATATATATATATGTATATATATATATATATATATATATATATAAATATGGTAAAATGAAAAAGGAAAACCAAAAACTGGATGTTTTTTATGTGTACATCAACGTTTCGTCTTTATTTATAAGACTTCATCAGGATGATGATATAGGGAAAAGATATCATGCAAGCACAGATACATGTAGGGTAGACATGTTGGGAAGAAAAATAAAATAAAATGAAAAATAATAGCAGCGTCTTGCTGGACGTCCGTACTTGTTAGAGAATGAAAATGAGTGGGAGAAAAAGGGGAAGGGTGGAGGGAGCAAGGACTACTGTGGCTGGCGATGAGAGAAAGAGGTGGGGGATGAGCAGGGGTAAAATGGATGGCAGAGAGAGATTGGAGGAAGAGGGGGAGGGGGTGTTTGACCAGATGGCTGTGGTCGAGATTGAAGGGGAAGAGTGAGTTGGAATGTTTGTGTGTGGGGGGTGTATGCAGAGAAAATAGGAATGGGTAGAGAGGGAGGGGGGGGGCTTTGATTTTGGTGGATGGGCGAAAGTTATGGTCTTAGAGAGCGTTTGGAGAAAATGAGGGAATTTAAGAAGAGGTATGGGAGAAAATAGATGAGAGGGGGAAGAGAAAGGATTTGTCGTGATAGGGTGTGAAATATTTGAAATATTTGGAAAATGATAGCAATGAGTGAGGGATTGGAGTGGGTGGGGGAGGGGGGTGATTGAAAGGGTGGGTGAGGAATATTTGAAATATTTGGAACATGAGAAAGTTTATTTGGACTGTAGTATTAAAAATATGAGGGAAAAAAGTGAGGAAAAAAAAAAGAGAAGATTCAGGGAGAAGAAGGAAGGGTGTGGGTGAATGGAAGAGTGTCATAAGGTTAGAGATGAAAATAAAAGTTAGCCATGATCAGGCAAAAGACTTTGTTCTGTGAGGATGATCTTGCTTATTAAGGGTGATAGGTTAAAGAAACCATTTCGCTGCTTGATGGTAGTGGACGATGTGATGAGGGCAGTTTCCAATAATCTTCGCCGAGATGTGTTGTGGATGTGTTTAGTCATTTTGGCTTGTTCAAATTTGAATGCATGACCATATTCTAGAGCATGGGAGAAAAGTGCACTAAGAGGGTTGTTGTTTTTTATGTCCCTTTTATGTTCATTTAATCGTTTCTTTAATTCACGTTGTGTTTCTCCCACGTAGAATTGATGGCAATCATTGCAAGGGACAGTGTATAAGCCGGCATGGGATGTGGGTGTTTTTTGGAAATGTCTAGATGTGTTTAAAGTTTGTTTTATGAATTGAGAAGTGGTTTGTACTATTGGAATGCCTAGTTTGCTGAGCGTGTTGCATATGGATGTGTTATTGGAATGCGTGGGTAGGAGAAGGGGTCTGTCTATGAGAGAGGTGTTAGGTGTTTGATTTTTTTGTGTGGTGTTTCTGGAGAATATTTGGATGGCTTTTTTCTTGGCATTTAATATGAAATGTGTGGGGTATTGCAATGTTTTTAGGGAATTAAAAATGTATTTTATTTCTTCATCTATGTGTGGGGGGCTACATATTCTAAGGGCGCGTAGGAAGAAGCCTATAATTATACCTGTTTTGATCTTGCTATGATGGTGGGAGTAGAAATGTATGTAGTCATTTTTGTGAGTGTTTTTGCGGTGTACCTTAAATTCTAGTTTATTGTTGGACTTAATTATAAGAGTATCAAGGAAGGGAATAGAGCCGTTTATTTCAGTCTCATGGGTGAATTTTATGGAGGGTTCTACTGTGTTGAGTTTATCCTTAACATGAATGATTTGTGTGTCTGTGGGGAGGAAAATTACAATATCATCTATGTATCTAAAGTATTCGATGTTAGGAGGTAGTCTATATTTGAAAGGACCGGATTCTAAGAATTCTAAAAAGAGGCAGGCCAATACACCGCTAAGGGGGTTGCCCATGGGGAGTCCAAATTTTTGTTTGTAGAATACTTCGTTAACAAACAAAAATTTGGACCTCCCATGGGCAACCCCCTTAGCGGTGTATTGGCCTGCCTCTTTTTAGAATTCTAAGAATCCGGTCCTTTCAAATATAGACTACCTCCTAACATCGAATACTTTAGATACATAGATGATATTTTAATTTTCCTCCCCACAGACACACAAATCATTCATGTTAAGGATAAACTCAACACAGTAGAACCCTCCATAAAATTCACCCATGAGACTGAAATAAACGGCTCTATTCCCTTCCTTGATACTCTTATAATTAAGTCCAACAATAAACTAGAATTTAAGGTACACCGCAAAAACACTCACAAAAATGACTACATACATTTCTACTCCCACCATCATAGCAAGATCAAAACAGGTATAATTATAGGCTTCTTCCTACGCGCCCTTAGAATATGTAGCCCCCCACACATAGATGAAGAAATAAAATACATTTTTAATTCCCTAAAAACATTGCAATACCCCACACATTTCATATTAAATGCGAAGAAAAAAGTCTTCCAAATATTCTCCAGAAACACCACACAAAAAAATAAAACCCCTAACACGTCTCTCATAGACAGACCCCTTCTCCTACCCACGCATTCCAATAACACATCCATATGCAACACGCTCAACAAACTAGGCATTCCAATAGTACAAACCACTTCTCAATCCATAAAACAAACTTTAAACACATCTAGACATTTCCAAAAAACACCCACATCCCATGCCGGCTTATACATAGTCCCTTGCAATGATTGCCATCAATTCTACGTGGGAGAAACACAACGTGAATTAAAGAAACGATTAAATGAACACAAAAGGGACATAAAAAACAACAACCTTCTTAGTGCACTTTTCTCCCATGCTCTAGAATATGGTCATGCATTCAAATTTGAACAAGCCAAAATCACTAAACACATCCACAACAACTCTCGGCGAAGATTATTGGAAACTGCCCTCATCACATCCTCCACTACCATCAAGCAGCGAAATGGTTTCTTTAACCTATCACCCTTAATAAGCAAGATCATCCTCACAAAACAAAGTCTTTTGCCTGATCATGGCTAACTTTTATTTTCATCTCTAACCTTATGACACTCTTCCATTCACCCACACCCTTCCTGCTTCTCCCTGAATCTTCTCTTTTTTTTTTCCTCACTTTTTTCCCTCACATTTTTAATACAACAGTCCAAATAAACTTTCTCATGTTCCAAATATTTCAAATATTCCTCACCCACCCTTTCAATCACCCCCCTCCCCCACCCACTCCAATCCCTCACTCATTGCTATCATTTTCCAAATATTTCAAATATTTCACACCCTATCACGACAAATCTTCCCTCTTCCCCCTCTCATCTATTTTCTCCCATACCTCTTCTTAAATTCCCTCATTTTCTCCAAACGCTCTCTAAGACCATAACTTTCGCCCATCCACCAAAATCACAGCCCACCCTCCCTCTCCACCCATCCCCATTTTCCCTGCATACACCCCCCACACACAAACATTCCAACTCACTCTTCCCCTTCAATCTCGACCACAGTCATCTGGTCAAACACCCCCCCCCCCCTCTTCCTCCAATTCTCTCTCTGCCATCCATTTTACCCCTTCTCATCCCCCACCCCATTCTCTCATCGCCAGCCACAGTAGTCCTTGCTCCCTCCACCCTTCCCCTTTTTCTCCCACTCATTTTCATTCTCTAACAAGTACGGACGTCCAGCAAGACGCTGCCATTATTTTTCATTTTATTTTATTTTTCTTCCCAACATGTCTACCCTACATGTATCTGTGCTTGCATGATATCTTTTCCCTATATCATCATCCTGATGAAGTCTTATAAATAAAGACGAAACGTTGATGTACACATAAAAAACATCCAGTTTTTGGTTTTTCCTTTTCCATTTTACCATCACGTCGGATTACCTTCATCCTTCTCTTCCCATATAAATATATATGTATATATATTTATATATATGTATCTATATATACATATATATATATATATATATATATATATATATAATATATACATATATACATATATATATATATATATATATATATATATATATATATATATATATATATATATATTTAGTTGTATTTGTTGTTATCGGTTATAGCGAGTTTAACAGATTAAGTTGTAAGGTACGCATTACTAATGATATATTAATCGTATGATTTTCATATTCCACGTGGGTATTTTCATAATCATAATTTATTTAATTAAAACCGACTTGTAATCATCTACAGAATATTGAAGTATGATTTAATATCGATTAAAATATTTTATGTTCGCTATTTAAATTCCGTTCACAACTGTAAAATAATGAATCAACATAAAAATAGGGTAATAATATTGAACGACTTTGATCCCACTGAATGTGTTTTGTGATAGTTTAACCTTTACCTAATCTTGAAAGAGAAATTCATGAAACACAAAGTCAAAGCATACATATTCATTAGATTGAACTATCATTTTTTAAAACATTTTCATGAATCACTCTGATGCTAATTTCTAAAAGATATTTTTAATATATATTTTAGTTTTTTTATTTTAATTTTAATAAATTCGCACTTAACACAGTAAACATATGTTGGTATTATTTTTAGATTTCTGGAAGCCTCGCGATAATTATTGAATATTATTAAAAACAAAAAAAAAGTATTTGCATTTCTTTTGTTATAGAAATAAAGACAAAAGTTAAACCGAGAAAATATTTACGAAAAGAACAACGTCGTTTATTTTTATTCTTATTCATTGCCTCATTTCTCGTTATTTTGAATTGGCGATCTCAAACATATTTAGAACAAAAGCATAAGCGTTCAATTTGTACAGACTTTTTTAACAATATTTTTTCTTTATTTCTCATCATTAAATATATTCATTCTCAGCTTTGTTTTAAGGGATAGACGAAAACAGCATCAGAAAAGGCGGTGGCATAACAAACATCCGTCGACATTTGAACATTTTTTTCCAAACGGTTTAAACGCAAATATAATAAACCGCTGGAAGACAATATCATATGAGATGTTCAGAAATAATAAGAAACCCATGTTTTAAACAGGTTACACAAAACCACAAATAGACACACAACTCACAAATAGCTAGGTATCGCCCCTCTCTCTCTCTCTCTCTCTCTCTCTCTGTATATATATATATATATATATATATATATATACGGGTGTATGTGTGTACATACAAACATACCTATATATATATACACACATATATATGCATAAATATATATATATATATATGTGTGTAAATATATATATATAGATATATATATGTATGTATATATACACATATACAC
>OY744526.1:135912255-135914755 GCA_963556195.1 Sepiola atlantica
AAGTAAATCTAATAGAAAAATGTTTAATTCAATCGTAGGTGAAACGCGCTTCTTCGGAAGTAATTTTGAGAATCCGCGGCATTTTAAAATACTTCCGTGGGCGGAGAGTGAGAGTAGTTTTTCAGAAGTTAAAGTTGAACTGTCTATATAAAACGAAGGCAGTCGGGGATTAAAGTAGTGACTTCGATCATGTCTCAGAAGAGTGACAGTGTTCACCTAAAAGCTGTCGCTCTTCTTACACTCGAGTACACGCACATTCTCACTTTTGATTACTTGATATTTTTTTAACGTATGTATGCTTTCCAACTCATCAATCTATGTGATTCCTCTGATGTAAGGGTGTAATATTTGAAGAGCCCTGGCGTAACGATAGAATAATAAAAATGTTTTTACCGGAAGCACCTTGCATTTGTCATTCGTACATGTGTACTCCTCTTCTTTTATCTATCTTTATATATACTTGTTTTAATATATATATATATATATATATATATATATATATATATATATATATATATATATATATATACAGGGTGATTTATAAGTCACTTCACTTAGTTATTTATAATGATTACCATATGAAGAACACACATACTATGAACTTTTGATGATTGTTATCCTACTCTCTCATTACTGCTATTTGTTATTTTAAATTTGTTCGTTTATATATTTGTTTCTATATGTATGTATTTCATAATCAATCAAATATGCTACAAAGAGTCGTAAATTCCTTGCAAAAAAGAATAGAGCTATGCATACAGAACGAAGGTGGACATTTCGAAAATTTGCTGTAATTTTAAACTCACATGTATTTGTTGAATACACTTTCTGTTTTGTATTACCGTATTGTTTAACTTTAATTACAAAAATAAATAGCTACGTGACTTATGAATCAGCCTGTATATTAGGTGTTGTGCAAAAACAATGGCGTTTTCTCACATATCTTATATGTATATGTTTTCTGAATATTGATAAATATAGCGTTGTTATAGGTCATTTTAAAGCGTGTCGTTCGCTCTATCGAATCGTATTATTCGTATCCATTTCTCATCCATTCATTTATTTGTTGCAGGCTTTTCGACAGCATGGGCAAAATAAGCATCCGCACGATATTCTTGTTCCAGTTCAAAGTAAGCCGAAAAGCTGCCGAGACAGCTGATGACATAAATGATTCGTTTGTCTCATGAACCACTAACGAGCGTACGACACAAAAGTGGTTTAAGAAATTTTGCAATGGTGACGAACAGTTCGAAGATGAAGACGCTCAAGGCCCGCCGACTGCGGTTGATAACGAAGATCTGAAATGCTTAATTGAAACCGATCCTCGCTAAACCACACGAGATCAACCACTCAACAGTTGTTCGCAATTTGAAGCAAACAGGAAAGTAAAAAAAAGCTGGATAAATGGGTGCCGCACGAATTAAACGATCATTCAAAAATCATCGTTTTGAGGTGTCTTCTACGCTCCTGCTGCGCAACAGAAACTGTCCATTTCCCAAGCGAATTGTGACGCGGGATGACAATCAGCGACGTTCAGCACAGTGGTTGCATGTCGGCGAAGCTCTAAAACACTTTCCGAAACCGGAATTGAACACCCAAAAGAAGATTATCGTGACCGTTTGGTGGTCTGCACCCAGTATTATCTATCAAAGCTTCTTGAATCCGGGGGAAACGATTACGCCAACAAATTGACGAAATGCAACAGAAGCTCAAACGTATGCGCCCGAGATTGGTCAATATGCAGCGACCAATTCTCCTCCATGACAACGCTCGCGTGCGTGTTGCAACACTGACCCTGCAGAAGCTTAATGAATTGGGCTACAAGATAATGCCTGACCAACCATATTTACCGAACCTGTCGCTGCCCGACTATAACTTTTTCAAGCATCTCGACAACTTCCTGCCTCGCGCAAAAGCCGAGATGATGCCGAAACTAGAACTCCGGATGCTTATGATAATGGCATAAGTTGGCAAAAATGTGTCGATTCTAATGGTTATTATTTAGATTAATAAAGTTTGGTCTAAAAGAAGTGAACGTCGTTTCCTCCATCAACCCAATACATACATATACATATATATATATATATATATATATATATATATATATATATATTAAATGGAAAATATGATTCTTTATAAATTCCAAAATTAATTCATATTTTTTTTTACTTACATCTTATGAATTTCTAAATTATATTTCATCATCAGTATTGTGTCATTTTTCTTTCCCCCAAAAAACAAAAATGTACATCTTTTTTTTCAATAAATTGTGTTTGTTATATATATATATATATATATATATATATATATATATATATATATATATATATATATATATAAAGAGAGAGAGAGAGAGAGAGAGAGAGCAATCAAGGTAGTGGTAAAATCCACAAGATAGAACTCTAAAAGGAAACAAACCAGGCTTATAAAAAAGGCCTCAATTATAATATAAAGCTGTATTATGAATGATTTTTCAGTCAAACATGTACAGAGTCTGCTA
>OY744526.1:135919755-135992255 GCA_963556195.1 Sepiola atlantica
TCTCCTCTGGTGATAAGATTTCGATCTTTGAACAGCCTTGGCTTAAGGAAAGAATAATGAACACTAGTTTATTACTGAATACACCTTGCATTGAACAATTTAAATTTGAAATAAATCTGAACAATCGTCTCATATTTATCACTCTTTTTTCTTCTATATCTACTATTGCTCTATCTCGTATATTGAGCTAATCCTGTTCACAATAGGTTCCATCTACTAACAGTTTTCACTTTTGTGTATTTTGATCCTACCAAGTTTAGCTTCTTTCTCCTATTTTGTGAAATGTTCAGCAACGAATTTCTCCCACTCTCAGCTAAAAACATTCCGATCCCTTCAAATGAAGCCTACATTCGCAAACTCATACACTCCATGAAAAAGTTCATTACAAACGTAAGATGGAGAGCCTTCCATTATGACCTAAACTCAAAAAATAAAAACCAGAAAAATGACGGAAATACCATCTCTTCTCCAGAACACAAAGGATTTACACTCCCCATTAACTCCTCCAGGGAAATAAAAAAATTGGGACGTCTAACTGCATCAAGTACGGCCTAAAAATATATCCTTTTCCCAAGCTAAATAATCTTCTCAATAACTTTGAAACTGATTTATTCAACTTAATTAGACACTTAAAATTCAAAATGCACAATAAGCATCCTAACCCTTTCATCAAAAAAATTAACAATTTCACTAACAAGATCAAAACACTCCCTGACATTATAGTCCCAGCGGATAAAACTAAAAACTACTACAAATTGAAATATTCTGATTACAAGATTTAATCTACAAAGTATTGACCCAATCATATAAAACTTCTTCTGATAACATTTTAAATAGCATAAACAATGAGGCTTAATCCTTGTAAACTTCTTTTAACATCCTGAATTACGCTAAAATATTCACTCCTGCTACACCCAGATGTACTTTAAAATACCACAAAATAAATTTTCATGAAAACCCCTCCATTAGACTAATCTGCCCTTCCAAATCAGACATAGGCATTATAAGCAAAAATATCCTAGATAGAGTCCTTCCTACATTAAAAGCTAAAATTGCATACTCCCTTTGGCAATCATCTGGAGAGGTTTCCAACTGGTTCTTAAACCTCAAAGATGAATCTAATTTTAACTTGAACTTCATCACCTTTGACATTGACAATTATTATCAGTCCATTTCTCCTATCCTACTAAACAAAGGTCTTATTTTCGCTAAGAATAATTCGGATATCACAGACTCTGAAAAAAATCTAATAATTTTAGCCAGGAGATCCCTTTTAGAATTTGACAATATATTTTGGACAAGGAAAGATAGCCCCAACACTTTTGATATCACCATGGGAGCCTCAGACTCTGCTCAGGTTACTGACCTAGTAGGATTATATTTATTGAGACAATTAAAGCTTGAATTCGGACACTTACACGGTGGACTTTACAGAGACAATGCGCTTTTTATCTCTAGGGAAACACCCAGACAATACAACAACACAAAAAAAACTACACAATTTCATTAAAAACTTCGGATTAACCATAACCATAGAACACGAGAAAAGAATATCTTATTTCCTTGACCTTACACCAGACCTTAACTCCGAATCATTTAGCCCTTACCACAAACCTAATCTAACCCTATTTTACGTACATAAGCACTCTAACCACCATAAATATATCATTAACTAAATTGTCCCTTCAATTTCAAATAGAATTTCAAGACTTTCAGCTAATAAACCTATCTTCGAACAAAATTCTAGGTTTTATAATAACGCACTCCTTAACTCAGGATACACTGATAAAATAAAATATGAAAATAATCCCCCTCTCCAGGGGAATATACCTTCAAATGTTATTACCTACAAAATGGCTACACAAGATAGACAACGAACTAGCACCACGATACCCAAGAAACCTATAAAATATGTGAATAGACACACTAAACCTATTAATATAGTTAAAACAGCTAACCCTCAAGAACACAGTGAAAATAAAAATTTAAAAAACTAGAAAAAAGGATAATATTTGGTTTAACCCACCCTATAATTGCAATGTAAAAACTAATATAGCTAAGGAATTTTTCAAAATTTTAGATAACTCGTTCAACCACCCACATACATACAGCATAATTTCAAATAAGAACTATATTAACATTTCTTACTCAACAATGCCCAATATAGCACAAACCATCATCACATCTAACAACAAAAAAATTAAATCTGCCCAACAAACAGCAGCTACCATACACCCCACTAATAACTGCAACTGCCAAAAATCTAGAGAATGCCCATTAAACGGTTATTGCATACGAAGTAACGTTATGTATTCCTGTACTGTTAAAGAATACACCATTACACAAATTAATACCAATATGCAAAATAATGCCAACATACAATCTCCCCCTTTTCCCCTCAACCACCCCATCAGCAACCCTCTCCACTAAATATCACCCTCCACATTGACCAACAACTACCACTAACCAATAATGGATCCGATCTCATCCCCCAAGACACCCTATTTCCCCAACCAATAACCTTAACTTAAACTTTGACCTGAATCCGAGCATGCAAACCGTAAGCATCCCCAATAATATAAACAACACAAATAATACCAGAACACCCCCCACAAAATTCATACCTATATTGGTGCCAGTGCTTTCCCCCTGAAGATTCTAATCTCTAACCATATCTACTCTTTTAAACACAATAATAATAGAACCCCTAGCACCTCTCTTTCCAACCTAATAAAAAGCTTTAACATCAAAAAGATCTCCTACTCCCTGAGTTGGTCTATATAAAAAAAGTCAAACTCATATACTCCTGCTTCTACCTTCTGCCAACAATGTACCTTGGAAAGTTGTATGATAGCTACTGCACACAAGAACTTAAATGTCATTAACTCCAAAAATTAACTTTTTTCAAATTGCAGACACAAACGAAAATTTAAATACATTAATTTCATCACTCCCTCTGACACTCCTCCTCCCAACCAAGAACTCCCCCCGTTTTTTAGCATCTGACAAATCTCTAAACTATATCCCAGGGTAAACTTGTAACTTCTATTCTTAACGCCCCTAATCTAACCAATTAACCCTCCCAATAAATTTGTCCTCCCCATTACACCTAACTACTATATCTACCCGTGACACATTTAGTAGATTGAACTAACATTACTCCTCCTACTTCCCACCGATCATTAACATATCTAATAGCTAGACATTTATACCTCATCTATAATATAGCCCATATTATCCTTTTACTTCAGCTCTACTCCTAACCTCTTATATTTATCACATTTTTTCTCCTGTCCGTAAACCCACCCACAAACTCCTTCATGGCCTCTTATCTCACCCCCTTATTATCTCCCATACTTCCACTATACCGTCCTTATATTGGACTTTTCCTAATTGCAACATATTCTCCTGTAACTTCTTTTTGTTCTCATTTAAACTATGACCTTTGAATTCCCCTCCAATTGGGTCCATTTATATCCCCCTGTAATTCTTATCAGAGCTCTAACACACTAGCTTCAAAACGCAAGTCTGCTTAATTTTTCTATACAACCCTGGCCCATACCACTTATATTATTTCAACTGTTACTAGCATTTCTGTCCTATCTCCTTAATAGCCTCCATAACCCCCTTTGTGAAATCTTTTTAACTAATTGATTGATTCAAGCTAGTTACATACCTATTTATTTTGGCCTATTTTGAATAATCCTAATCCCTCTAACCACTCGCGAGCCATTTTCTATCGGTCTATTCTCCTTTTGCTCACCTTATCTTATCTTTGAAAAATCTCACCCCCATCCCCTCAAATCATATTTTCATACTACATGGAAACCCCTTGCAAGCTTCCCTTATATATCTAATTTAATTTTAAACTGTAATTGTTAATTGTTACCCTGTTACGACTCACTCACCATTTAAACCATAGATTATAACTATAACACTACACTCAAGTTTTTGATTGAACCAACCCAATTCCATCCCCTATTACTTGTTAACAAATAGTTTCAAACAATCTATCGTTATCCCTTACACTATTCCCCACTCCTAAATTTTAATATACCGAGTAGAACAGACTTGATCATTAATTTAACTAACTCTCTTCCCATCAATTTTTTCCCCCTCCTGTCTCCTTGGTCATTTAACGTCCCTCCTAACTATTCATCTAACCCGTAATTTGTTTTTTTTAATTAACTATTCCCTAGCTCCTTTTAAATTTTATTTTTATTTTTTAAATTCTAATCATTCACTCTCTCACATTCCTCTATTTATTTTACCATGTTTTTAACTAATTCTACTTTAACCCTTTTTAAACCCCCAGGAACCAAAACTGGTAATTACAATTAAATTTGCTCTTAGCTGCCTGAAATGTTAGACTCACTCATTTGATTTCTATTTGTAGAATTAACAATTTCTATACCTACTTCCCACTTCAGATTAATCCCACTCCCTAAACCTACATCCTACCGACCGACCGCCCACACCCTTAACCTACCTGTCACTTTAACTGCATCCCCATACCAACCCTTCCTCTTTTTCCTTTCCCTTCTTTTTTATTTCCCCCAAATTCACAAAGGTGCTTTTTAAACCATCCCGTACCTCATAACCCCCCCCAAATCTTTAACAATTTTGCCTTTTTGTCGCATTCGGATTTAACACTTGAATGAGATCCATCTGTTTTATTTGGCCCTGGAAGTACATAAAAAACTGCCTGTTTTCCTTTTCTCAACCCCCTTTAAGTGCGTCTAGACTTACCTATATTTTGAGCACTTTCTCCAATCTGCTCCTTCGCAAAGAGTTTTTCTTCACACTCTACAATTCACCGGACTTCTTTTCAACGGAAATTTACCACCCGGACAATTTGCATATCTTTTTCACGGAACTTTTCTTTTCATTCAATACGTTTTTTAACAAAAATTATTTTCATAATTTTTAATAATAATTTTCATATTTTTCAAATATTTGAACTTTGGGTTTTCGAAAGCCAACTTATCTATCTGTATTTCTCCTCTGGTGATAAGATTTCGATCTTTGAAAAGCCTTGGCTTAAGGAAAGAATAATAAGCACTAGTTTATTACTGAATACACCTTGCATTGAACAATTGAAATTTGAAATAAATCTGAACAATCGTCTCATATTTATCACTCTTTTTTCTTTTATCTCTCTCTCGATATATATATATATATATATATATATATATATATGTATACATATATATATATATATATATACATATATATATATATATATATGTATATATATAATTGACAGTATGTATATGTCTGCCCATCTGTCTGAAGTAGAAACTCTATCAGAATACTATTACTATTTACTTTGCCTCTCAGCTTCTATATATAGTACTGCATAAACCGCCGTAAACATATAAAAAAGTTAAAAGAAATTTCAAGACTACACTGTGATTCCAACAGAACACGTATCTTACTTAAACTAATACACGAATCTTACTTACACGAATCTAACAATTTACATAATTTATTTCGTTTAAACTTCTAATAAATTCATATTTACAAATACACACTTATAACTGCTATTACCAAATGTACATATGTATTTACAATATTTTCCAATAATGGGATGTTAAATAACAACATTCATACCATTTATTAACAACAATTAATTAAGAAACATGCGTGGTTTTTAAACTATACTTGGACTGGTGAGTACTGAACAATTGCTAAGTCATCTTTTCGGAAGTGACGTTATTTTGAAAGGAGTGTTTTCACAGCATAATTCTTGATTCCATTACGTTGTTGAAACAAGGTGTTTAGTTGTTAATAAAAGTTACCAAGGTATATCCCAGTCATTAGTAAATGGGTGACAATTTTGGAAAAATAAATTGCAGACTCATGATTCCGGTCCTTCCGGAAGTGACGTCATTGTGAGAGGATGTTTTCACATAATCATTCTTTATGTTTATTACGTTGTCAAGACAAGGTGTTTTGTTGTAAATTGAAGTAAAGCTAGGCATATCCCAGCCATTAGTAAATAGGGGAAAATTACGGAAAAACATATTGTTTACTCATTCTGCCGGTCCTTCCGGAAGTGACGCTTTTGTGAGAGGATTGTTTTCACATCATGATTCTTTATTTTCATTACGTGTTAAGACAAGGTGTTTTGTTGCAAATTAAAGTTAAGCAATACATACCCCGTCCATTACTAAATGAGTCACGATTTGTGAAGATTAATTTGCTGACTCATAACTCCGGAAGTGACGTCATTGTGAGAGGATGTTTTAATATTATAATAAGTTACTTTCATTACGAAGTTAAGACAAGGTGTTTTGTTGTAAAGTGAAGTGAAACAAAAAATATTTCGGTCATTACAAAATGGGTAACCATTTTGGTAGAATGACAAAACTAGTTCTTTGATATGACGTAGGCGCTTTCAATAGCATACTTAAACATGAGTTCTTTGATATGACCGGGGCGCCTCCTCAATTTTTTGTTGTTTTCTTAACTATGTATGGGGGAGGGTAAATAAACATTTTTTTTGAGGGGGGGCGCAATGTTTTCTTTTTTTTAACATATTCTTATGTATGAGGGGAGGGTAAACATATTTTTTTTTTTGGGGGGGGGGGTTTAGTTGATTTTTTTTTTAAACTGAAATATATTTGTTGGTGGGTGGGGTTGATTGTTATTCTTTGTTTAACTGAAAACATTACTACGTATGGGGGAGGGTAACTAATGGGGCGATGATTTTGTTTTTAATTAAAAATATCTATATGTATGGGGGAGGATAAACAAATTGAGGGGGGCTCAAAAACTTTTTATTTCTTTTCTAAAAAAGAAGTATTTCTATTTATGGGGGAGGGTAAATGTATGGGGGGGTCGACATTTTTTTATTTTTTATATTTAACTAAAAATATTCTTGGACGGAATCAAAGAAAATTAATGTCTAACCACCCAAGAAATATGACAGGGGCTCCATCGGTTTACGGCTGAGCGTTCATTTCTGACGTGGCAGCCTTACTAAAATATGCGACCGGATATATATATATATATATATATATATATATATATATATATATATATAGAGAGAGAGAGAGAGAGAGAGAGAGAGAGAGACAGACAGACAGACAGACAGACAGACAGACAGAGAGACAGAGAGACAGAGAGACAGAGAGACAGAGAAAAAACAAGAGATAGGAAAAGAGAGGCATAGAGGGAAATAGAGAGGGAGAGAGAAAAGTAAAATATTACCCTTGTCAACAGTCATCATACGCTTTAAGAATCAAATTATTCATGATGCAACTGTATTGGTGAAATACAAATGAAGCAACCCTCGCATTATAATAACAGTGCTGAATTTACAACATTTTAAGATATGCGCTCGGCTTTTTTCATCACTGCTTCCGGTCACGGTTGTGGGATTCTAGTCAGTTTATCTGCTATATATTGACTATGTGTTGTGGGTGCAACTTCTACCATCAGCGCATACTGTCTGAACATTTCTAAACATATATTTAACCGTATTCTTATAAACATACACTTAGCATCTGGAGTTGTTAACGTGTCGTGGAGCTACTAGTGATTGCATAAGGGGTCACGAATTATGTTTAAATATTTCGCCTCCCAGTGTAAGCAATGTTTTGGACATTAGTAACACCCCACACTTTTACATGGCAGGTATGCCGGGTGTTCTATTTTAGTGAAAGCTAACACTTATTTTAACCGGGGTCCTATGTTGAATATACACCCCATTTTGGGCCGGGAAACCTGCGTCAGCGCAAGAGTGCAATGGGCGTGGCATTGCCCGGTCATTGTCCTTTACCTATGGCAACTTGACTCACTTTGTTAATGGTTACTGTCAGCACAGGTTTTAGTATGTTCGATCGTTCCGTCCTTTTGTAACCCCACTTATCGAAATATCTCTTAATGAGAAAGTGTTAACAAACTACTGTCGTGTTAGTATTCATAACAAAGTGTATTATGAATCGCTGTCCAACGCCCCACCAAACTTGAACAAAGAAAGCACGTGATATCGCTTAATATATCTCAAGAAAAATACTATAAACACAGGAGATGTTCTAATTACTTTCACCTGAACGGCCAATTCATAATGCATTATTTGTAAACCTTGAGTTTGAATTTAGAATCAGCATCAGTACCTTAAACTTTTACGTATTTATTCACATAGCGACTATGTTTCGTTCGTTCTGCAGGATCTTGATGATTAGTAACAATAAGCATATGCATGCGATTTTACACTGTTTGCTAGGCAATAGTAAAAGTATATGAGTCAGTTCTCACTTACTGTTTAGATGCACTAGACGTGTTTGCAATGGAGTCTTTTGTACTATCATATATCGATGCTTAGATCTATTCTATTTGATCTATTTTTCTATTTTATCCCTAAAAGTCTGGTCCGAGATTCCACGTTTATTTATATTTCGGGAGGTTAAATCGTACATAAGTAAATACATAGGTTGCGATTCCTTTGTTATACTACATATATTAAACCGGTGAACACGTTTACAAATATGTGTACATTTTGTTTATATTGTGTTCATGCATCATCACCCCCGGAATTGCATCAGTAATATTTTATCTAAGTATAAAGAAGGGATACTCGTAAGATGTGTACACCCAGTCTGTAACTTTAATAATGTCAATGATACTTTACATTTGCGCATGCCACACTGATTGACAGACTTAGCGAAGAACCGAGGCCCTATACGCATTTAAAATATATTATTGATCAAAACATTATTCAAAATAAATAGTATAAGATTGTTCGATCTGAGGATTTATTGATCGATAGTTATAATATCTCTGTTGACAATATCACCTTGTTGATCTATTTTTCTTTTTTTGTGTATTTGATAGATCATCTTGTATTGGCATTGTTCTTGTGAATCACAGATTAAACCTTCCCCTTAGCCTTGACTCAAAGGTTGGCAACACATAATCACTAGGATTTGTTCAAATCCTATTATTTTGTGCGTGTTTGATAATACCACACAAATGTGTTTTTGTTGTAAATGTCTATTATGTTAAATAGTATCAACAATTATTACTCATTCATATTCTTTTTTTACTTACACAAGATCTAAGCATATTCGGTAGTCTTTAGTTGAAGTCTAATTTAGCCCTCGGTTATCTCATCCTCTCTGACCGTCTACGACTATTTTGTGTGATGTAAGCATAGGCAAACGCCATCGCTTTAGTTGGGGGGGGGGTCAGTTATGATGTCTCTTGCACCTTGTGTTTTTCGGTTCATGCGGTTGGGCTGTTCTTATAGTTTTAATGTATCTTTGTTTTATTTTCCATGTAACTGGTTTCAATTCGTAGCATATGCAGGTTGATTTCCGCATTCGAGTGGTTCCTTTAAGACTACACCTGTGTTGATCATTTTCATCTTTTTTATGGTCTCAGGGATCAATTTGATTCCAATTTGTCCCATACTTTTTTTCCAGTTGTTTGGTGTTCTAGTAATCCTAGGATTGTTGATATTATATTAACTTTCTACATGACCTATATTGTTTTCAATTTTCTGTCAAGTTTCGTGTTTTTCTTCGTTTTTCAATCTCTTTGAGCTGCCATCTGTTGACAGATGTAACGGTGGAGTCAACCATTTAGCAAAAGTTAATCCTTTTTTCGAGTGCTATAATATCTGGTTTTGTTACTTGTATGAGTTTATATGTTTGTACTTCCATATCCAAAAAGAGGTTGTGTTTTTTCGTTTTCCAGTACTGGTTGAAGTTCATTTTTTGTACCATTAGTTAGCGTATTCGAAATTTACTCGTTTGCACAGTTCGCAGTTTACTGCTTCCTCAACGCAGCCAGGTATGTTCTTCTATTCTTTTTGTGCTAGTTTACTGAATTCATTTATTGTATTATTTACTGTTTCGTCTCTTTTACATCAGCGTTTGCATTTAGTTGTTCCTTGGTTTTATCTTGTTTTTAAACAGTTCACTCCAGACAAGGCATACTTCCATTCTAGACGTAAGGTGCTACTGAAAAAAAATGATGCACATTTAGGGAGTTACCCTAAATTGGGAGCTGCTCAGCGAGATGTCTGTTTACATTAGTTTTACATTTCTGCATGGCTCACCACCGTCAAGAAAACAGGAAGCAAGAGGGGGTCCCACAGTGACGTAGCCCGAATACAGAAGCTTTTGGAGTAGAAATCTCTGAAGTATCTGGTGACCTGCACAGTGAATGGATGGTATTTAGCAGATTGTCGGGTCAGCCCAGTATATTTTGGAATTTGAAGAGTTTTTTTGTCGTTATTGAAGGAATGTAGCTTTGTCTTTAGAGCATTTAAAGTTACCATCCATTTTTGACCCCATTCCACTACAGACTGGAGGTGTTTTCTAGCGATTCAGCTATTTCCTCAGATATGTGCGCGTTGGTGTTGCCCACATGACGAGAGTAGAGCTTGCTGTCGTCAGCAAATATTCCTATCTCAGTCTCAATGACATCAGGGAGGTAATTTATAAAATTCAGGAACAGTAGAGGTCCAAGGATTGATCGCTGGAGCAAACGAGCATGTATGGCATGTTGCTTAGAAGAACGCCCATCGAGTACAATCTGCATTTTTCTTTTTGTTAGGAAGGATTTAATTATATTACATATTTGTCCAGTAATATCATATGTTCAGTTTTAGTAGACCTTCATGCCATACCTTTTCAAGGGCATTGGGTATATCGAGCGCCCTAGGTTCACCTGTCTTGTCCAGTGTACGGTATACGCGTTCAGAGATGACCGTTAGGAAATATAGAGTACATTAGATCGTGCGTCTATAAATCTGTATTAATGACCAGGAAAAGGTGTAGCATAAACTAGGTACCGGACTATCGCTTGATTGATTAATGATTCACGGAGTTGAGCAAACTTCGGGAGTAAACTGATTAAGCGGCAGTTAAATGAATCAGTTCTATCTCAGAAATTCTTGAAGACTGGTACCACAGAGGCACTTTCCTAACTATCAAGGAAACAACATCCAGTAAGGCATTTTTTGTATAGTTTGGAAAGGGCAAGGGCGATCTTAGCAGAGCATTTCTTTATAAATATTACTGGTAAAAGATCAGCCCCACAGGCGTTGGATATGACATGGTTTTTAATGGTGTCTCTGACCTTAGATAGGGATGATCAGCAGGTTCTAAAGTATGACTTCAGTGTGCAATTGAAATCAAGGGAAGGGGGGTTCTGTGTCCAAAGTGGAGTCTGGGCAAGTAGTTTAGCCTCATCAGTTGCCGTGCAAAAAACATTTTTCTGATTTTATAGCGGTGGGGATTGTCGATTGTACATTATTCATCACACTATTGTAGATTTTCCAGAAATCACGAATACCTAGTTTATGTGAATGAATGCTTTTTTTGGTATCTATGATAGCTTCTATTTGCTTCATCAATCACTACTTTGCAATTATTTATTGCCTCTTCACATTTTGTCTGTTCGTAGTTGACTTATGGCGGCCGAATTTTCGGAATGACTTCTGCCTCTCAGCAATAACGGCTGCACATTCTGAGGTCAACCATTGAGAATAGTGGGGTTTGCTGAAGAATTATCGCGTGTGGACATAAGCTTCAATGCCTACTTTGACCCATTCGCGTAGCTCATTTGCACACTTATCAGCGGGGAGTGAGAAAGTTACACCCCATGGTGCGTCACTGATGTAAACGCTGAGGGATTCAAAATCAACCTACTCATAGTTTCTCGTCATTTTGAGCAACCCCCTCTAGCATTTGGACGAGTTTTTGAAGGTGATAGGTATCATTACCACAGCGTGATCTAATTTTCTGATGGGGGCTATGAGCATTCGCCACACAAGTATCGGGTAATGTGATCAATTACAAGTTCAGTAGGGCGGCTTGCTGGTCCGCACGATCGGGGAGGCGGGTCGGAAAAGTGACATCTTGTGAGAGATCGTAAGCTGAAGAGAAATTAAAGTATAGTTCTCAGCTGCATCAGTAACGTTGGCGAATCCCAACCAGTCACGGTTGTGGGCGATAGAATTCCCAAATACATGTATTTGGGCACGCGAGTCGAGTAAGAGTGCTCTATCTTAGCTTTCAGAAACAGATTCAAGGTGTCGAAGTGATTTAATGTAGTCGATGTAATGTGATGTAGTTTGTCCTAATCGCATTTTCCTGTGCCACTGTCCCTAATATTCTGTTTCCCGGTTCAACTGTTTGTTTCTCACACCTGCCCAGTTATGTTCTTTGTTTTTTTTTAAATTTTGTCAGTCTTATAAAGCGAATATGTAGCTTTTTTCTCCCACTTTTCATGTTATTGTCTTTTTGTTTCTGGTGTTGGTTCGTCCAGATTTATTCGTTTGGACGGTGTCTCTTTCTGTGGTGATTAGCCTTTCCGAGTGCTGAGTTGTGTACTCCCGCTCGATTGTTATCTCCCACACACTCTTCTATACTTATCAGTTATTATCCCACTTCGTTCTTAAAAGTATGCCCGTATTATCTTTCGGGTGGGGTGGTGTTTACATATGATTGATGTTGATGTCCTCTCGTTAAAGTACTTGACTTCTTATTCAGTTCAGCCTCTGAATGGTCTAGAGTAGCTTGTAATATTAACCAGATGTTTTTGATTTTACTAGATGTCACATGTGTAATACCGTTACTAACTTTCCACCCTTCTCTTAAATGTATGTAGATGTTATGGTGCTGACTCCAGAACTTCCAGTTCAGTCTCAAATTTAAAGTTGTTCCATTAATCTGCATGTTAATCCTTAAGTCGTTTGCATAGTTAACTGTATTTCACTGTCGGTTATTGTATTCTGTTGAGGCGATTTAGCTGCATTCACTTATTATGCGATTTACTAGTTTTGGTTATTTGCCCACTTAGTCAACATTTACTGATTTCCTTGATTATATCTGTTTCAGCTTTTATGTAGTTCGTCGTTATAGAATTGGTTAGTAGCAGTTCCGTTACTCTATTGCAGTGTACTTTTCTAAGCCATGCCAACATGTTTTCGCGCGTGTTATCTCTTTTATGTTCTGGTTCTGTTGCTTCTTGTATTGTTCATTTTGACGGTGTGTATAGCTGCAATGATCAGGTATTTTTTTTTCTGTGATCTGGGTTATGTATATTTCCAAATCTGTATTTATTTATCTTTTACACAAGAATCAGAAATAACTCGTTGAGTACACCAGCGGGTCTTCCAGGAATTTTAATGCAAACACATCTCTACTTATTTCACGTAGCATGCTGGTGTTTTTTCAATAATTGTTGCAAATACATATGAGTTTCGCCAAGCGCTGTTACATATAAAGCATTAGCAGATAACTACGTCGGTTTTCTCTGGCATTTTTATGTCGATAAGACTCACCGGGGTTATAGTATTTATCATGCCTTTATATTAGAGACGTGTATTGTGCTCGCGGAGTTTCATTTTTTTAGGTCTGCATGATATTCTTTTTATATTTACTGTTTTACTTTTATTTCTAATAACTCGTTTCTAGCTGGTGTTTTTTGTTTTCATTATTGGTTTCTGCATTTTTAGATTTCATTTGATTCACACTGTTTTAACAATTTCCATGCGTTGCATAGTCTGACGCTTCGATTTACTACGTATATTATTATTATTATTATTATTATTATTATCATTATTATTATTATTATTAATATGGTTATTATTATTATTATTATTATTAGTAGTAGTAGTAGTAGTATTTGTAGTAATAGTTGTAGTATTAGTATGATGATTATGATTCGCACTGTGTTTACAATTTCCATGCGTTATGCATTCTGATGTTTCCTTTTACCACGACTACTACTACTATTATTATTATTATTATTATTATTATTATTATTATTATTATTATTATTATTATTATTATTATTATTATTATTATTATTATTATTTACATCATTATTATTATTCACACTGTTTAAACAATTTCCATGCGTTGTATAGTATTATGTTTCTTTTTACTACAACTATTATTATTATTATTATTATTATTATTATTGTTATTATTATTATTATTATTAATGTTATTATTATTATCATAGTGATGGTTCTGTTATATTGTAGGCGGGGCCCACATATTTAGATACGATACAGTTAGCTGGTGTGAATTATGGATGGGATCACATTATACATTAGGTGCGGGTGAAGCTGACATGCGCCGAACAGGACCGTTTTGAGTCAATCATGTTATTGTCAGACCATAACGAAGTTACAAATTCGACGCTGACACATGAAATCTCGGGTCAGAGCAGGTCAGAAAACATGAAGAAAGGAAATGAGTTTTGCATGAGTTTCGCACGTGTTGATCTGTGACGTCACTCCTTCATCGTGAGAAACGAGAATTTTCGAATATATCCGGGGTTTGGAAGCGAGCCGACCGGTCGACTTTTCTATGTGTCTTCAAATGAAAAAGAGAACGCTTTTGGAAGTGAAAGCGTTAAGTCGACGATGTAGTCGCTCGTCGTATGGTCTAGATCTCGAAGAGGTCCAGCAGATATCGCCGTGCATCGTCGCACTCAACAAGAGGAATGAATGAGAAGCCTGGCCGAAACGAATGGATACTCCCTCCCCAACAAGTCCGGGATATAAAGAATCGAATCTTACTGAGGAAAAAACTACTTACGAATGTTGTCTCATGTTTGTCTATAATTGTATCTACAGATCAAAGACCACCAGCATCAATCACGGCCAGAGACACTCAATGGAAACCGGCACCACCAATGACGATCACGACCAGACGACGAAAGGAAATGTAAGGTAACCTTTTGTATTGAATATTTTTGGGTCCTAATCTGATAAACTGAGAGAGTTGAAACGGAAAGAAGAAGTGCACCATGTTTAAATGTAAGATGTTTCAAGTGAGCAATGGTTAATTTGAATCTAATTTGAAAAAAGTGAAGAGATAAACTGTGACAATTTTTTTTTACGAGAAAAATGTGTTTAAAAAAATGTGCTTAACGAACAATCTTTAATATAAGTAAAATGTGCTTTACGAGTAAAATCCATAATGTAAAGAAAATTGGTTGACATGAAATATTTAAAGAAAGCAGTGTTTTAATAACGAGAAGCGTTTAACAAGTAATGTATAGAAGGACTGGCAGTTTAAAGGCTTAAGAATGCCTTAAGGAAATGTGTTTAAAAAGTTTGATAGCTCTTATCAACTTTTCGTGTTATGGGAAGCGTGTAAGGTACTTTAATTTACATGTGCGGAATACAACACACTTTTTTTCGTGCCGTGGATTATTCATACATGTCCAAAATATATTCTGAACTTTGGATCTATTTTGTGGGTCGAGCCTTGGTCGGCGGTTCTGAGGGATTTTTGTATTATTTCGTATTCAGATTTTTTGGAGAAGCGTTAACCACGAGGTGTCGAACGTGTAATGTAACAATTGACACTATTTTAACATTTTACAGGTGTTGTGTAGTCTGATGTTTCCTTTTACTATGACTAGATTATCATTATTATTTCTATTTATTATTATTATTATTATTATTTTTTATCATTTTTATTGTTATTTTTATTATTATTCACAATGTTTTACTAATTTCCATGCGTTGTGTATTCTGATGCTTCAATTTATAACGACAATTGTTAGTATTATCATTATTATTATTAGTAGTAGTAGTATTAGTAGTAGTAGTAGTAGTAGTAGTATTACTTTTATTATGTTGATTATCAATAATTTTGTAATAATTAGAGTCTAATAACGGTAGTATTAAGTTAGCAGTTATTGTAGTGTTTGTATCGTTGCTGTTATATATATATATATATATATATATATATATATATATATGTATATATATATATAACTTCTTTGTAAAATGGTAGGAAAATCCCAGCAGAGTGCTCGATTAATTAAGAATTAAAGTTAACTATTAAGAGCATAATATTTATTTATTCTGGTTCATACAAATTAGTACAACATTCGTATCGTCGGTTTCAAGCACGGAAGGTATTACCCATCCAGCTCTCTTCAGCTTCTGTTGTCATCTGTTTTGGAAATGTGAGGTCACATGACACTCTCGTTGGGACGCGTTATTGGCTCAGTGTGTGGTGTGTGTTTGTTAAAATTTAAATTTAGTGTAATAAGACCGTTGATATTTAAAACACGAGGGAATTCAAGATTAAAGGGAATAAAAAATAAAAAATATATGAAAATATATATAAAAAAATATATATATAAAAAATATATATAAACACATAATTAATTTGTTTAGAAGGTATACTAAATATATATTTGGAAATACACACTTATAACTCGTATTGTAAAATGTCTATATGCATTTATAATTTTCCTCGATGTTTATAGTAATATAATTATAAATATAATAAATTAAATAAACTTTTGATAAACTACGATTATTTTGTACACCAGACGCGCTACTCTTATCTTTATATACTTTTGTACATGTGCGTACGTAAACTTTCATTGAGATAATATCATGCCTCCAGGTATGAACGCCTAAATTCTCATCATGAAACCATAACTTCATTACAACCGGTCTATTGATACTGTGTAGTATATTTTCATTCTTCATGCTACATACATCCCATGCATTAAATACACTTTTCAGAGGAGGGATGCAGTATTATGTATATGTATTTCACAATAGCATTATCCCAGAGTTAGATACTCATTTTCTATTTAACACGAAACGTTCACACTTAACACTTGCTATTATCGTGTATATTCTTTATAACGATAATATTTTAAATTAAAAATTATTTTAAAAATAAAATCCGTGTTCACAAACTTTTGTACGATAGTATTTTTATTTTAAAGTCGTGAAAAATAATGTATGCTTAGCTCGCCATTTTCTAACAACACCAAACGTTAATAGGTAAAAACGCTACTTTAACTTGACAGTTATCCCAATTTAAGTGACATACATTATTTAAAGTTTAATAGTGGTTGTATTAAAACCTACATTAATATGTTTTTCTAAAATAAAATAAACAATTTAGGGATTTAAATGTGTGTGTTTTTTATAACGCTAATGTTCATCGTAAACATGATACGCCGGAATATAACTTATGTCGGAAAAATATGCTTCAATCTTTTAATGAAAACATTCCATTCATTAAAACAAGGGCACTTTATTAGATTAGGAACAACGCTTACTTTGAACATCACCCTAACCCTGAACCCAAAGCCTAACCCACAACACAATCAAGATAAAACCAAATACAGTTTGAATTTATTATGTTTAGATTGTTTGTTATTTGTATAATATACTTACTTATTTTTGGTTAATAATTAAACTATTACAAATATTTCCACACCAAATTTGTTAAAAATGCTATTTTAACAAGCAGTCTCCGTTTATGATTGTTTACTAATACATCTTACAAAACTAACAGTCTTTGATTTTACTTATGAGCAAAAATGGGGTTGCTATAATGAGAGTTTGGGGGTATACACTGGTCAACATTTCTGATTTCAGATATAGCAGCGAAAACGAAGTATGGATTTTCTATTTAACTCTGTAAAGACTAAGCCCCAACACGATTAAACACATTCTTAACGCAGGAGGGGGTAGGCTGTTAACCTTACCTCAGATTAAATATAGAACAAGCTGTGTTATGTAATATCGGTACTATGTCGGTACTAATTTGAAGCTAATTGACTGTTCGGCCACATCCCAACAATCCACAAAAAAACATTCGGATCTGAGTACGTTTCGGTCGGTTCAAATTGTGTAGAAGCACCTTATATTTGTCCACTTCGAGAATTTCGGCCTTACTATGTTTATTTTGTTAAAAAATGTAAATCTGTAATATATTCATATTAAACAATTGTGTTTAATAATGAATGAAGCTACCTCTGGTTATATTTAAGAACTAAAATATAGTTCACTAAAATTGTACTTTCAAAATTCTATTTTAGAAAAATGATCTACTAGGCACAGTTTACACACGAAACTACTTAAAATTCAAAAATGATACATACATATATATATATATATATATATATATATATATATATATATATATAGTAAGGGGAATCATTTAGCTGACCTTCGTAGCGTATTTTGGCGGGTGGTGTTATATACACAGCTAGCTAGTTAACCAATCAGATTTCTTCTGGTTTCCTTAGCCAGTGGTCGGGCATCCTGCGAAGAAAATAAATGCCTAACCAAAAGTATTGTATACCAATCGACGACATTTGCCAAGGAAATACCGAATGCTAAGAAGTACTATGTGGGTATAACCTCCCTGGATTTTAAAACCAGATATTTTGACCACAAACTCACATTTAAAAACAAGGAACGTCGAATTAAAACATCACTAGGAACCCACTATTATGACCTCAGAGAAAATAGAATCTCACCAATAATTAAATAGAACATTATACGACGGCCATGTAGACATTTAGACGACCCGTGTAGATTATGCCTGAATGAAAAATTCGAAATCCTAAACTTTAAAGATTCCCGAAAACTATTGAAGTGTAGTAGTGAGATAGCAAACAGCTGGTAACACAGCACTATTTTACCTTAAACTAACGATAAATAAATAAATAATAAATAAATAAATAAACAAATAAGTAAAAAAAATACAAAACTAAACAACACTTAACAATTCAAAAAGTAAAACCAAATATAGAAATACAAAGAACCACGTGTTAAAATAAATTAACCAATCATATTAATACAACAAAAGAACACAGGATATAGAACACTCTGTATCAAACAGAAAAATAGAAAAGCATATAGGAAGTAAAACTAAACAACACCTTTGTTCGCGGGAAGACCAACGATTGGTTGAGAGAACAACTCAAAATCTGATTGGTTAACTAACTAGCCGTGTATATATACACACCCGGAAAATAACTCAATTCATTTTAGCCTGAAGAGTCCCCCCTGGGATGAAACGCGGGAGCCTCTCTTTAGCTTAATTGCAATGAATATATTTACATAGCTAACTACCTAGATCTCCTTACGTATCAAGCACTGTTAGGAGTGCATACTCTTTATGAAAGTGTAGGTGTATACATGATATATATATATATATATATATATATATATATATATATATATATATATATATATATATATATATATATATATACTTATAACTTAAAATAATATTTAGTTTAAATTATTATTGGTGATAAATAAATGTATTTTAGTTCTAGGTAATATTTGATAAGGAGTTAATAAAATATAGAGGGAATTATTGTTAGTTAGGGTCGTATATAGATTTAAAACAGTTATATGAATACATTATTATTATATATTTACCTATTAACATTTAGTTTCAATTATTTTGGGAGATCAATAGATGTATTTTCATTCTAATTAATATTTAGTAATGAATTAATATAGTGGTAATGATTTTTATTTTTAGTAAAAGTCATATATTGATTCATGGCAGTGGTAATAATAAATGACATTGTTAGTTGTAATTGTATTAAGAATGGTTAGGTTAATACTTGTCAGAAGATTAAAGATGATAGTCGTAGTGTGTTTTAGTAAAAGCTGTTAAAAAGAAATTATGGTCATGGTGTGGGGGGGTTAGGGATAGTAGAGGAGCACGTAATTTTGAGCAATGTAAGCTATATATAATGTTGAAGATGATGTTGGTAATATGTGGTTTATTTTGTGGGATTTTGTAAATAAAGTATTTGACTTGATTATGTCAGGCCAATATTAAGTATATGGGGAATATCTACATACACATAGGCGCACATACATATACATACATACATATATATATATATATATATATATATATATATATATATATATACATATATATACAGGTATGCATATGCATACATATATATTCACAAATGCGCACATATACATATACATATACATAAACGGACATATACATATACATACACACACATACATACATACACACATATATATATATATACACATGCACATACCTATACATACATATACTTACGAACTTAATATTTTCACAGACAAATACATACACATATATCAACAAAATATACCTACACATACATGTCTAGATGTTCAACTTAGGGTGTTATTATATGTATTCCGAAAAAGGAGGTAATTATATTATACTTGTAATTGAGGGTTAAATCTATCTGATTTAGAGATGTACATTAGAGTTAATTTTAGGGGGTTGGTGGATATTTTTTAGTATTAATTGTTTATGTGGGGGTACTGTACACATTACTAAGGAGATGGTATGCCTACAATTGATCGAAGTTGTATTCTAGCGGTAAATTTAATTATTTCAAGTTTTTCACCAAGTCTTAAATTACATGGAGAGTTTAGGGAAGTACAGGTGCTTGTTTTTTTCTGATAATGTTCCAGATTGCAGTTGGTGATTTATTTTTATTAGTTAATTCCAAGTGGCAACCTGAAAGTTAAGTTCTATGTTTGTAGCTTGGAGTGTTTAAAGACCATTTATTGTATATTTCTTTGAAAGTGTTACCCGCAATATCTATGTAGTGTTTGTGAATAGATGGGTTGTTTTCAGTCGAAAGTGTTGCTTGGTAGATAGTGTTTGTTATTAAACAATTTGGTTGCAAGGGACATTCATTTTTATTCATGCAGTTAAAAAACTTTACTCTAGTTGTTTTTTTGTTGTTTTATTCAGGGTTTAAGTTGATGTTTAGGATTGTATTATCATGTTTTTTAATTATCATTTCTAAATTTTCACTGCAACTGTAACTTAGTCTAAGTGTGTATTTGTTGAATACGTTATGTAAAATGTTGTTTGGAGGGATGTATGTGTTTATAAGGTCTGAGAAGTGGTTACCAAGTTTGGTTTTAACTGCGTTGTTGAATGGGGGTGTAAACCATATTATATTTCTGTTTCTTGTTGTATTGTTTTTATTATTAGTTGTTGTAGGTTTGATCAATTCAATTTTTGTATCTTTGCCTCCACTTTTTAGTGCTTTATTATATAATTATTTACGTTTGTTTAAGATTGTTTCGTTTGAGGAGTTATTGCTAATCTGTCGAAAAACCAAGTGAAATAACTTACTTGACTTGGGACTACTAGCGATCGGTGAGGCATCGGTGGTTTGTTTACTTGACTGAAAGTGAAGTCACTACTGGCCTCGTTTTTATTGCCTTTTGGCCGGAAGTGAAGGGGAGGCATTTCCTGTTACTAATCTATAAAAGAGCCTTTCCTTCCTTCTCTCGATGTTATCAAATCCCAGACAGACTTTGGGAGCGGAATTAAGCAGTGTTTCGCAACAGCTGCTACTGTACCCACACCGATCTCTCCTACTCCTCCTACTCCTCAAGAGTGGAAAGAATTTTCCACATTTTGCGAAACAACTGCAAGCTATCGGCCGTGTTACCCACCTGTTCTGTTACGATAAAATGGCGGACCGCCAAGAGGAATTACTCGCTCAAGTTTCTCTCCTGAAGGAAAAAATTCGAGGAAGGATGAGGATGTCTCATAGAGACGATATTACCGCTCATGTATTCTCGGTATGGAAGGGCCAAATACAGGAATTCATGACGGAAATCGAGATACGGATTACCAAGCTGCAGCTCTCTGCCTCTTCCAAGAGTGAGGCTGCGAAAATAGAGGAGGAATGGTTGTCCGAACAAATGGATTTCCATAAAGAATTGGAGGAGATTGGTTCTGTCCTAACTCCAGTGGATTGTGACACCTTCCCAGACCAAACACTATCTCCATGTGCTTCTGCTTCTACATCAGGCAGTCGGGTGTCCTCCTTTATAGTGAAACCTCCGCAAATTCAGATCGTGGGACCCACATTCAGCGGTCTGGCCTTGGACTCTGACCACATGGCCTTCTGGAATTTCCTGTCTCGATTTGAGAACTGCGTGACGGGTATGGCTAATGATGCCGAAAGGTTAAATTTCCTCAAGTGTTCACTAACCGACAGACCATTGCTGTTAGTTAATCACTTGAACGTGACCAACAGGAACTACCAGGTGGCACTCAACATCCTTAAGACCGAATATCTGGATACGGACGAAATCATTGACCAAATATTCCAGGACGTTATTGACTTCCTTCCCGAACGTGAGCGGTCTTACTCGGACCTTAAGAACTTCTTAGCTAGGACAGGCTCACTTCTCAGCGAATTAGGAAGCTCCTTCGACTGCGACTTCTCCGACGACTCTTCGGCTGGAGCCAGACTCATGGCCAAGTTACTCTTTGCCAAGTTTCCTAGAGAGTTAAAGGGGGAGGTGATTTTGCTTTCCGGGAAGAGGATACCCCCATTGTCATCCATTCTGAGGAGCACTAGTGAAGCCATCAAACGGTTATTGGTTAGGGGAGGTGAAGTGTCTGAGCCTCCTTTTGGGGTTGATCGGGGTGCCCGTAGGAGCACCTCTCAGAAATCTAGAACTTCCTTTTCTCGCAGAGATTCCTCGTTTCAGGTTGCTTCCCACTGTGGGACTTCTTGTAGTCTACCACCCATTGTGAGCGTGGCGTTCAGCCAAAACGGAAGGGTGGTTCATGCCAACTGCTTGTTAGATACGGGAAGCGGACGCACTTATCTGTCCGGTGAGGTCCTGAGACCTTTGGGATGCCTGGAATCGTCCGGTCTGGACTGCGACCTGAAGCTTTCTACTTTGCTGGGTGAATGCGAGAGGCGGTTTAGGGAGGTGACTCTACAGACTGATTTGAGGACGGGGCATATGCAGTCAATCCCGGTCCTGGTGGATGATACGTTGGATCTGTCAGTCAACATCCCTCACCTGAATTCCCTATTGGAGGATTTCCAGAGGGCCAAATACTCGCTCGCCGGACAGTTTGCTCGAGATACTGAACACATATCAATCAAGGGGATTCTGGGACTCGATCTGATCCGACACTTGGGCGCCTTACAGTTGGTACCCTGCCTGCAGGGTTGGTGCTTTGCGGTACCTGCAGGACTTATTCCCTTTGGTAAGGTGGAGTCTTTCTACTCGACCACCCAATCATCAACTGGTAGCGATACTCGTCTTCCCTTCCACCGTGTTCTCGACCAGACTGACCCTGTTAAGTCCTCCCATCTTTGCTTTGTATTGGAATCAGAAAGCACCTATGTAGACCCCCTTGGCGATTTCTTCTCTGACAGCCAAGTCGAACGGGGGTTGGAACTGATGTTCAGCGTGGAGTCCTTGGGACTCCCCGAGCAGGAGGGATTTTCCGAGTATGACCAGGAAAAAATCAGGCAGTTTCAGGAATCTGTCGTCCTGAGGGACTCTAGATATTACGTTGAGTTGCCCTGGCATGAAGATAAATTGGCCCAGGTCCCGTCTAACCATGCAGTATCCTTGCGCATTTTGGATCGCGTGACCCGCAATTTGGAAAGAAAGGGAATTTACCAGGAATATTTGGAGGTATTCCTTCAGCAGGAGCAGGATGGGATTATTGAGGAGATCTTTGTACCTCCTCGACTCTTCAAAAGGTACACCTGGATCCCACACCGACCCGTTTGTAAGAATGATCGCACTTCCACGACTAAATTGCGCCCCGTGTTCAACTGCAGCCTGAGGACAGGCAATTCGATCTCCTTGAACGAGGCTGCTTATGGCGGAGTAAACATGACTGGAGACATGTTGAACTTGTTGCTCTCCTTCCGGACTGATGATTATGTGCTTTTGGCAGATATCAAGAAGGCCTTTTTAATGGTTCGCCTGGGATTGGAGGCCGACAAAAACAGATTCTGCTTCTTCCTCAAGGATGGAGACCGACTGCGCTGCTTTAGGTACACTACCATCATATTTGGATTTGTCTCCAGCCCATTTATACTGAGCTGCATTCTCAAATACCATGCGGCCCAGTTTCCACGAGACCCATGTCGGATCATGATGGAGGGGTGTTTTTACGTGGACAATTTAGTAACAACTGAAGAAGATCCTGCAACGCTAACGGATCTATATTCCCTTTCTAGAGAGCGATTGCAGAAGGGTGGGTTTGAGTTACAATCATGTAACACCAATTGTCCCGCCCTCAGAGACAGAATGCACCTGGATGGTACCTTGAGTACACACGGCGAGGAATGGGAGAAGGTGTTGGGCTATCGTTACAGCCCCACCTTGGAGAAAATCCGTGTTGCCTCTGTTGAACCCAATGCCGAGGCCAGTACCAAGAGACACATTCTTTCTGCGGCTGCCAAATTGTTCGACCCCCTGTCCCTTTGCCTCCCTGTAACAGTGCGGAGCCGAATTCTCGTTGGAGAACTATGGAGGAGAGGATTGGGTTGGGATGAGCAGGTCCCGAAGGAGTTCCAGTCACGGTGGAGAAGCCTTGCAGGGGACCTTGTTGGCTTGGGTCTCCTTCAATTTAATCGTCGGACATTCAGACCGGGCCAACCTGGAGAGTTGTTCGTGTTTTGCGATGCCTCAGCAGAGGCCTATGGGTTTGCTGTTTACGTCGTACAGGACAATAGTTCTGAATTAGTCTTCGCTAAGGCTAAGGTTGCTCCCATCAAGAACAGAAGTCTTCCTACCCTGGAGCTAATGGCTGTGTATCTGGCTCTCAAGTGTTTACCAGTCATCTTGAACGGTTGCAAGGGTTTTGTACCATCTAGACTACACATAGCCACGGATGCCCAGGTGGTATTGTCCTGGATTCTTTCCCGGTCTATGGCCAGTAAGAACATCTTTGCTCGGAATAGACTGCACGACGTTCTTCAACTGAGTGAGGAATTGGAGACTCAGTTTAGCCTGAAACCCTATTTCAGATATGTTGAGACCGCTCAGAACCCTGCGGACCTCGTCACTAGGGGATTGACGTTGAGGGTGTTCAAGTCCCACCTCAGGTTTTGGTGCCATGGACCAGCATGGTTGACCGGCATGGGAACACACTGGCCAGCTCGAGAACTGCCTTGCCTCAACAAGCGCAGTCAAGAGATTGCACGAGCAACTGTAAATACCTCCGTTGTTCTGGAAGAGGGATATCCTTCCGTAATTGCCCTGGAACGATTTTCCGGATTTGCCCGCCTATTGAGAGTCACCACCATGGTGTATAAATTTGTCGACAAATTGCGAAGGGTCAAGGAAGATTGTGAAAGGAAGGCTTCAGTGTTTTTGATGAGACTGTTACAGCGTCAGGCCTTCTCTGAAGAACTGGAGTTTCTTCGGGACCCTCTCGGGAAGTCCACGCCTCGACTGGTCCAGGCTCTCGACCTGTTCCTCGATCAAGACGGGCTGATCCGTTCCAGCGGAAGAATCGATAAGTCCCCCCATCTGGGATATGAGGTAAAGAATCCCATTTTGATAGCCAAGAACCACCACATCTCGGAACTAATAATACTGGATTGTCACTCCAAATGCTCGCACTTGGGAGTTGGGTCTACTCTCAATGAACTGAGGCGCAGAGGATATTGGATTCCCCAAGGAAGACAAGCTGTCAGGAAGGCTGTGGCGACCTGCACCCTATGTCGAAGGTTCAATGCGAGACCAGTATTGCCCCCTAATGTTGCCAGTCTACCCGCCTCACGAGTGGAGTTCGAGATACCCTATAAGAACACTGGGATCGACTTTACAGGACACATTTGGGTCAGGGAGGGAAACTCTGAGAGAAAAATGTATTTGCTGCTGTTCACCTGCCTGAGCGTCCGAGCAGTACACATTGAAGTGGTGCCAGACATGAGCATTTTGTCATTTTTCCAGGCCTTGGTCCGGTTTACCAATGTCTACGGTGTTCCATCTGCCTTATATTGCGACAACGCCAAAACCTTCTTGGGTAGTGGCAGGTTGTTCAACCGTCTTCTCTTGTACCGTGATTATAGAGAAAAATTTGGTACGTGCCATATAAAATTGAACACGATTCCCCTTTTCTCTCCCTGGTTCGGGGGTGCCTGGGAGAGATGCATCCAGACAATCAAAACTTGCCTCTACAAGGTCATCGGCAGGAGTAATGTCACTTACTTTTCCCTCCTAACTATCGTTTCGGACATCCAGAGAGCGGTTAACAACCGACCCTTGACCTACCGTGAAGCGGGGAACAGGGAATTAGAAGCCATCACCCCTAACATGTTCCTAAGTCAAAACGAAAATCCCGGATTGTTGTTGCACCTGGAGGGAGGTGACCGTTCTTCCTCTGTTCCTCCCGGCCGGAGAAGGTTGATAAACTCTATGGAACTGCGGAACAAATGGCTGAATGAGTTTCAACGTGAGTGGTACCTCGAATACCTCCTCAGCCTCAGAGAGAAATCTCACGGACGATCCCAGGTTCCCTTCAGAAACCGTTTAAAGGTCAATGACGTGGTCCTTGTCAAGAGCCCCCTCAAACCTAGACCCTTTTGGATCCTAGGGACTATTTTGGAGTTATTTGAAGGAGATGACGGTGTCATCCGGTCGGCCCGAGTAAGACAAGGTGATGGGCCTGTCCAAGTCCACTCCCTGAAACATCTATATCCATTGGAGCTCTCCTTGTCACCCGACATCGAGGAGGATACTGTTATTGTCCCACACCTTTCTCCTGGGGCTCCTGCGGGAGAGAGTCTGGAGCCCCCTGCAGGAGACGACGTTTGGCTCTGTCCAGTGTGCAGCGCCCCTAAGGGAGACCTAAACATGATAGGTTGCGATCTATGCGATGAGTGGTTCCACTTCGGGTGCGTGGGAGTGGAGGTGCCCCCTCCAGATCGGCGGAAATGGTACTGTCCTGAATGTGCCCCGCGGAAGAGGCGGCGAGGTAGGCCCAGCCTGCTTCCTGCATAAAAATGTTGGTCCTGGGTATGACAGAAAACTGCAACCGACAGTGGAGCCCCGACTAAGGGACGGAATGAGGGTACCCTGAACCACTGTCACCTCCAGGTGGCCTATGACGATGGCCTAGCACCTGTTTGTTTCCTGCCAGGGTTACGGCAATACTTACTGGCAACTGTCACCTCTTTCTAAACTAGTTATCTGGAAGAACGAGAAGAGAATCTTCTACCGAGTCTTCGCCCAATTATTTCATTTCTTTTTCTTTTGTTTTTTTTTCTCTTCTTGTTTTCGGGAGTGTGTCGAAAAACCAAGTGAAATAACTTACTTGACTTGGGACTACTAGCGATCGGTGAGGCATCGGTGGTTTGTTTACTTGACTGAAAGTGAAGTCACTACTGGCCTCGTTTTTATTGCCTTTTGGCCGGAAGTGAAGGGGAGGCATTTCCTGTTACTAATCTATAAAAGAGCCTTTCCTTCCTTCTCTCGATGTTATCAAATCCCAGACAGACTTTGGGAGCGGAATTAAGCAGTGTTTCGCAACAGCTGCTACTGTACCCACACCGATCTCTCCTACTCCTCCTACTCCTCAAGAGTGGAAAGAATTTTCCACAAATCCTTTGTTGGATAGATTTAGAGATATGCTTCATGATAGTATTAGGGTTGTTAGAGAGGGGCTTACGTAGATTGGGTTAACATTTTCTTTATTGTATGGTTCGTATGTTTCCTTAGTTAGATTGAAAGTTACATCTAGGGAGTTTACTATTTTAATATTAGTAATCATGTCAACCCTGAGGCACATTCTTTTCATCTCTCTAATGATAACCTTTTTAAAATTTTCGCAATTTCAACCATTGGAATTTCTGACTACTAATAGTCCATTACATTTATATAAGTCAATATATTCAATATCTATATATTTAGTTAAGTTGTAGAGAATGTACAGGCCAACGTGGTCGGTGATTTCTGCAGAGTCGAAAGGACCCATTGAAACATCAAAAGAGCAAAATTGGTCGATCTTTGTCCATTGATCGTGTTTACTAATTAACACTGTTTTTCTACATTTTCTCACAATGTTAATTTCTTCTCCAGAGATATCTGAGAGAAGAGTTGCAGATTCCATGACGTATTCGAAGAGTTCATTAGATATCGAAGGATAGTAGTTAACTATATCAAATTGAATGAAGGAGCAATTTGTGTTGTTTTTTATCTAGCAGAACCAATTAATTGTATCGGTAGTGTTGATCCATTAGTTAGGGGTGTAGGTTGATTTAATATTTTTGTTTATTTTTTGTAAAATAATTGTGCTAGTTTTCCGGTTTCTTGTTTTGTTGAGTTGATTAGTCTAGTCGTAGGCATTGTTTCAAAGTCACGTTTGTGGTCTTTAAGCAGTGTATATGCTTCCATCCCCAACAATTTACTAACCCTATCACTGATTTTTAGTTTTTCAGTACTTTATTTGCTATCAATATTTATGTTTTGGACTAAATTAATGTTTTATTTGCTGTATATATATATATATATATATATATATGTATATTTATAAATATATATATGTATATATAAATATATATATATATATGATGTAGTATTATGTAATTATTTTCATTGGCTATTGCAGCGTTGTTTTTGTGCTTACTACTATTGCGATTATTTCACTGCTTAAGTGATTACGTTGTAGTACATTGCATTAGTAGTCTCATTAACTTTATTACACGCATGTTTCTATATACTCATATGTATAAATTGTGTACGTATATAGAAAGATATCTATGCACATCTGTGTCTGGCTAACAACCGTAATAATCATAACAAACATAGATAGGGACTAAACATGCTATACTGATGTCGATAGTCAAGCGTCTTTCCATTGGACAACGACGCCCTGTCCAGAAATATATACGATAGTTATCACCTTTGTATTTAAATGTGTTTTTGAAGTATTTGCAAACACTGTAATTATTAGTCGCCCTTTACTTCATAAGACGTATATTTCGTATATATATATATATATATATATATATAGTAGTTTTATACGTGCATAAAAGTAATCTAGGTACTGGCGCACACCTCTCATCAGCATAGCTAACTTAGACAGTAATCGGCACTTGGATATTAATGTCTATAGTCCAGCTTCTTACGATTGGACTACGAAGTGATGTCTATAAATATGTACAAGTTGTTCACCTTAATATTTCAATCTATTTGTATGTAATTGCTTGTATTAGTAATTGCAGCGTTAGTTGTTTTGTTTTGCTCACTACTACTGTTTAGATTATTTCACTTCCTACATTATTAAGATGCCGAAAATTGCATTGTTTGTCGCCTTTAACTGTATAGAACTTATTTGTCGTAAATATATGTTTTAATTAATGGTATAGGTACATCAAAGTAATCCATGGACACATGTTTCATGCTCCCAACTGTCATAAGCATGGCTTACTTAAACAATGATATGTATATATATATATATATATATATATATATATATATATATATATATATATATATATATATATATATAATCAGAAATGAATTTAGAATCTTTAATAAGATTTAAATATTTAACTCTGTTATGTAAACTTTTTGGTAAGTGGTTGTTTATATGAGCACCTTGACTGTACAGGTAAACTTCTGTATCTCGACCACCGATGTCTCGAATACAACGCAAATCCCGAAGTTAGTTGGCGGTCCCGACCCTTTATTGGTGTCAATTTCAAACTTCGATTCCTCGAACACTCGGATATCTCGAAGTTTATTTTCAGTCCCATCAAGTTCGAAATATAGAAGTTTGCATGGATATTAAACAAATTTGCAATACATGTATATTGTTTATTTTCAGAAAAAAAATGACTAGTGTATTTAAGAGCTGCACACAGATGTGCATAAATGCGCTTGTATAAACAACAATAATGTGTATCTTATAGTTTACAAATAATGTATACAATCGAAAAAGAACATCATATTATAAGCAGAAAATTCTACTACTAATCCTTTTATTTTTTAATGTTACTACTACGATAACTACTACTAATAATAATACAAACTATAATAATATTTAATATAATATATAGGAAAACGTACTCATTCACAATACAATTAGCGATTTCTGACAGCGTATAGATGGTCTAAAAATTGGAGTAGAATAACAGTTGTAATGCATTTGACACAATGATTAATGGGGTAGATGTATCAGTCATCACAGACATTCTCAGTTGTTTAGCGTTGCCAACCGACAAAATGTTGCTTTTCATTACTTTTATTTCATTTCATTTATTTTATTTATTTTATTTTATTTGAGATGGTATAGTTGTCTTTCCCTGGTTTAACATGCTCCATCTTGCATGAGTGAAATATTGTGGAAACATTTCTCATAACAGGGTATGAATTATTTAAGATTATTTATTAGAGTTATGATGTAAGCATCACTTTTAGTTAGATGTTAAATTTATATATATATATATATATATATATATATATATATATATATATATATATATACGAGTAATGTTTACAGTAAATACACACATATGCACTCTTATTTTCTAGATATATTCTGTGTAGAATTACTATTACAATAGCCTCTTATATGTAAGCTCTATACTGACCGAAATGTGAACGATTGTTAGGTGTATATGTCACGAATTAATCCTACTAAATACACTTACTTCAATCAAATGCTTCTCTTTTTCTTGTGTTATCTTAAACTTTAAAAATAAATTACTGCTTGCATCGCTAATTCTTTGAAAGGCACTACGCTCATCTGATTGTTTTTATCATATTTAATGAGATTATCTTAGATAGAACGAAACAATATGGATTAGCTGTTTAAATGTTCTGTAAGTACACTACTTAAACCCGCAAATCTTGATTGAATGATGGTTTAAAACAACTACAACTTTTATCACTAGGAGATATTTATTGGCTATTAGTATTTAGATCAACATTATGTTCAATACACGTTTTTTTTTCTGATCACAAAAATCAGATGTATGAGGGAAATACGTTTTGTATATAATAATATTCGATTAGCAATGTGTGACTCTTGTATATATATATATATATATATATATATATATATATATATTGGTACGGAATAAAAGTACAAGATTCGTACCGTCGGTTTCAAGCACGGAAGAACTTAGCCATACGGCTCTCTTCAACTTCTGTTGTTATCTGTTTCGGAAATGTGAAATCACGTGTCACTCTGGTTTGGCCATGTTATTTGCTTAGAGTGTTGTGTATGTTTGTTTAATTTTAGTGTAAGGGAGGTTTAATTAAGTTTGAAAAAGGAGGGGTGAAAAGTAACAGTTGAGATTTAAACCGGAGGAGATTAAAAAAGAGGTGAAAAAGAGAGGTATGGCAACTTAAAGAAGAAAATACACCCTTCACCATCAAATGGAAATTAATTGATAGGAAACCATTTTCTCTCCAACTATGAATCGATGGCCTCTGTGTGACGCTGAAAAAAAAACTGTTTCAAGCGCAATCATTGAACCAAATACCGTCTGGTGGAATATTCGCGATGACATATTTAAGGGATGCATCCACAGGAGACAAGCACTGCTAATAAGTTTGACTTACCGATACTCATGAAAACCTAGCTACTCCCCCAGTGCCAAATACATACACTCATAATTGCCCAATTTAATATCGACTTCAACTCCAGAAAATGTTCCCAACTATCACCCCTCATAAATATAAATAAAATTAAAATAATACGATGAATAACTTTTTAAGAGCTATAATTTCAAAATAATCATCCAGTCATTACGACGGTAACATCCCATTTTCACACCATTAGTATTGCTCCCATTAGTCCCCACCATGTCTCGGTCATAATACTAATCCTCCACATCTCCCAAATTAGACGGTTTCAAACCATTCACCCCCTACAGAGTTACTGCCCTTAGACCGCCCGGATCATACCTTTATTTACATTCATTCGGGAATGTATTTAATGTCCTTTTATCCAGGCTTAAAACACGAACTTAATTAATGTCGTTTCTTTTAAATTATTTCAATCCTTAAACCCATATTCCCTCCCCCTAATGCCTTTAGAAAACACATCATTAACCCCCAAAACTGTAACGGCCAAGTATACGAAACTCATAATATTGACTCACGTGAATTATACATAAATATTTTTGTATTTTTGTATTTTTGTTTATTTTATATTTTTTATATCACTCTTTTGTTATACCTCTTTTGAATCTCCTCCGGTTTACATCTAAACTGTTACTCCATCCCCCACTTTTTTCAAACCTTATTAAACCTCCCTTACACTGAATTTAAACAAACATACACAACACTCTAAGCAAATAACACGTTCCAACGAGAGTGGCACGTGACTTCACATTTCCGAAACAGATGAGAACAGAAGCTTAGAAGAGCCGGATGGCTATCTCCTTCCGTGCTTGAAACCGACAGTACGAATGTTGTACTATTTTTACTGTATGTTCTTTTCTAAATAAATATTAACTCTTAATTTTAATTTTTAAACTTTAATTCTTAATTAATCGAGCACTCTGCTGGGAAGTTTTCCTACGATATTACAAAGAAGTATATATATATATATATATATATATATATATATATATATATATATATATATATATATATATATATATATATGGTATGCAATCATTTATAACTATGGTGCTTGTAAGCTGGACGGCTGTTTTTCAATCGCGGTGAAGAGATGTTATACAACCAAACCATATGTATGTAAAAGGCTATACACACACACACCCACACACACACACACACACATATATAAATATATATATATATATATTTGTATATATAACTATATGTATAGATATGTAGATATGTATAGAAAAGAGGGGGGTGCAGTATAAGTGCAGTACCACCGAGAAAAAAGTATATATTTTAAGGAGCAAGGCTACCAACATTTTAGAAATGTTTTTCTTCAAAATGTAGTCATTATTTTGTTATTTTATGATTTTATTATTTTATCTAACGCGTTTCAAGCGGTGTCCAGCTTTCATCAGATATGTTAATCCATTTGAAGAAATGTCTTTCGATTTGAAAGAGTGTTGTTTCATTTGACCAAAATGTGTTATTGTTTGACGTTTTGTGACACATGCGCAAACGCGTAAAACAATAACACATTTACTCAATGTATTAAATGTCTGAAAGTTAAAAAGAAAATAAATACAAATATAAAAAGAGGAATAAGGAACAAATAATAATGTGTCACCAACTTGTCATATTTCAACGTCACTTAGTCTTTTCATACGGTCCAATAGGATCATCCTTTCCTCACCCATTTGTGTGCCTTCAAAATAAAAATATTTCCAAATCGTCGCTATTTCTGAAGACGTACTCCAACACAAACGAAACCGGTCAAATCTCTTGTTTTTGTTTTTTCTCCTGAACATTAACCTGTTTTCCGTTTATAATTTTTCACCCCCCCCACACACACACATATATATATATATATATATATATATATATATATATATATATATATATATATAGTAACGAAACACTGGCAAGACGTTGCCCGCGGAAAGCATAACATGCTAATGTTACTTGATAAATATTAATATTAGAAGATTACAAACACGCATTTCACTGTAATTTAATTAGCATATTAAAACAGGATGTGTTAAAATATTGTTTTAACTGAATTAAAATAGACGTATATGTTTCGGATTAATTGGGACCTTTTCAACCATTTTAAGTAAGGGCTTAAAAGTAAACACCACTTTACCAACACATTTAAAAAAGTAAATGTAACGTTAAACTAGTAAACCTCATATCATTCTGAACTGAGGCAACTATTATTGTGGACCTTAATCATATGAGCGCTTTTACATTGGCTATCCTAGTTTCTGTTCGTATTTTAACATTTTAAATGTTATCTTTATATCTTCTGTCAGTGTTCAGTGTAGACTACTACGATCGAATCTAGTTACACTTAAAGAAACGTGTCTGCTTTAAATATTCAAAACTATATCAACACGTCCGTATTGTTACGTACTTATTGAATATAAGCCGACTTAATAATACCTATTGTGTTTCGGTTTATATTTTTTTTCTTTTAAGAAATAAAATTAATTGTAAATTACTATATCTGTACCTACTTAGTTCTTTCTTCGGTGTGTGAAAGAGCAATTCTTCTGATGTACGTCACTGTTTACTTTTGTCCTTATCTCCAGTGCAGTTTTTAGAAAGGTGGATGTTTTGCCAGATAAGGAACCGACATGGTGTCTAAGTCTCCCTGTAGAGAAAGGCAACTGCATTAGACAACAGGACAAATTGTAAAAGTGCAGAATAATTAACAGTCGGGAAATCGTAAAGCAAAAAAACAACAACAACAAATAGTTCATGAACATCGACAAATTAACCGTTTAATATATTTTGAAAAATAAAAATTAATGAGTAAATAAAAAAATGTGCGGTGTTTAGGGAAAATAGTTATGGTCTCACCATCGATCGAATACCCCTTCGAAGTGTTAGGGTAATGAATAGCATACACAACGGTACATTTATTTGATGAATCATGCAGGACTGCGGCAAGTTTTATGTTTGACCAAGTCCGGAATGTACCTATTGTAGGTGGAATGATTTTCTATACATCAAAAACAGAAAGTGTGTCCAACTCTGTCATTGATAGGAGACAAGTAAAAGGAAAATCATAGTAAATTGTAAACGTGCAGAATAGTAGTAGCATCGTTAAAAAACAACAACACACACTTTGCATCAGTCGCCAAACACAACATTAAACATATTTTAAACATTAAAAGTAAATATTAAGCTAAAAGAGCGAGTATGTCTGTATTGATGTTTGTACTATCGATTCGAAGATTTGTTTTGATTTTAACTCGAGGAATAGCATAGAAGAAGTGTCTGTGTATGTTACTTACACTACGATATTACTTTATTCCTCAAGGTAGTGATTATGATATAAGAGACGAAAGTTAAGTCATTCTGCATGTCAGAGCTTACACCTGTTTTATATATGAAGATTAAATAAGTAGTGTTTAAGTAATTATTTCTATAAATAAAAGCGGTGTGTATAGATTTTGAGAGTAGTGATACTTGATCTTACTGAATGGAGTTATAGAAGACACCATATGAACTGGTGGGGGGCTTGTGTTCGTTAATTATAGTGTATTATAAAGAAGAGGATTATAGCTACGCAACCCACACACTAAAATGTCGTAGACGTAAAAAGCATAAGATGTAATAAGCGATAGATAATTTTGTAAACAAAGGTATGATGTGTGAAAAGCAATAGCCAGATTTACGGAAACAAATTTAACGACCGTAGCAAGAAAAAGTATTCTATAAAGACTAAGTCGCGGTGTTGGGTGCCGAGAGTTATAGTAGATGTGTTTATTTGAGTAAAAGTGACTGCAACTATATGTATGTATATACATATGTTTAGATAGTAGCCCTACTAGAATTTAATAAAAGACAATTATGAAATATGATTGAACGGAACAATATATATTCTGAACCCACGCGTGAATTATTGAGCAATGCTGTATGGACGTGAGGTAAAACACGACTAGATGTTTGTATTATCCCCCCACACACACACCCACACACCCACATATGTATATATATATATATACATATATATATACATATATATATATATATATATATATATATATATATATATATATATATATATATATATATATATATAAGTATTAATGACAATATATGTATTAGCATATACTATCAGTTCATTTTCCTTTTTAGTCTCCTTAAAAGATTCAGCTCGATGATTGTCAATTATTGATAACAGAACAGTTCATTTTATATTCCAATAACCATGGTTTTATTTTATCACTTTTGATTTTTTCACATTTCCGAAAAACATAACATTTATGTGAGATATATTTTTACGGTCTGTTTCATTTGTCTTGTGCCAAACAACATTTTTATGTCAATATCGTATCTGCAACACTACAAATAATCATAAAAAAATCACAAAGAGTAAAAAAATATTGGATTAAAGTGTCTTGAAAAAACCTATACTATACAGTTTTGCATGATTTGGGTGAAAGTATACAAAAAACAAAAAAGATAGAGAAAAAAATCATTCTGATTTTTTCTGATGATTTTGTAGTGTTGCATGGGTGTATATATATATATATATATATATATATATATATATATATATATATATATATATGGATGTTCTGTCCTTAATGGATATATACATGTAAATGTATATATATATGTATATATATATATATATATATATATATATATATATATATATATGTGTGTGTGTGTGTGTGTGTGTGTGTGTGTGTGGGTGTGTGTGTTCATTTGATTGCTGTATAAGTAATCTAATCGTACTATTATTTATTTTATTACTGGCGGTATAAGACTTTTCATTATCGGTTAACGATTATAAAATTATAAATTAAACCATAACAATTCAAATGGTAATATGAAGTCGTCATGCGATTATTCAGATTATAAACATTCTGTTAGTAGTATGCTCGTATAAATTCAATTGTATCGCACTGAAGTAGTAATTCTAAAATGTTTATTATACTGAATATTTCCAAATACTTTCTGTACTCCGAATTGTTTAAATCATTAATAAGTTTGTCAGCTTGTCTTCTGAGATAAACTTATAGTTAAGTCAGTGAACTGTTAGCACTAATGGTATTATATTCATTGGGTGATATTATACACCAATGTTATTGCACACGGGATATATTAGTACTGCCGTATGATCATACTCAACTTATACACTTTCATCAAAATATTAAATATTTGACATAGCAATACAATTTTACATTGATGTTAAATTTCCAAATTATGTAATAAGTCGTCGTTTGCTATAGCGTATTCGTTTAAAGAGCTAAGCCAATGTACAATATTCATGCCCAATGTACTCTGAAGATGAATGATACAATTATAGCAGACAAGGAAGTTCGTTTTATTTATCTCCTGATATATCAACCATTCTGGATTGCTTATTTTCTAGACACAATACATGTTATTAACTAGCCATTGTACAAAATTAATAACACCAAATTCATCATTTATGTTATCGTTGAAGTAAATTGTGTGTTTGAAACATTTGAATACAATAAACGGTTAGTTGCCCCCATCTTGTATTCTATTTGTGTCAATGATGTGTGGGTTGATCTTTTTTGCGTTACAATTAGGGTAAATATTAGGTAAAATAATATGACACAAAAGCAAAGAAAGTCTACACTAGTCAATAGTTAGTTCATTTAGATGGGTATACATTTAGTAAACCATTCTATCACTTTATAATATGTACTAGATACATGAGGTTATCAAACTTAATCTCACAAAATATGTTGGTATGGCGAGAGAAAGATCTATATATATATATATATATATATATATATATATATATATATATATATATATATATATATATATATATATTTACATATATATATATACATATATATATATATATATATATATATAGAGAGAGAGAGAGAGAGAGAGACGGATAGAGAAAGGGATAGACGCGTAGTGATAGGTCGAGAGAGAGAAAAAGAGAAGTGACATTTACTGATGCAATTGGACATAGGTTTGCACCAGTAATACATATTTGTAAATGCCAAGAGATTTAAATACCTGTTCGGCGTATCTAAAATGATGATGTAAGATACTGCACTCTCACAACAATGAATTTAAAAGAAAGAATACCAAATTGGAATCAGTTTTCATTTAATAAAAACGAGAATAAATACTTTGGCCGACGATTGTTGATGATGATGGAAATAATTATGATAATAATGATAGATAGATACCGGAATAATGGAAATCTGATTAATCCCCCAACAAACAAACATGTATGGGCATATTGTTGTGGCTTACTGTCGATTCCCAGCAACGAATGGCATTAAGTGTATTTATTATTGGTTTGCGTTTTCGAATGTTTGAATCTATTAGCGTATCAGCGTTGCGAACTGATCCAGATTATGGTTTACCTCGATCTTAGCCAAGAATAACAAACACATTACATATAAGGATAAGTATGTGTTACATCATAGGCTAGTCGTGGAATGATAAGAGTCAGAATAAGAGAACCCATAATTGGGGAAAGTATTGTAGGTTTCGTAAGCCTGAAGAAAGTTATTCAGCGGCATCTGTCCTGGTAATCGTTAAAAATAGGCGACAAGCTCGACACATATGAGAGACGAAATGTTTGGCACATAAAGTAGGAGTGTGCTTTTCGGCTTTGCTGTCTCTATGTATTGATCACAGTTAATAATATATATATATATATATATATACATATATATATATATATATATGTATTATTACAGCACGTATAAATCATATTTTAAAAAAAGTATGTATTTTACTTGTTTAAGTACATTAAAAAATCTTATTTCCAAAATAAAATGAACCCTCACACATGATTACCCATTGTTCCAATCTAAATGTAGACTTTACATTAGAATCGTTTGAAGAATGACCCTTTAAATATACATGTGGAAACATTACAGTTCTTTTATACGGATGCCAAGAGGTTTCATACTGGTACGTGTTACGTAGTATCATATGTTTCCAAGTGTTTTCAACTAACAATATCTACCTAATGTAATGCAATCTAGAATGTTGTAGTTCAACTAATATACACTCTATATTCTTCAGACACATTTTATGTGATATATTATAATTACTTTATTTATTGAAATATACACCCCAAATATCAACTGCTCAGTCACCTGTAACCGGTACGAATCACATCGATTTAAGCACTGAAATATATTGCATTTTCTAAACGTGTAACTTACCAAAACAGATACTGTTATCACTAATTCAACTATAATAATATTCTATTCCAATATTTCCAATATTTGCAAGTGCATAACTTACATTTATAGTTGGGTGAACTTATCCTTGAGCGTGTTTACTAATAATGAAGATAACGTATTTTGATGTAAGGATTCATTACAAAAAAATAATACGATATTTAAACAGGTTTTTACTTAGGAGTTCATATTTTTTTTAATTTGTTATGTATACCATGAATAAATAATCTTTATAGATAATCTTAAATGCACGGTTAAAACAATGTGATGGCATATTTATCTAATTATATACCAACGGGCGAAGTAAATCTATCGATATTTTTGCACTCATATATTAGTGACTTTTGTGTTTATAATTTCATTACAAATATAGCTCTATTGTAACCTGAGTGCATATTGAAACCCCGCCGGCAAAATAGCGAAATCAAATTCAGCTTTGCGTCATTAAATATCATGATGGTTGCTTCCGTTATCTTTAAACTTTAGCAGTTTCCTTTTCTCTCTTTCTAATTCCTAGTTCAATATAACTATGGTTCGCACAGTTTTTCTTGGTGTTTGTAATTTAGCATACTCGAAATGTGCATCTATTATTCCGTTTTGTTTGCGTTATTATGTTATTACATTCGCTTAAGCCGTGTTTAAACTTAGGCGATTCCTAAAATAATAAATTGTAATTCTACTTGTCAATATTATTTTCCATGCATTACTTTAAACTGTAGATATGTGTTGCTCTACACATATACATGCCCCTCATAGATATATAATGTTAAATCCACGAATACAGGATCATTCACAAACCCTACAGAGTTACTGTCTTTAGCTACCAGGTCCGGGCAAGGGTACAATCTTACTTTACATTCCGTTTGGATTGATTTAAAGACCTTTAATCCAGACCTTAAATTTTTATTAATTATGGGTGTTTTTTTTACTTTTTTATTTTTTAATACGTCTAATCCTAAAACCAATTTCCCGTCGAGAAGAAACATAATAAACCCTCATAACAGTAACGGTAAAACATACGCTTCTTTTAAACATTGATTCACGGTATTTGTATAGAAATATTTGGTTACCTTTTTTATTTTTTTTAATGTTTTGAATTAATTTTCATTTTAAAATCTCAACTGTTTCATTCCACCCCCCTTTTTTCAAACATTAGTATACTAATTTCAAACAAATATACATAACTCTAGAGCAAATATTTCATCAAAACGAAAGTGATACATGAATTCACATTTTTAGAACAAGTAACCGAACCTTTGTATAAGCTGCTCGACTAAGTAATTTAATTTATCGCGAAATTCCCTTGTGTTTCTATGGTGACACTTGCCGATAAATCTTCGCTTTTCCGAATGTTTTATGAAAATTAGTCAAAACTTTCCTTAACAGTTATCCACGACAGACACCTCTTAATACATATGCAAGTTGTTTTATCTATGTCTTTCCGCAAAGATTTCTGTCACACAGATGTTCTTGAGACAACAAAATAATAATTGCAAATTTCAAAACTTATTAGCAATGCTCCAGCACATTGCGTTCTATGTATTGAAAGATAACCTAATTCATACTAACAGTTTGGTTTGTTTGGATTCGCAGCAAATACTCATGCCGGAGCCGATCTTCATCAATTATTCAAATGCTTTCAAGTCACACTTCATATCAAGCATAAAACAACATACAAACACGGCTATAACTTTCAATAAACCGCTGTTTAAAACTTCGGAAACTTTTTGTAATAAATTGATATGTTTGAGGCACGCAAGAAAATGTATATGATTGGAATATTTTTAAATCAATATTGTGCAATATAAATAACATTTTTTAGTGTATTGAATGTTTTTTGAAAGCTTTCGTTGAAGAAAAACATTGTCAGGCGAAGCTGACTTATATTTTTCTCTACGTTTCTTCTTTCTCATTTTGATGCTATTAACCCCGAGGGGTCGAATCACGATAGAAGTAGAAAAGCATGTTATTTACTAAAAAACGTAAAAAGAAGTGTAGTCTGTTCGATGTTTTACACATGTTGGCGCTTTATTAGTAAGGAAATTGACAGGATCTTTGAGGCACGCATGAACCTGTATTTTAGTGAAATATTTTAAAAATGAACACAACGTGCAATACAAATAAAAATCAATGAATGATTTTGTTTCAAGTTTTTGTTCTAAAACAACTTTGTAAATACCAGTCAAATGAGGAAGAAAAGAAAAAACAACTTTAAGACCGACCCGGTCTGAAAGTTGTTTTTTCTTTTCTTCCTCATTTGACTGGTATTTACAAAGTTGTTTTAGAACAAAAACTTGAAACAAAATCATTTGAAGAAAAGAAAAAACAACTTTAAGACCGACCCGGTCTTAAAGTTGTTTTTTCTTTTCTTCCTCATTTGACTGGTATTTACCCCGATATGTCGAATTACGATATCAGCGTAAATGCACGTCATGTTCTAGAATACGTAAAGGTTAGTGTTTTCTGACTGATGTTATGCGCAGATCCATATATATATATATATATATATATATATATATATATATATATATATACATATATATATATATACATATATATATATATATATATATATATATATATATATGATTATTAACGACAATATATGCATTACCGTATACTATCAGTTCCCTTTTACTTTGCAGTCTCCTAAAAAGATTTAGCTAAATGAGTGTCTATTTGTGACAGAAGAGCAAATATAAGCTGTGTGGTTCGCTTTGTATCAAAATTACATCAATAGAAATCTGAAGGTTAATTGATGAAACTTTAGACATAAAAAAATTAGCCTCTAGTCAATTAGAAGTGTTATAAATAAATTATAGAACTTATTAACTATTTTAAGAAATATTACTGAATTAACATTCATAAATGTCAACACAACTTTTAGGATGTATAAGCTTTGAACGACACATTCGAAATGGCTTATTAGTGGAGCCCTCTACGTGTGAGTTTGTCTCTGTTCATTGATTTTGTTTGGTTTCACCCAAATATACACCACTGTATAATGTAGTTTTTTTTTACTCTTTGTGATTTTTTCTGATTAGTTTGTAATGTTACAGAGACGATATTCATATAAAAAAATGTTGTTTGCCACAATACAAATGAAACGGACCGTACAAAATATATCTCACACAAATGTTATGTTTTTCCGAAATGTGCAAAAATAAAAACAAAAATAATAAAATGAAAACATGTTTATGGGAATATAATATGAACCTGACTAATATATATATATATATATATATATATATATATATATATATATATATATATATATATACATATAATTAATTTTTATTTGTCATTGTTTGTGGAGTAGTGACAAGTAAACGTGCTCTCTTATAAACCTTAAACATTTTACAAAAAATGCTAGGCAGTTATCATCAGGAAAGGTGGGACCAATTAAAATAATTTATAACGTATGAACAGCAACATGAATAGCAGACGCCAATTTCTATCATTTACAAACTTGCGTGACAGAGTCTTTTTGTAAACGTAACTTAATAACTGAAGAAAGTGTGTTATAAATTTGCCTACATAGACTGTTATGCATCAAATTTTTCAAACTGTCTCATATAGCAGAATGACTACTAATAACTGACTGTTAGGATTGCAACACCAGTCATTCTTTTGACAGTTACAAAACAGGAATCATACTGCCGAATAGTTTAGGCTGCCTAATAAAATGTTGAAATCATTGTCTCATATTCATGGGTGATAGAATCGAGCATAACATGCATACCACCGTAACTATTTGGAGGCGTTGTTAGTGTGTGCGCATTCAAAGATTGCAAATGTGCACCTTGTAAATGGTGCATTGTATTAGTTCAGCTACAACATCATATATCGCAGCATTGCGCTATTACATCTAAAACGCGGCTTCTTCATTCAAGAGGTGTATTTGTGCAAGATAAACCAACACATTTATGTAAACTGAACAGAGTATATTAACACGAAGAACAACAGTACTTATGTAACTTAAATGCATGTTAGCAGAATAACAGAATGACTTATCAGCTAGTATCAAATTTATCTACGCTACAGGGGATCTACAGCGAACTATCTTACGTATTTGATTCAAAATCAGGCGGAAACGTTGGGAAGCTAATACTTACGAAAAGGTAGGATTTCTGAATAAAACGTTTTACACCTGTATTTTTTCTGTGTCTAATGAAACTTTTATTAAGGTGATTACTACAACTATTATCTACGGAACTTGTTCCATTAAAATACAACTATTCAGTTTAAAAGTAGAAACCCTTGATAATAAGCAACAGACTGGGTGTGTATATGATATAATGATAAATTTAATGAAGACACACAGCGAAATTCAATTTAAAATACACTCGTATTTGGAAGAGAGCGTATAATAGTAGACATTTCGTTAAATGGTTATAACTACTACTACTTCTAACAATAATCAAGTAACTACTACTAATCCTACTACTACTAGTACTAAACCTAGTACTACCACTCCTACTAATGAGACGAATATCCTAACTCCCAGTAATACTACATCACATTGCACCCATACAACATGTTTGATTAACATGCTTGTTAGCAAATGTGGGTTTGTTATGTGTGTGTGTGTAACATGTATCACTAGTAGAATGTATTACAGAAGTCAGGAATAGGTTATGTAATATATTAGCTTGAAATAGATCAATTTGTGTACGTTTAAAATGTTAGCAGATAATAAAAAAAGTATATTTGAATGACGTTGTTTTAGTTGTATTACTCTATTTTTATTGTATACAATTAAATATTCCTAAATGATAATTATATCAGTATGTAATCTATTATCATTCAATAATATGAATATTTTAGTTTGTATAGCACAACTGACGTATATATATATATATATATATATATATATATATATATATATATATATATAATTCATTTAGATAATGAATATTACATATTTCAGCAATGTACCGCGGTTTGATCCAAAAGGGCAGATTTAGACATATTTAGTAAATCTTCGTGCCCGAATAAGCGTTTATAACCAATTTGTGTTTTCAACATTACTGGTTATAAACGGAACATATCAACGAAACACCGCTTTCCTCACATTAAGTTCAAGAAAATACGAAAACACCAATTCAATAAAAAAATATAAACAAACACGTGAAGTCCATAAAAACATTACTCCATCATCTTTTCAGAACTATATCCGAACAATTGATCCCATACATAAATGTATTCCCAAAAACGACAACAAAAAAGCACCCCAATTTCACAAACCCAAACGCCAAACTTCAAAGCCGCTCCTTTCGTATTTTTTTAGACTAGATAAAACAATAACATTACTAATCCCCCCCAATAAAAACAGATACATGAATAAATAAATAAATAAATAAATAAAACTCGCTGACAGATGAATAAATGAATAAATAAAACATCCTAGGGAATAAAATCAAGGCCTTTCATACACGAACTAACATCGATCTCCTTTAAATCTTAGTTAATCACCATTCCACACCGGTTTTTTTTCGGGGACCACCTCAGGGATACACCGTTTTCTGTCATTGTTGACGCTATTCCCTATCGGGACGGGACAACCATTTCAGCTTACTGGTGATTCAACCGGGAACGAAGATTGACTAAATATGTCTAAATCGGCCCTTTTGGATGAAACTGCGGTACATTGCTGAAATATGTAATACACAGTATCTAAATAAATTATATTAGCTGTCTTATATGATCGAGCATTTATTTGATTTCTTTTCATATACAACCTGAAACACTATATATTTATATATATATATATATATATTCTTTGTAGAATGGTAGGAAAAATCCCAGCAGAGTGCTCGATTAATTAAGAATCAAAGTTAAAAATTAAGAGCATAATATTTATTTATTCTGGTACAGAAAAATTAGTACAACATTCGTACCGTCGGTTTCAAGCACGGAAGGTCTTACCCATCCGGCTCTCTTCAGCTTCTGTTGTCATCTGTTTTGGAAATGTGAGGTCACATGACACTCTTGTTGGGACGCGTTATTTGCTCAGTGTGTTGTGTGTGTTTGTTTAAATTTGAATTTAGTGTCATAAGACCGTTGAGATTTAAAACACGGGAGAAGAAAGAGAATTCAAGATTAAAGGGAATAAAAAGGGGAATAAAAAAGGGGGGTAAAAAATAAAAAAATATATATATGAAAAAAAATATATATATATATATATAAATAAATATAAAAAAACATATATATATATAAAAACATTTTAATACTAAGAATAAAGGAATAAAAAAATAATAAAAAAATAATAAAAAAATAATAAAAAAAAAAAAAAAAAAAAAAAAAAAATAAAAAAATAAAAAAAATAAAAAAAGTAAAAAAATAAAAAAAGAAGAAAAAGAGTATAAAAAGTGGGTTAAAAAATATATATATATATAGAGAATAAATTGTAGAGAATAAAAAAGAGCGAGAGAGAAAGAAAGAATAAAAATAGAAAGAATAAAATATATAAATAAAATATATAAATAAAAATAATAATAATAAAAAAATAATAAAAATTAAAAAATTAAAGATTAAAAACAAAAATAATAAAAATAAAGAAAGGGTTTCTCTGAAATTCCCGTGAGCCAAATTATGAATTTGTATCATTAGCCGTTATATTTTTGAAGGTATGCGTTCTAAAAATCGTTGATGTGTAAGAATCTTTAGATTGGAGTGATTTTTAATGAAGGGATTCGGATCTAAGGGAGGTAACTAAGATGGAAATATGAAATATTTGAGTTTGTTAAAGTGGGTTTGAAAATTAATCTGGTGGTTGATAAAAGATAAAAAAAATTAAATATTTTTGCATTTTGGTGAAAGTCGAAGTTTTTGCTCTTGGAATTTATGTGGATATAATTTTTTGAGTAATCTAGTGATTGATAATTAAATTAAATATTTTTGTATTTTTGTGAAGGTCGGAGTTTTTGCTCTTGAAGTTTAAGTGGATATAGGTTGATGAGGTGTTTGTTCGTTTTTATTGTGTTTATATTAGTAGAGGGGGGTAGTTAGACATTATGTGAATCGGTCAGACCAGTTTATAAGCAATGCTTGTCTCTTGTGTGCACATCCCTTGAATATTTCATCGCGGACATTTAAACAGGCTGTATTCGGATCGATGATGGCTTTTGAAATGTGGTATTTTTCAGCGTCACATAGAGGACATCTGTTTATGGTTGGAGAGAAGGATGGTTTTCTCTCAATTATTTTCCATTTGATGGTGAAGGGTGTGTTTTCTTCTTTAAGCTGCCATATTCGGGTCGCGAGTGCCGTATTAGCCTTGTTTTTGTATCTGAAGGAGTTTCTGTGTGCATATAGCCTTTGTTTGAAATTTCCCTTCGTCATCCCAATATATTTTTCTGCATTACTGGTATTCTGGTCTGTGACGGTTGCTTCATAAATGATTGAATTGATTTTGCAATTTCCCTCCAGGGGGCAGTTGTTTTTGTCTTGGCATGAGCAGCCTGCGTTTGTAATTGTTTTGGGTTCTGCAGAGATAATTTTTCTTATTGAAGGGGCAGTGGAATAGCTGATCTTAACAGAATTTCTGTTAAAAAGTTTGTGTAATTCATTTGTGGGTGGGAAGTGTTTGTCGAGCAACTTGAGGAAAAGTTGGCCTACCTTTGTTTTGGTATTGGTCGAATAGGGTGGGGAAAACCAGATCACCGATCTCCTTCTATTGCGGGTCCCCCGTGGTTGGTCTCGGTTGGGGGTGTATGAGATTTCTTCTCTGAACCCGCTGTCGCGGAGCGCTTTGTTGTAATATGGTGCTGCTTGGTTGAAAATTTCGGGACTGGATGAAAGGTTTGAGATTCTTTGGCTAATATTATTGATTAAATTTTTAAAGGTGGTGGGGGGGTGGCAGGATCCCTTGTGTATGTATTGGAGTGTTTCATTGGGTTTGTGGAAAGGTTTGTGTGTATTGTTTTTAAGGTTCAGTGTGGTATCTAGGAAGTTTACTTGGTCTAAATTTGTTTTAATGGTAATTTTGAAGCCGAGATTATGGAAGGTGTTTGTTAATTCTTTTCTAAATCTATCTAATGTGTTTCCGTTGTGGTTGCGTGACAGACAAAGTCCGTCATCTCTATAGAGACCAAAGAAATGGTCTGGAAATTTATTTTGGAGTGTATTTAATATAAGCAAGCCGACTAAGTCACAGATGTCTGCACTGTCGTAGGCCCCCATTGCAACATCAAATGGGTCCTCTGGGTTTGATTTTTTAACCCAAGCCCTTCCCTCGAAGAAGAGAAGGGTTTGTCTTGCTTGCAGTATTGTGTCTCTTTCTAGTTGACTGATGTTTGTGTGTGAAAGTGCAAATGTTAAGGCCTTATCTAGGGTGTCTTTTGTAATGGATGGGTAGAAGTCTACTATATCTAATTGTGTGAATTTGCATCTGTGTTTATCTTGTATGTTATGGAACCAATTTAGGACTGAGTTAGTATTGCCCCACAGACTTAGGTTTATTTTTTCCTTAATTTTATTAACTATATTTTTAACAATGGATTTGCTTGCTAGTCCTAGTTCGCTTTTAGCTGGGTTGATAAGTCTGCATGAGGGTTTATTTGTGAAGTTTTCTTTGTGGTCTTTTAAAGTAACAAAGGCCTTCCTCTTATCTAAATAATTAATTCTATATTCGACGCCTAGTCTAGTAGCTATTTCAGTAGTATCATTATTAATAGATTTATATGTATCTGCCTTGGCTAATTGATATTTATCGGTAATGGAGCTAATTGTTAGGTCTGTTTTTTCCTTTTTAGTCATTTTATAAATATTTTTAGTTTTGTCGGAGAATACAAGTGCATTATTTTCTCTTTTAAGTTTTTTATTTTTTTATTTTTTTTTTATTTTTTTATTTTTTTATTTTTTTTTTTTTTTTTTTTTTTTTTTTTTTTTTTTTTTTTTTTTATTATTTTTTTATTCCTTTATTCTTAGTATTAAAATGTTTTTATATATATATATGTTTTTTTATATTTATTTATATATATATATATATATATTTTTTCATATATATATTTTTTTATTTTTTACCCCCCTTTTTTATTCCCCTTTTTATTCCCTTTAATCTTGAATTCTCTTTCTTCTCCCGTGTTTTAAATCTCAACGGTCTTATGACACTAAATTCAAATTTAAACAAACACACACAACACACTGAGCAAATAACGCGTCCCAACAAGAGTGTCATGTGACCTCACATTTCCAAAACAGATGACAACAGAAGCTGAAGAGAGCCGGATGGGTAAGACCTTCCGTGCTTGAAACCGACGGTACGAATGTTGTACTAATTTTTCTGTACCAGAATAAATAAATATATATATATATATATATATATATATATATATATATATATATATAAATGTTTAGTAAAGTAAATAGTGCATTATCTTTAAATAATTAACTACAACATATAATGTATTGCTGATTAAAAATTCGTAAGGAAAATAATATAAATAACAAGTAAAACCTAAGATGACTATGTCTTATGTGTTACGTTCTTTGGTTAAAAGCAGACATGCACAATCTTCCTTATCGCATGATTCATATTATGTGCATACGCATTGGCAGATGAAGTTGTTTTATTTCCAGAGGAAATTTGTTAGGCCATTCTCATTTATAATTTGTTTTGATTAGTTTCGAGAACAGTGGGTGGCCTCATTAACCTGAGTAGAAAGTAGCCGTAGGATGAGCAAAATATTGTTAACATCCAGTGAATATCAAATATCAACACAGGCGATACATTCCCCAATTAACTATATACGGACAAATAAATGTTCGACTTGTATTGCTTTTTATTAACTAAAAACTACACCTTCTACGCGCAACTTTATAATAATATATGAGGGTATATGAACAGATACAATAATATGTTATAAAAAGGGACATGCATTTTCTGTAATTTGTATTAATAACGAAAACTAAACCCTCTAACACCCATTAAATATAAACATTAGTGTAAATAATTTAATAAAATATGTACTTATCTCTCTCTTTCTCTATCTCTCTTTCTCTATATATATATGTATATTTCTCTATATATGTGTGTATACACCCATGTATATATATATACATATATATATACATATATATATATATATATATATATATACATCAAACGAGAGAAAGAGAAAGATTGAGAGACACATAGAGAGAGAGAGAGAGAGAGAGAGAGGGAGAGAGAGAAGTGTGCATTTTATAAATCATTTACACTAACGTTTATATTAAATGGGTATAGAATTTGAGTTTTCGTTATTCATATGTATATACGTATATATATATATGTATATATATGTATATATACGTATATATACATATATGTATATATATATGTATATATATATGTATATATGTGTATATATATATATATATAAATGTATATATATATATAGTTATATATATATCTATGTACAGGGTGGGCAAAAATAAGGGTCCTATTTTTAAAAATTCATAACGTTTTTATTTATTGATTTAAAAAAAATTTTTTTTTTTGAATAAGTAAAGGACCCCTTCCGAAGCAAGCATGAGCCGTATTAGCCCTAAGGAGCGTACCCTCATTTAGAAAACATTATTGTTGCTTAAAAAACTCAAAACAGTGTAAAAAACAATACTTTAGTTTTTGTAAGTTTTAAGAAGTGTTTTTCGGCTAAAATTTGTTTTGTTTATTTCAAAAAATCTCGGAAGGGTCAGTCTACACACACATAAAGTTTGGTGAGTTTAACTTTTATTTTGTGGAAGTTATTCAAATTCAAGTTATTCAAATTTAAAGATAGGACCCTTATTTTGGCCCACCCTGTATATATATATGTCTATATATGTATATATATGTATATATATATGTGTGTATATACATATATATATATATATATATATATATATATATATATATATATATATATATATATATTATATATTCGTTATTAAGTTAAAAACTATACGTAACATATTTACAAACGCGCGATCGTTTCATTCACATGGATACCTTCTTTTTCCTTAAAAAAATTCAGTTAGAGTTTATTCAGATTATTACTGACTAACAAAATGAACACAACTCGAATAATGGAGGTCAAAGATCAACGGAAGCGTCATCGGGTGAATTCGATGAAGCGCACATTTAGAGTAAAGTACTGGATTAATAGGGCCAACCTATATGTTTATATGGGTTATAATGATAACTAAGTGTTATTTATGATTATGTTGTGTTATATAAAAGATGCTGTGTATAACCTTGGTTCAATGATGTATTTATATTATGAGGTGATGAAATGTGGTTACTTTAGTTGTCGCTGAGTTTGTTAATTTTTTTGTTATTTTATTGTTTAACTCTCATATTTTATTGTTGTGGGTGACCTACCTACGCTTTAATAAAAACTAAATGGTAGCAACCGACTACCATAAATACCGGGTTTGCCGGGAGAACATTGGGAATCACATTTAGGCACTAGCACTGCCAACACTGACTTGTGTATAATTTCTCTGTTCAATACAATTCATTATCATTATCATTATGTTTTATTTCATTGTTTGTACCCCTAAACTGGTTAACAACATTTATTTTTATTCTTCATATTTTTCAGAAATCGGCTTATATCGGCGAGTGATTCATAAAGGACTTCGTTGGACACACCTTTGAGCGTGCAACCTGTGAGTGATAAACCAGTGTCTGCACACGGTCAACCTTCGAAAAAAAATTCTACTCGTTTGCAAAAAAAGCGAAAAACCCTGTGCTTCACAATTTTCGGGAAGATATTGGAAACATCGAATAAATTCAATTTTGGAACGAGTCTGCCTTACAAGAAATAACCAGTTTAAACAATTACTGGACGAAAAAAAAAAGTAAGACAGATTTTACTATATGTGTTCTTCGTATTTCAATACGGGATTTTACCTCGTGCAATAAATGAAATTGGAATACCATGTGCTTATGAAACTGAAAGGGTTGAAAAAAAAATCCATACAAAAAAAATTTTTTTTCGTGCCTGATATAGTCAAACGTTTTTTGCGAACAGACTTGTCACTGTAAAATCGTATAGTCGGAAAAAAAATCTGACAAGTAAAAACAAGTTACTTTCTTGAATAACTAGTCAATTTTTAATATAGCCATTACTTGCTATTTTGCATCTTAAGCCTACACTGAAAGGCAAACAGACCTATTGAAAAAAAAAGTTCCAGATGCGAACAAAAATACACATAATTTGTTAAATCAATTACCCAATTAGCCGGATTAATAAAACCGTGTTTTAGCAAGTGCTGGTCGAATTCGAGACCCGAATGACGCAGTGATGAGAAAGGGTTGAGTTTGTTATAAAACAGTAAGCATTTGAAAGGAAAAAAATAGTGAAGGACTATTTATGACTAATTCTTTTTCAATAAAGGATTTCTTTAATCATGGAAGGTTTCTATAAACAAATATTGGAGATGATTAAATTTCAATCAGAACAACAGAAGGCAAACGATGAAAAATATCTTGCTCAACAGAAGGTAAACGATGAAAAACATCTTGCTCAACAGAAGGCAACCGATGTAAAACTTCAGTCTCTACAGAAGGAATTTCAGTCGCAGCAAATAAGTTTGAAAATTAACTTTGAAGGGGAAGTCATTTCAAAAGTGACACTAAAATATTAGACATTTAAATTACGCATGTTCGTAATGAGAGATACAGGAAATGTGTTCGGTTCAGGTTGGATTCAGCCCTTTCAGCTCTTGGATTCGCCGATAAGCGACTATTGTCAACGAATAGAGAACGTTTCTGCTGAAGCAGAAAACATGAAGAAGGATTTGAAAGAGTCATTCCCCAAGGTGTTTCTAATGAATTAGGACGCTGTACTAAAATGAAGGCGAGTTTTGAACTAATTGAAAATAAGAATCCCGTTTTTATGAGAAAACGAAGTGTACCATTTGCCTCTCTTGAAAAAATTTATGCAGAAATAGACCGGTTGGTGGAGGAAGGTATGTTAACAGTATTGGACTACTCGGAATTGCCGGCCCCAACCGTATACGTGAAGAAAAAATCTGGAGAGATCAGAGTGTGTGCCGATTTCTCTACCGGTTTGAACGATGCGCTGAAAGAGTATCACTATCCTCTGCCGACCCCATAAGAGGTTTTCACAAAATTAAACGGTGAAAAACTGTTCTCAAAAAATGACTTGAGTGAAGCCTATCTGCAAATACCTGTAGAGGAAGATAGCTCTAAGCTTCTCTGTATTTCTACACACAAGGGACTACTAACGTTCAATCGTCTCTCTTTTGGAATTAACGTAGCCCTGTCGATTTTTCAGCAGGTAACCGACACGATGTTTAGCGGGCTCGATTTTTCGATCGGCTACCTTGACGTTATCTTAATGAAAAGTACGAACGTCGGGGAGCACCGTGAGCACGTAAACAAAGTTTATGAAAGGATAAGCGATTTTGGTTTTACACTCAAGGCGTCAAAGTATGAATTATTTCTAGAAGAGATCAAATACTTGGGGCATGTCATTGATAAGAGTGGAAGACGTCCCGACCCAGAAAGATCTATAGCCATCAAGAATATGCCCGAACCCAACAACGTTACCCAACTACAAACCTTCTTGCGTCTCGCAAACTATTACGAAAAATTCATTCCCGGTATGCACAAATTGCGAGCCCCCTTTAATGAGTTACTTAAGAAAGATAGTAAATGGGATTGGTCCGCCGACTGTCAATCTGCATTCGGCTACCTAAAAACGAAGTTAACTTCAGAATTATTTCTTACTCATTTTAATCCAGAGCTAAAAACTATTGTTGCAAGTGACGCCAGCTCCTACGGCATTAGGGCGTGCATTTTGCATAAAATGCCGGATGGCTCGATGAAACCCATCGCGCACGCTTCAAGAACTTTACTTCCTGCAGAGAAAAATTACTCTCAGATTGAAAAAGAAGCGTTGGGTATTGTGTTTGCAATGACCACATTTCAAAGGAATCTACACGGCCGTCATTTTATCCTACAAACAGACCATAAGCCACTTAACACAATCTTTGGATAAAATCGGCTTGCCAACCTACACAGCAAACAGCCTACAGAGATGGGGTATGCTTATGTTAAATTATGACTTTGAGATGGAATTTTTACCGTAAAAAAGACTAGGACACGCATATGGTTTATCGCGGCTAATCCCAAAGTATACGGAACCGCTCGAGGATACAGTTATAGAATCCCTTCGGTCTGAATATGCCTATAGTAAAGTACTGTGTAACACAATAAAAGAGCTGCCAGTCACACTTTGCGATATACAAAGAGAGGCAAGAGAAGATAATTTTATTATCGAAATTAAAAATAAATTACAAAGAGACGATGAGCAAACGGCAGAAGCTTTTTCAGTCTGTTGCGACACATTATTATACCGGGAGCGAGTAGTAATCCCAGCTACGCTAAATAAAATCCTGAAGCATTTCCATAGGGGGCATCCCGGAGCGACACGCATGCATAGCCAAATGAGATCTTATGTGTATTGGAAAAACATGGACAGGGACATAGAGACGAAGGTGAAGGCCTGTGCGGGCTGCGCGTCGGCAGCGAAAGCACCACCTATTCAGTACTGTCCATGACCAAAGGTAGAGCAACCATTGCCCCGGATTCACATAGATTTTGCGGGGCCATTGGAAGGCTTCTACTATTTAATTATAGTCGACAGCTACTCAAAATAGCCATAAGTTGTTAGATGAAAAAACCCACCAACAGATATCACGATCAGCGCGTTGCATGAACTTTTTGCTCGATTCGGAGTGGTAGACATTGTTGTATCGGACAACGGTACACAATTTACTTCACGAGAGTTCACAGAATGTTGTGAAGACTTTCAAATTAAACATATCTATACTCCGACTTACCATCCGAGGTCAAACGGACAGGCAGAGAAATTTGCTGATACCTTGAAGAGAGCGTTGAAAAAATCGACGGGCACGCCGAGAGAAAAGGCACTCCAGCAGTTCCTTCCAAGTGTATGGAATTACACCCAACGAGAACACACCAGCCGAAGTACCACAGTAATGTTTGGAAGAAAAATAAAGTCGGTATTCGACAACCTTTTACCAAAACATGTCAAACCGACCAACATTACGGCACCAAAGAAAAGTTACGAGGATGGAGAGAAGGTGTTCTTCCAGGAACACCATGGAAACAAAACCGTGTGGGAAGTGGGAAATGTACAAAATAGATTGGGGCGGATGGTGTACATTGTAGAGGGTCCTAAAGGCACCTGTAAAAAACACATTAACCAAATGCGTCATCGTATGTCGGACGACTCAGGGGAAGGCCCATCATATCAGAGTGAGACCATCATGGAAGATTTATACGATGCATTTGAGCTGCCATCACCAAAAACGCCTCCGAACCAGAGACGTTCATCAAAAAACGTAAATGCACCGGGAGTTTCGAGGTGAATCCTAGGAAAAAGATATACCTTGAGATTCTCGGGGAATGAGTTTCGGAAGGGGATGTTGTGGTTGACCTACCTACCCTTTAATAATAACTAAATGGTAGCAACCGGCTCCTATAAATACCGGTTTGCCGGGAGAACATTGGGAGGCACATTTAGGCACTAGCACTGCCAACACTGACTTGTGTATAATTTCTCTGTTCAATACAATTCATTATCATTATCTCTAAACCTGTTGTTCTTTTATTTCATTGTTGGTACCCCTAGACTGGTCCACAACATTTATTTTTATTCTTCATAATTTTTTCAGAAATCGGCTTATATTACAGTGTAAAACTGCAGTTATAATTTGAGGGTTTTATCTATGTGATAGCTTAGTGTAAATAGAGGATATATTTTAGCAGCTAAAAAGTTGTTTCCGGGCGTCAAATTAAGCGGGTTGGTCAATATAGGAAAGCTATTGTGGTCCTGTGGGTGGTATATGTAGGGAATTTGGTTGGTCATTGTATTTAGTTGAATAGATTGTTTTTATCACATTACGTTTCTTAGCCTATGAAAGCCTCTGAGTAAATCGAGTGTTTAATATATAAAATATATTTAAATTGTTTTAAAATGTTTACAGTGAATGCGATAAACAATCTAAATAGTTTTCTCATTTTTGTATGTAGGGTGTACGGGGTGTATTGGTGTTGAAAGGGAGATGTGAATGTGATATGCATAAAATATCCCGTTGAAAGCACTTTCAAAGGAATAGTATTTTTCATATTATGTTCAGTTATTTAGACTCATGTACATATAGGCTATTAGTGAATTTTGTGGTTAGTCAATGTTCTATCATACCATGTTTGCAATACTTCACTTGAGATGTTCATAACTCCTATAAAACTGTGTCTGATTGCCAGTAACATCTTAATTTTTTTTAGTGATGCGTAGTCGGTAATTTGTAAAAGTAGTGCTATAAGGAGTGTGTTTATCGACGAGGTTAAATTTTATTTCTTAGACAGTACTGGCTCCTTGAGCGCCCATATAGTTGATGCGACGGTGGTGTTGTTTTTCTTTTTTCTGAATATTTGAAGGTGTTACTGTGGGCATAGATAGAGGTTGGTTTGAAAATAACTCGACTTATTGCAATGTAAATCACTTTTTTTCTCTCAATTCACACTAGATATGAAGTTAATGTTCTTGAAAAAAAAAATCAAAACGAGTTAGTTTTTGTCGTCCCATCGTATGATATCTTCAATCTTTAAAAGCCACAGCTAAATTAAAACCTTAATTCCTGCGTCTGATTAAGTGGATGTGTAGTCATGCCTTTACGAGGGGGTGACTAATCAGATTCATAGTGTATGATGTTGGAGTAATATCCGGTGTAAACTGCAAGAACGAATACATCTATATGATGATGGCTCCGGTAACTCACAAACGTGGACTCTAAACATCAGATACCCCTACAAATATTCGGAAAAAAACAAATAAAACCTTTTTTTTACATCTACTATATGGACGCTCAAAGAGGTCAGGGTTCTCTATAAAATTAATATAATAAGACTCGATGCATAAAGCCTTAGACTCCTACCACAAATAATTCGAACTGTCATCACTGCAGTATATGGGATTCTACAAGAAATCAATAACCCGTCTATAAGATCAATGCACCTCAAAACAAAGGTTTTCTAACAATGCTATTACATAAATCAATGTCTGCTTGACAAAATGACTCACAACGATAACAGACAGCTGAATAATAAGCAGATCTGTGCACACGTCTAAATTACTCTTCATCATTTGCATAATGTAAGGCCCATCCTTACCCGAAAACCTGTTCAAGTATTTACAAATAGAGGTTTTTCATACAGTATACATATCTCTATTCTCAGATATATCATGCATATATTATCTTCATCTGCTCGATCTACACAAAGATTACCAATATTCGCACCACATACTCCTATATATATCACAAATTACATAACTCATTAGATACCTCGTATTTATATATATATATATATATACATATATATATGTATATATATATATACATATATATATTAATGTGTAAACTTTAATATTTTGACTATAATAAATCTTACTAATTACATTTATCTATCTATATTTATCGAATAACCAAGAATAAACATAAGCAAGATGTACACCTACTCGATTCATACAGACTCTCCGATGGCTTGATCTCCGTTATTAGACACACTTCAAAGAGAATAAACATAATACTAGGACCGCAGCAGAATCAACACGGACTCAACCCACGTGATGATAATGATAATCGTATATTGATTAGCCCGCTATAGTTGAAACCGTTAAAACTTATTTAAATATCCGCTTCATTTACACTAATCCTAACATAGTTTACAAAGTACAATTATAACAACATGTTTACACTCCAATACAAGCCCTTTCTAAAATAATAATATTAATGTGAACATAACACTTACACATTTTACTAAGAGGAATACATCACCTCCCTAAATCTATCCTACTCACCGACCAGAAACTACATCACACATATCACAATAAATATACACACATCGTTAGAGAAGGGTAACATACATACCATTTTACCAACAATTGAGTCATCTATATTACACTAAGTTTCAATTAATACCTATATTCCCATGCTGACATACAGTCCGCTTCTATCGACTTTGAATTTTCCCCAGAATGGACGCTGGCTAGAATTAACAGATAGATTCGACCGGTGACTTTTTACCTCTATTCTTCAATTTGTTTTCATTTCGTTAGCCGTTAATACTCCGAATGGACCCACGCGTTCTTTTTTCAAGGAAACACATATTTATCCATGTGAATGAATTTATAGTACATTTCTGAAATATGTAACATATAATCTTTGAATAAATAATGTGTATGTTAGCTTTAACATATATAAAACGACCATTTGATTGATATATATATATATATATATATATATATACATATATATACATGTACGTAAATACCATCAACATAGTGCTTAATTATGTAAAAAAATTCTAAAGTAAAAACAAAATATTTATTTATATATGCTATTACAGAAAGATAATTATTAATCTAAAAATATGCTAACATAATAATAAGCTTAATTTGAAAAAAAAATTAGGAACAAATATAAATGTTTATTATATTCACAACATTAAATAAAATGAACCTCTTTTTCATATATAAAACTGTTCAGAGACATCATACAATGAGGTAAAAGAAAACACTTTTGTTAATAAAGTATGTTAAAGGAGAGCAAATTGGAGAATGAGGTCCAACTCTATGGGGTCATCTAGTAAAAATTTACCAACCAAGGCTAATCTCTATAAAACAATCTCTCCAAAGAACAAGGTTAGGTGGTGTCAAAAAATCCATGAGAAAAATAATATCATGAAATGTAAAAACCCTTATTCCCAAAACAAAGAAAAAAAAGGCGATACTAATGCCACAGTATATCTAAACAAAAATGGTGATGTTTTCCAGGGATGCATTTAAAGCATCTTAATTAACTGAGATGACAGACTAAAAGAGAGAACAATATTATAAATAAGGTCAAGAAAACGTCTGCACCATGAAAACAGAACAAATATATAAACATTAAACTAAAAAAAAACATAGATTCTGAAATCTAGCAACAGGATTGTTCTCATGAGATAGAATCAATGGAAAAACAAACATTTATGGAAGAACTCACTTTTAGCTAGGTTGCTATGGTGTTCCTTTATAATTATTTTCTATTTAAATGAAAATGGCGTATATACCGGTACAATTATCCGGTTGAAATCCCGAATTAAAATAAAATAATAAAATATAACAATAACACACTTGGAAATATCGTCAAGAAAATAACAGAACGTTTGAGGCGTAATTTCACAAGAGGACAACCATAGACAGACGCTGAAAAGGGTCCGTCATAGGAGACTAACTATAAGTCCCGTTTTGTTTGCATTAACAACCGCCGTTACCGATGTAGACTTAATCTTCTGTAATTAAAAATTACATACACAGCACCCCACACGCACGCACACCCATTGTATATATATATATACACACACATCTATATATATATATATATATATATATATATATATATATATATATATATATATATATATAAATATGGCAATATATGTAATAGCGTATGATATCAGTGCATTTTTCTTTGCTTTATATTTAAAAGTGGCAGCTCGATAATTGTCATTGCGTAACAACATATAATATAGGGGCAGGTACATGTGATATTTCAATAACCATGTTTTTATTTTTTTCTATTTTTTATTCATCTTATTTTCAAAACATTTTAACACATTTCAATTAAAACACTTTTAATTATTATTGGATTTGTCTGATTATTCTCTAGGGTTGCAGAGGCGATATTTATATAACCTATTTTTTGGCTCACGGCAAAAGAAACGGATTGTAAAAATACGTATCACTGAAATGTCATGTTTTGACAATAGTTAAAAAAATAAAAAAAAGTAAAACATGATTATTGGAATAAAAAATTAACCTTAATTTAAGTGTAATTAAAAATAGCGACAGAAATGTAATAGTCAATAAAGTGGGATACAATAGGTCGTGATTATAATAAAAGGAGTTCAAATACAATATAATATGAGATGATTAACGTCATAGACATATATTTGCTTAGAATGATTGACTTACGGAATAATCGTAATTGAAGGTGAATGGATATTATAAAATACTAATGACTAACAATTTGCTAAGGCAAAAAATAAATCATCAGCGATTGAACACATACAGATTACAAGAAAAAGTATTGTTATTTCTGTTTGAGGACACAAGTCTACTTATGCAACTGATAATTGTTGAGATGAAATGAATATACTTTTTTTCAATTATTCTCATAAGATTGAGTATGGATTATATGCATACTGAAATCATCCACAATGCCCGTGGCGTAACGAATAAAGCACTGGATAAATACAGTGGTAAGTGTAGACTTCTAACGGTTGAAACTATAATAATCAGCGTGGGCAATACAACGAATTGCTAATTACTAAAAGTGTTACACAGTCATAGCTTACGAGACAGCATCATGCTTCCTCCGTTGGTTAAATAACGGGTAATGCATGAACTGTCCTGAATTTCCCTAGTTCGGCAGAAAGATTCCCGCGTTTAATAAGATACACCTTAGGATAATAGTAGAGGCAATCCACAATTGTAAGGTTATAATCCTTCCTAAATCAAAGTTATTACACAAAAATAACTGATTACTGTATTTTAGAAAAATCTAAAAAATCTTTAATAACCTTTAATTACGATGGTCTGATTCATTACAAGTTTACAAACAAATAAGTGTGGAATATTGCAGAGAAATATGTGACTTATTAAGATTCATCAACCAGTAACTTCGTGTATGTATAGTTCAACTTCAACAAAATCCAATGATTACCCGTAAACGACTGAAACATGTATTTTGGTCTATCAGACATTAGTATAACCAAAGTAACATTACGTGATGAAATTCACAGGAATACCGAATAAGACTTCATTTCTATTTAGACAACATCTAGATTAAAGTTTTACATTCGTCAAAAAACATAAGAATAAGTTAAGTCTGTATTGTTTGAAATTTAGAGATAGGCGTAAAATATCGCGTTGTTCGGGCAAACCTATTGAAATAATGGGTTACGTTTGTATAGTACGACTTGCTTACTGAATTAAATAATAATGTGGAGATGGTTTCCTGTGAATAGTTCTGTTAAATATCAATAATCACATGTGAATGATTGCCGGTATATTTGAAAAAAATCGGTCCCAAACTATCATTTTCATTATTTCTCTCAACCATATATATATATATATATATATATATATATATATATAAATATATATATATATATATATATATCTATATATATATATATAGAGAGAGAGAGAGACAGAGAGAGAGAGAGAGAGAGATAGAGAGAGAGAGAGAAGTGGGTAGTGCAGTATTAGTGCAGTTCTAACGAGAGAAAAGTATATATGTATAGAAGTAAGGCTCCAAAATTTGTAAAATGTTTTTTTCAACATTTATTTATTATTTTGTTATGTTATTATTTTATAATTTTATATAACGCGTTTCAAGCTTTCATCAGGTATGTAAATCCATTTGAAGAAATGTCTTTCGATTTGAAAGAGTGTTGTTTCATTTGAGGAAATGTGTTATTGTTTGACATTTTTGCTCATGCGTAGGTTTGCGTGTCCGTGAGTACGTGTTTTTATATGTTTATATATTTTACTAATTTGTTTTCGTTTTTCCTGCTTCTTTTGGTGTCAACGTAGTGTGTGTTTATTAAGTACGTGTTATGTTGACCTTTCTTTTATCAGTAATCTTAATTTCTGAGGGTGCGTAGATTTTGTTTTTAAATTCATTCCTTTTCATTGCCCTGTCCACAAGGACTATTATGCCCGCACGTGTGTGCGCGCAGGTGTGTGGTCAGTGCTGATTCTGTTATATAGGTGAGCGACATATACACCGACAAACAGAATACACACAAACACGCACATAAACATATGTGCGCACACACACATGCTTATGGTAAGATAGTGATATAGAGAGGTAGAGAAAGGTTGATGAAAGTGTGCGTTGTTAGAGGTATGAGCTGTTCAATGCTGGATTGAATTTAAATATGAAGTTTTCATTTTATGTTAGTAAGTAGATGTAATCCTTGCTTTGGATAATTGGCATTATTTTAAATGTTCCTCCGCTGAATGAGTGCACATGTTGTTAGACGAATAATTGACGGTTTTCTTTTATATTAATGTTGCTTTTATGTAAATATACTATATTATTAAATGTGTTGTCGCATCTACATCAGCTTCGTTATATGTTGTACATTCTAACACATAGACAACGTTCTTGGAAGTGCAAGTAAGGTATTTTTCATTGTGAATGTTTGTGTTGGGGTTTAAATGTGTATGAGTTCCTTTCTATTATAATTTAACATACCCCACCTCTTTTCTTGTTGCATTTTGTCCCCCCTGGTATTGTGTGTTGGTTGAGTTTAGATGTAGTTTCTGCAAATGTTTTACTAAAACTATTACACTACCAGCATACCAAAAATGCAGAGCGTTCCCCCTTCTCTTTCCCCAGCCCCTCAAAATCGATGCTGCACCTCAACACTACCTCCCATTTCTCCCACCCAAATCTAATTCATTAACACTCCCACCCCTCCTCTTTTTCACCCACAACCAGCCACATTCATTTCACTCTCTGCCACTGACATTGGGCAACGTTCGATTTTCCGAATTGTCCATCTAATGTTTCGGTCAAATTGATGAAAAAAGTATCCATGGATTTCTTGTTTCATTTTTTTTCTTTTTTGCAAATACTTTCGATTGGAATCGTCAAATCAGGTTTAGGCGGTATTAGTTTTAGTGTCTTTACAAATTATGACTTTACCATTGTGCTCATTTTTGAATTATAACGGCAAGTAGTTTATAACTTGAAAAAGCATCTGTAAAGTTGAAATGTACATGAGAGCGTGATGGCGTTCTACACATATGAGACATTTAAAAGTTTGACTGTTTAAACCATTAAGAAATTGATAACGTTAAAGAAAGTGCATATACTTCAAACGCATACCTACCTAATGGCTAATAATTCGCTGATGTTAATTATTATGCAATACACTTTAAAATATTGCGACTAGTTTCATAATTAACATTATTCATTGTGGGATGTTTAGTTTTTATGTAGAGGACTTCGAGTATTTTTATTTTTTATATTGGTATCGTGGTGTATTATTTTGGTATTGTTAACAAGGAGTTTTCTTTATTGGGAGGGTGTGCAATTATGCTTTTTTTAGGTGTTGACATATTAGGCTAGTGTCGGAGAGATGTAGGGTGAGTCTTCAGGATTGTGTTGTGGAAGTGAAAGCTGTGTAAAAATTATTGTTTTTTATTGTTGTCGGAGATATATTCTCCCATAGGGCATTGGACCTGATATATTACATTGGTGCTTCCTAATGTATGTTGGGTTTGAGAAGTATTATTTTTAAAACATAGTTTGATGTTTTCATTTCAAAAACATAAAGCAAGTCCTAATTTATAATCTATTTCCCAATTATATTGTTGATGAACAAATACAATTAATGATTAAAAATTTAGATAACCCTACTAATAATAAGCTAAATAATTCCCACTACATAAATCTATTCGATTGTAACGAAATGCATCCAAACTGTAAATTAGATGATAAATCTCTTAAAATATAATACATCGCTATATATCCCCCACCAATTCTGATGATAAAATACTATTCATCATTTATTATAAAAAATGAAAACATACAAACTATGTTGTTAAAAATAACAGCGGCCAGCGAGTTTTTGTAAAATGGTCCGGTTTTCATAATTTATTCCGATTAAGTGCGCTCCACCTACGATTTGAACTCACCATCTCACTATTAAAGTTACTTCACGTTTGCACACTTTTCCCTGCTGCCTTCACGAAAACACTTCTTACTTCAAATCTCCTTTTATTGGACACATTATCAACGGACAATTACCAACTGGACTAACTCCATATCTTTTTACACGAACTTTTTTTCACTCTCCATTACTTAATATTTTTCAAATGTTGCATTTTGGGTTTTCCACTGCCAACTTGTCTATCTACGTAATTCCTCTGATGATAATATTTCGATCTTTAAAAAGCCTTGGCTTAACAAAAAGAATAATAGATGTAATTGTATTATCGAATATACCTTGCATTTAACAATCGAAGTTGAAATAAATCTGAACATTCCTACATGTTCACTACTATTCTTTTACATATCTTTATAATTAATGTATCTTGTATATTTAGCTTTAACCATTTTATCATAGGTTCTATCAACTAAAAAGTTACTTTATTTGCATGTATTTATCTATATATGTATATATATATGTATATATATATATGTATAAATATGTATATATATGTACATATATATATATATATATATATATATATATATATATATATATATGCATAATTGATTGCATAACAAACGACAGTGTTATTTACATTTATTTTCTTGAAGGCCGCATTTTTAATATGAATGTATTTTTTTTAATTACTAGATTCTAAACGTCAGGTGTTGATAAAAATAGAAAGGTGTATCGTGTGTTACTAGTATCGTGCGTCAGCAATTTTCTTTCATCTATGCCACTCAATGTTATTTTTGTTATCTACATGGTGAACAACTTATTTAGGTAAAACTTATAAACAAAACTAATACGCTCGTTAAAACTAACAAAAATACCCGGGTATTTTTTTATGTTTAGGTTATTAAATATGCGGGATATTTATACTTCTGAAATATCATTTTCTCCACTTTTCTTTTTCTGCCTCTCTTTTCCTCTCTCTAATATTTGAATACAGCATCTCATTCCTTTTTTTATCATACGTTTATTTGGGTTCTTATATTCTCTAATTACATACTCGAAAAATTGCTGAATGGTCACTGAATGATAAATTATTTACATACTATGCACAGAAGATTGCCGTTTATTTCGATATTTGTAAGTTTATCGTTTTTTTGAAAAAACGCGATATGGAATCTCAGTGTCAACTGGATCGAGTTCTTTATTAAATATGTAAATGGTGCGACACTGATAATTGATAATATACAGAATAGCTTTCATAATGGAAATTAAAATATCATTGATGATCGTGAAATTTAAGGAAGTCTGCTTGGAACAGACAATGTGTAGGAAGTATCATGCATTGTTTTTTTTAAGAATTTCTGAAGTTGATTTTACGTAGATTTACATCTGACTTATACTTCAATATATTTTGAACAAACTTAGTATTACGCATAATGCATCGCGGGTCAACAATTGTAAATAACTGGTGTTAGAATGCACTGCGCTTTCAATATAGTATCATTACAATTAAAAGCAATAGAATAATGGAGACTGCATTAATTGTTGTCAATTATAATACCACATTATCATAACGCCTGATAATAACACCTACTTATAACATATGATGTTATTATAATTAACATATTGACAGTAAAACAACTATCCTAGGACGTACTGTACTGAGCAAGTTGATATAGCAAAATAATATAATAATAATAAACACTCACATAGGGAAAAAAGAACATATCCACTTTGGCTGAGACTGCATAAGGTGATCGTGAAAGTTTTGCGTGAATGGAAAGCTGGAGGAAATATTATAATGGCAATGAGAATTACTGTAATTTAAATTAAAAAACGCAAAGATCTTAAGCTATTTCTAATATTGCACTCTCTTGTCAAATAGTTTATATTAACTTCGAATATAATATAGAAATAAATATTAAATATCTGACAGTGATATTGCACCTGGAGCAAGCACGTTTATTTGCTATGAAATTAGTAAGTTACTCAGTGTGTGATTTCTCATAAAATAAACATGTCTGAAGGCACGATGTTCCTATAGATTGGCTTGTATTATTGTAGTGTTTTTCTTCAAACTTCTGAAATAAACATCCACCGGCAACTTAACATGTTTATTTGAGCAAGTATGGTTTACGTCAACTTTTTTTAGACCCGTTCCAGATACCTACTGATAATTTCTACGCTGGAAAAGTGGGGCCGTCGCCAGTATCTTCACAATAAAATGTTGCTGTTCGATTAACAGTTATCCAACGTGATATCAGATGAAAGCCAAACGACTAACACATACAGTTGTGTGCTACCGGCCTGTCTGACCTGCGCATGCATTTAGTTTTTTATCGCTGTAGATTTTGTAGAGATATATGTACACAACTATGCTTATATTGTGATGTTTTTACAAAATACACCATATATCCTGGATAACCTGTTTAACTGAAAAGCTAAACGCAGAAACTTCAAAAAATATATGAGGCGCATGTTCTCTGTCTAGGCATCTGTTTATTAGATGACAGACACCACCTGATATAAGTGTCCATCAGGCCGAGTTAAGTAAGCCCTTACCTTAGAACTATATAAAATAGGTGTATGCTTTCCAAAAAAGGTGGTCTTCAGTGATATGCACAGACAAGAGCAGTATAGGATGGTGTGCGGGCTATACGCTATTGAAAGCGCAGTAAATCGAACACGGGTTAAGCTTGAATAGTGCAGGATCCTGAAACAACCGCTATGTCAGAGACACTAGCATAATAAAAAAATCAAATGCACACACAAAAATTACTTTTTAAAGATGTATTTAAAATAAAACTGAAATTCCTTGACAGACATGTAAGGAATAGGAAAGGACAGCTTTAGAGTCATAAGCTGGACGGTGGTGACTTTTTATTCACAGCTAATAAGGTACTCGATATTATAACGTACTTTGAGAAAGACGTGAGTGTCGGACGTCTAATACTCATTCAGCTAAGTAATGTGTGTTGTTCATTAGACAAAACTTGCTGGTCAACTACAAGTGTATCGTGTGATGTTATATCCGATGGAATGAACCAGCTAGTCAATTGGTAAACGAGGGTAGAAACTAGTATATACAAGGTAGGGACCGTAACCTATTATGCCACATCTGCATCAAGTGTTGTTAAAATATTGAGGTTGGCTGAGAGACTCTGTGTGACCACAGTCATGTAGAGATGGTCTTTTTCGATAAAGAAGTTGCAACCATTTATCTATATATCTATCTATCTATCTATCGTGTATATATATATATATATATATATATATATATATATATATATATATATATATACACACATATATATATATATATATATATATATATATATATATGTTGTAATTTTGTAACACGAAATACTTATAATAGCCCAATATTTTAAAGTGAGAGCTATGCTATGTTTAATACTATTATATAGTCCAATACTATATTATTATCAGAGAGGACATATTCATGTCATTTTTTCCCAACATTTTCTTTTATTTCAAGATATTTGTAATACTCCTATTTATTAATTTATTTTTTGTCAGCATATAACAATTACCTAAAACACAAATTCAAAACACGTTATAAAACTAGGTGTTTATTGCCAGAATTACAGTCACTATTCATTATCAATGTTTGTGTGTACGTGAAATACTTGTCCCTTTACATCTTTTTTAAACAAGATTTACATATCCTATCGTTTTTGCATGCCTTATCATACATCATCGGCTATCATTCTTAATATGACTATTCCTAAAATTAAAGTATATAATTTTACTGTCTGTCTTTGTTGTTTTCATCCGGTTATTTTCTTTTTTTGTATTTCTTTTGTTATCATTTTCTTTCTTTTATTTTGTAGTGTCGATAAACTTAGGTGATTTCCGTTTTGCCCATATCACTGGAAATTACCGAGCCTATCCATAGTTAATATTTGTAAATATTCAATATCTGCTATAATTATAATTCGAAATAGTCATACATTAAGACATATATTTACTGATTACCTTTAATTATTGTCACGCTGTTTTTCCTTTTATTCGTTATGTTTTCAATTATCTCATTTGTATTTTCCTTATCTCTTGTTATATTATACGTTTTCATCGTTGAGTTTAGGTGACCTCCGTTTTGCCCGACTTACCAGAAGTAAGTCGACACGTAAATATTAGAACCGACAAATATGTTTAATCATTTCCATCCAGTTTGTTTTCTTTTTCCTCGGCTGTTATTCTGACCTTATTCTTTTCTCCTTCATTTTATTTTGTTGGGCGTCATCAATTATTTTACGTGACTTAGTTCTTACCCCTATGACCGAAAATATGCTGACTGATCTATATTGTAACTGATGAATAATTAATGTTAAAAATCATTTCTCATCTGGTATAATTATTAATCAACAATATCTGGATGAAGATATATTTCAACTCGCTTTCAATTCTCGCCCAGTTATTTATTCATATATTCATGTATTTATGTATTTACGTATTTTCTCTTATCACCGGAAGTTTATCAACTTATCTATGCTCTATCCGATTAGTTGTTAAATACATCAACTATATCGTTTAGATTATCTGTAGTGTAAAGAGTATTTGTATAATATATTTTTGATATTAAAATACAACCCCTTTTTTATATGATTAATACACTTACGTATTTCATTTTTTATATTCTCCTTTAATTTTCATGAATTTTCGCAGTTGGTAAACGCTTGCATATTCGTCGATGTGTGTTTGCTTAATTCAAAGAGTGCTACAAAAATTATTTAAACTTTTATATAAAATATATTAACTTATATATTTTCAATCGTTATATTTGATGTACTTATATTTGCCTTCATGCAGGCAACCCCCGATTATCTCATTTCTCTTATTTAAAATATTTCCTCTATATGTCGTTATTTGAACTGCTTCCGTAAAACATATAGTTCATCTTTTGTGATTGTTTTGTGAATATTTATTGTGTTTAACTAATATTGACCATTTAATAGTGTACATCGTTTTTTTTTACACATTAATTGATTGTATATATTCAGATAAAAAAGTGGTGATTATATCTGATATAGAGGCTACCAACAATTGTTGTCAATTAATTAAAATGTTGATATTTTACATTTTACAATGGATGTTGTGTTCACATTTTTAGATTATTATTGTTTCGATGATGTTTGTCTTCTTTAAGATATTTAAAAAATATATTTCAGAAATATGCAGTTTTGAAAGATAAACATATTAAAGAAAACTGGGGTTGATCTTCTTTTTATGAACGTGAATGATCTTATCTAAGTCATCATCAGTGTATATTTGTTTATTGGTGTTTAATGAAACATGTTAATGGCATTTGCATCTAGTTTAGCACTGCAAGGATGTGCGAACTTAATTTGTAAGATGTGTTTTCATTAACTCTGATTTGAATCCGTGTGTAGTTGTGTGTGCGTGCGTGTTTGGTATGCATGGTTGTTAGAGAATATACAGGGTGATTCATGAGTCAGTTTACTTACCTATTTATAATGATTACCATATGAAGCAAAAACATATTATTAACTTTTGCTAATTGTTATCTTACTCTCTAATTACTGACATGTGTTGTTTTAAATTTGTTCGTTTATATATTTGTTTCTATATATTTATTAATTTCATGATCAATCAAATATGCTACAAAGAGTCGTAAATTCATTGCAAACAGAATGGAGCTTTGCATGCAGAGCGACGGGGGAAATTTTGAGAATTTGCTGTAATTTTTACTCCCATAAATGAATTTGTTGAATAAACTTTCTGTGTTGTATTACCGTATTATTTAACTTTAGAATTTCAAAAATAAATAGCTAAGTGACTTATCAAACACCTTGTATATATATATATATATATATATATATATATATATATATATATATATATATATATATATATATATATATATATATCCTCTGGTTAATTTATGCAGTATGTATATAGATATGTATGTGTTTGTCGATATGTGTATATGTTTTTGTCTACATTCACATAAACTTACTCATGCCCATATTTATATGTAGGTATATATGTGTCCTTAATGATTGGTGTATATGTGTGTTGTTATGCTATTTCCAATAGTATTGTAAGTTTTATTATATAGATTTTCTTTGCATAAAGAGGTATACATACTAATGGATTTGATGAATGGGCATGTTTTTTAATTTACCTGTATAGCATGTGAAAATATGTTGCGAAAATAATAATCAATGTCTGTTTTTCGGAGATTTCTTTCTTGCTTTTATGTAGGGCGGCTCTATTGTTGCAAAATTTGGTGGCGCCCTAAAAACGTGTGTTACATATTGTGTATGAATACCACGATTTTCATTGTGCATTATAAGTATTTTCTTAATTGTGTAAGTTTTCGTTGTGCTATTGAAAAGCATAAGGCCCCAACTATTATTATGTCACATATATCACGTCTTTGTTGTTGCATTTCATTACTTGTTGTGTTTTGCGTCAGAATGCATTATTTTAAAATGTGTTAAAAGATGTTCGGTGTCTGTGTTTTTAAAACATATTTTTGTTCAGTTTAGAATGTTACTTTATTTGCTGGTTTAGTCCCGTTAGTGCAGGTTTTCTGTTTTCTCTGTAATGTGTTTTGGATTGTTTATGTTGTGTTTAGGTGTATGCTTTGATATAATTAATTAAAAGTACTCGCACGATAACTCATAGTGAATGAATCATTATTATAACAAGGTACACGAATCCATAAAAACAGCAAGTCCAGGACTCTGCTAAATATAGTGGCACACATTAACGACCATAATATAAAAGGATAGTGAATGGTAAATGATGTGTAATGCGCCGGTATGCATTGAACTATCTCGACTCCTACTAGAGTGTACATACAGTACTGTGTATATATGTTGCAATAATGTTAGTCAAAGCCATAAGCATGTTATAATCTGGATCAGCAACAATTGTATGATAGATAACTGTTGAGAAACTAAAATAGCATTGTCTACGTTGCGTGAAAAAACATGACACCTCCTGGGGCATTTATTACTGTAATAATAATAATAATAATAATAATAATAATAATAATAATAATAATAATAATAATAATAATAACAATAATAATAATAACAAGCAATACATACGCAAAATCATAAAAACTTGTTTTCATCCAATCACTAACACACAAAAATGACAGTTGACAGGTAACTTACACATTAATCGTATGCTATTGCAACACAATGCTCGAACATCTCGAATACAACTCATCTTAAATTATTGTCAAAGTATATTTAATTTAAATGATGCGAATACTATCAATGTGTCATTGATTAAACCAAATAACCAATAAATTGATCGATTTAAATACGACATCATTTATATATAGAAATACGTGTAGACGGTGTGCAATTTAGACACGCCAAACATATCTGTAATCTAGTTGGAAATTTTCCCAGAAAAGCTAAACTTCGAAATTCTTATTCCAGCGTTAGACCTACCGAGAAAGAGTATTTAGGAGTAACATATTGACACAAAAATATGTTTATCACTACGTTACACACATTCAATTACTTGTCGTGTATACTCATTTGAACGCACTATTTTGGTAGTTAAGTTCGCGGAGATCCATGAAAAGAAATATAATATGATTTACGAATCTCACATTTCTATGCTGTTATCATATAACTTATATATACTGGATATAATTTAACTTCTCTACACCATTAACACATTTAGTAACACAGTTCTGTGTTCTAACATTGTGAGATCAATCTACAATATGTGTGCTAGAAGAGGGGAAACAATGCCACCGTGTTTGCTTTTAACACACCTAAAAACTATGTGTTTTCTTGTTACAAAAAGCAGCAGTATACAACTGTAATTAAATATTATATTAACATCCATGCTTCTTTATACGTATGTGCTGATTAATACATTAGAGATACGTATTACTGCATATAATGACGGGTTTACTCTGTATAGTATTAATTAATCTTTATTTTAGATGCATCGCCTACTGTTTTAATATTGAGAACTTGCTCATTTATAACGTTTTCTACAAAATATGAGTAGCAGTCATCCAACACATAATTGTTGCATACATGTTTCTACTAATGTATATTTTATCATCTCCACTTGACTGCATTCTTATCGAATGTAAGTATTTGACGTTTATATGCCTCCAAATTAGGAACACATAAAAATAATTGTACTGAACCAATAGAAATGATAATTGCTTCCCATCAAATTAAATAGACTCTTGAGAAGTCTCACTATACGGTGTATACTTTTAATATGAACATTGAAGCCGTTTGATACGGTTTGATAGAACTCAATTCAATACAAAGGGTTTACTATGGTTTATAAAGAGAATGCGTATACAACAAACTAGTTTGCAATAAAATTATTTACATGTGCCAGGTAAAGAAAAGGAAGTAACGCTTGATATATAAAAAAGCGTTATACAAGGTTTGACACAAAGGGCTTCTCTTAAAAAGTCATTCATCTTGTGTTACTGGACAACTTTTGAATATAATTAAATTGTTGTTTTAACAAAGAACATATCCAGGTTGTCCTTGATGGACGCTGCTATCAGTAAAATGGATGTTGTACTCCAGAGATGTATCCTTGGACCTTTACTGTTCCTGATTTGTATAAATGCCCTCCCTCATAACATTGTCTGAGATAGGCAAATTTGCTAACGACACGACACGACACTCTCGTCATATGGGCAGAACGAACGCGTACATATCCGGGAAATGATTGAACACTTAGAAAATGACATATATACTGCAGTGGAGTGGGTTCGGAAATTGATGTTACCTTTTAATGCTGGAAGGACAACACTATCCAACGTCCGATTTCCATCGCAAAAAGACAAACTCCTTGTGAGTTAATCATTCAGCATAACATTCCCAAGTATTATGAATTGTAACACATACATAGAATACATTGCCAAAGTAGCTGCAAAATAGATAGTGTTCATATACTATGCTAGTAAACTTCTAACATCTAATCCGATAGATCTACAACACCACTATCACTCTATGAATGGTATTGTGTTGCCTTACTTTGCCTGGTTCTTTATCCACCAGTATACCATTTCTCGACAAGGTAAAACAAAGAGTCAGCTACTTCATATGTTCCTCACTATACATCAAGCCTCATCCTATGTTGCATTGTTGAATGTGTCATCCTTGTATCAATTTAACAAGTAGTTCAATAGATTGTGCTCCGACGAACCGGCTGCTCTGGTGCCCCCTCGACGTAAATACACTATACCAACTCAACAATGAGCACACTCCCATCGATTCGAGGTCCCCAGATTCCGGAGAGCCTTCTAATTCAACACCTTATTTTCTCGTGCTTCCAGCCTCTTGAATTCATTTCCTGCTCCATGTTTACCCGACAGTACTGAGACGTAAATATTTGAAACTAATGTAAACAGACATCTCTCTACGCAGCTCCCAACTTAAGATGCCCCCCTAAACTTACACCCTAATTCTCAGTAGCACCTTACGTCTACAGTAGCGCCTTGCCCTTTTTAGTGTGGACTACGTTTAAAATGAACAGTGTTCCTACCACTACAGGTGTAGCAATATATTCCCAGTCAATGTGAGATTCGAAGAACTGGTCTTTGTACATGCGTGCTCTGCTTTGAAAAATCTAAGATAAAACATAAGCATTTCCGTTGGGCCCGTTAATAGAACGAAGGGAAGAAGACTACCGATGTCCATGGAGTCTTTGACGGAAGTTCACACAGTGTCTTCAGGAAATAAGTCGTCTGGACAAGTTAAAGTAATTTTTAAAATGCAGTGGCTTAAAAGACAGGCTACGCAGTCAAAAGAGGAAGTGAATTAAGACAACTCAATTTTGTAAAGAACTTCTTTAAATATCAAACGCAGACACTAGCTCAGCGCCTATACGTATTAACCTTTCGTCGAACACGCTTTCGAAACATTAATGGAACGAGTTAAATGGTATTTCTGAATTATTTAGATGTTATAAAAAGTAGAAATATAGGAAAATAGAGAAATAAAACATAGCCATCCAAACAATAATAATATTGTTTCAATTAATAAAAGTGTTTATGAAAATAGTTACAGTGTTACAATAATGCACATTGACGAGAAACAACTATAGGCAAGTACGTAAAATTTAGCATAGCTTAAAAGATGCAATTCACATTATAGGGTAATACTACATTTGTAATATAACTTCAGATGAATAGTGGCAGTCAGACATATTTTAAGAAAAGAAAAAGAATTTGAAATTAAATAACGCCGTACATAAATGGCGATTATATTAATAGTAATCATAATAATAATAATAATAATAATAATAATAATAATAATAATAATAATATCAATTATATTAATAATAATAGTACTAGTAATAATAATAATAATAATAATAATAATAA
>OY744526.1:135997255-136012255 GCA_963556195.1 Sepiola atlantica
GAGTAAAAACGTGCGTTTAGAGTGTATTTTATGTTCGTGTTTGTAATGTTCTTATAGAAAAGCAATGTCAATATGTAATAAGTAAATTCATACATATATACTTTTGATCATTACCTTTGATTATTTTTTAATATAGTGTTTTGACGGGATACTGGCTGGTCTATGATGCGGAATACATTCGGCACTATTTTTATCCGTGTTAGACAAAAAAAAACATATTACGATATACATGTTTTATATGAGTGTTCTTCTTTAACGAATTGTCGCATGTGGAACATACAGGTTTAATAAGAGCACGGTATGTATATGCACTACACGGGACCACGACGTAGGTTACTGATTAAGTGAGGTTAAACCGGACCAAAAAACCTCGAAAGTTTGTCGAGTGAACAAGTAAGGAACATTTTTACCCATCAATAACTTGTGTTCATCATCAAGTAGGGACTATGACATATTAAACTCGAACTAGTATGTATAAACGGTATGTCTTTCAAGCCGTGTAACAAATATTGATCTAGTGTGTTCTAATAAAAGGGTGACTGCCGTGTTTATTCAATTTATGTAATGTCTTATGAGATAATCTTTCATCGCCGCTTCCCAATGCTTAAACAATATATACGTATAATTCATATGTTTTATATGATTTAAGTACTACCAGATGATCAATTAGTTCGAATTCACACCTTTGAAAACTATATATGAGTTGTAAATTTTAAACTATTAAGATGCATATACTTTCATATGGTTCGACACATGCACTAGAAATGACAGCCTGAAATAAACGCTTAAACACGACTTACAGAAAGACTTAAAGAATAAACTTAAATATAAAAAGACTATTACAGAAATTGGATCATAGTTTCAATAATTTCAACAGCGTAAATTCAAGAATATATAATAATCTTTACCTCGCACATGCAGACAGAAAGCTATAAACAGTTTTAAGTAATCGTTTAATATGTGATATATATTATCTACAGACAAACGTTCCAGCTCAGTTAACATATCCTATATGTTTTTACTGCAAGATCATACGTTTTATTTTCATTACATCTCGAAATTCCAGTTTTCCAGGAAAAAACTCAAGATATCCCGATAGAATAATGTTAATATTTACTGGATATCCGTGCCAACATACATACATTTTCGACGATAATAAAACACTAGTTCTCATGTATAAACATTACTTTCTTTTATCTCTTCGCATTCGAATCTATCACTGCAATGCTGCGCACACTCTCGTAAAGATAGAACATTAATATAGCCATATTTAAATTGTAAAAAAGTGTAAACTCATTTGCATATGTTACTAACTAATTATTAATCCTGATTAATTATTAAAGACCCTTAAACAAACATTAATCTAAATACTTGTATAAAGTAAGAAAGAAATACAAGATAAACACACAATATAAATCCATCTTATATCAAGTATGATAGAAGTCAGATCCGTATTTTCAATGAAAAATAATTGAGGTCACATTTATGAATGGTGAATTTTGATATCATAAAATATAGTGTATTATACATACTTTGTTAGTTTTACTGCATCGTTTTGTAACTGGTTTATTTATGTTTCAAATGTACTGGCAAACTGTTCTATGTGTGGGCAATAAACGATATCAACATAACTAAACTGTTAACTGTAATGGTTAAAAGTTCACTTATTTTTTTAAAAAACTAAAAGTGTAACGCGTCAGAATAACAAACATTAATACAGAAGTATTCCGTACTGAAAATGGTGTTTAAATCAGTGAAACTTAGCGGAGTTTTATGTGAAACCTATCACTTTCATTTTAGTTCGCTTTTTAAACTATTCCGTTGCAAATGTGTTTTTTTTTTGTTAGGAAACCAAAAACAAGTTTTCATTCAAGCTAATAGCATGTAATGTCTATGTGTGAAGTTGCTGCATATGAATCAGTTCAAAATAAACATGTTTTCAGGGAAGTGAATCTACTAAGCAATAGAAATTCTAGTCGATATAACTATATATCGACAAGACAGTTAGTTCTTTATTTAATTGAATATATATGATTTCCATTCTAAATTCGAACGGTCCAAGGTAATACTTATTTGTCTATTAATTAACACAACGTACATAGTGATAACGTGTATACGAATACACAGCAATTAATGGCCGAGAGTCAAATTGTGTAATTATTGTTTTAATATGATTTCCAAAAAGAAAATAAAGTGTTGATTGCAAAGATTGTATTTGTGAATTTTAGAAATAACCGTGGTTCTTATTAAGAATGGGAAACCATGCGTTTCGGTGAAGCGGGAAGCAAGGTAATTGGAAGGGGGAGTGTGTTCTAGGCTGCATATAGTGTACTGTTACAGCGTGTATGTAATCGACAGAAATAACATTATTTCAGATTGCATAAGTGGTTGTAACGTAATTATTTTGATCAGTGCTACCTCATCAAAACAATTACGTTACAATTACGTTTGTAGTCTTACAAATAACCGGGATCCTTTTAATGCCTGTGTACGGAAATGAGCGAGTACGGCTTGTATGTTGCAGGAAGCGAGTATAAGGAATCGGCAAACGCATCATGTAACTCATAAGGTTGTAAGGGCCATGAAATAGTTTTGAGAGCCGAAGGTGCTGCAGGAGCGGCTGGCATTAGTAGATAGGGATTAGGTCATATTCGCCTTCGAAACTAACGGTTAAGCCGTTGTTTAGTTTTTTGAAGCGGTATATAAACTCAAATCAAGTGCTGACTTAAACTAACTGTGAGAACAGTGCATAATGTTGTTTGCGAGTAAGAGAACCACTATTACATCTCTCAGGTTCGTGAAGAAATGGATGGACTAGCCACTTATAATTTTTTTTCGATAGATACGCGAACGAGTGCACCGATACAGGCACATCTCGTGAACCCGTTACTCCATGCGTTAGGTAACTGGTAGATGAGTAGAAGGGTGTTCATTGACGTATGAAGAATGTTTGTAGAGCTCACTGAATAAGCTAAATAAAGCAAGCGAGGTGATGCGGGTTGGGGGATGAGATCTCGGAGCTCCCTAACAGTGCAACACGGAGCAAGGTGAGTCAAAAACAACATTCAAGACAGCGAAAGTCGAGGGCTGCGTTCCAGACGCAGACGACCACAGTAGTGTGTGATGTATTCGATATGGATTATATAAATCTAGTCCGAGTAGAAGCGAGGTGAAAAGCGGGTTACTCCCAATTAAAAGTCCGACAGTTGGCGTGTTTGACGTGTGGCTGGAGTGGCTGTTTAGGCTTGAACTGTGAACCACAGAGTAGTTTGCAGTGCTAAAGACAGTGACATTAGCTGAGGAGCAACACACAAAGGTGGCGATGTGGTCATAGGAATAGCGACCTTCCTGCCTAAAGGGTTCGTCACAACGAAACAGCAAGGAATACTCCACAGAAAGATCCGAAATGTCGAGCATTAGACTGTTGCTTTTATGATCTAGGTCTCCATTTACGGTGTCTAGCAGAAGACGACAGCGCGGAAAAAGAAGAAGTAGGAGTAAAAATTACACAAGCCTTGTAGTTGGCTCATTTTTCAGCGTCTGTGTTCAGCGAGGCTGGATTCTAAAAAGAAACAGGAGCGCTCATTCTGTTATCAGAGGAAAATGAGCTTACCTGTAAGGTTTTTTATATGAGTAATCAGGTAAATCCACTTATTTATACAATAACGTCGGTGTACGTAGTAATCTTTCGCATCTTGTTTTCAGTCGGGTAGACAGCAGTGAGAGGAAAACGTATAGGATCGCACTGTTGCCGATACATATTGGTCGATCATATGTCTATCAGAATGATATGCTACCCCGGCCTGATGTAGCGAAATGATTTGAGAATAGGATTGACAACCACCCGGCCACAAAAATAGAAGGAAAAGAGATGTTCTTCTAGAAGAAGTCGTCATTGCGTCCTAGGTACAGTGAAGCAGAAATATATTAAATATATCCTCCAGCACGTGTGTATTCTGAGTATGGATAATGCACAACCAGAAAGTAATGTGTTGTCAATAGTGGCAAATAGCGTCTGGATTGACATATGACGATGCGATAAATGAAAGCAGGTTGAGTGTTATTGCCGAACACATCGATAAAACTGTTAAGAGCAAGGTCAGTGAGGATTTGGGATACGCCACAATTATTAGACGGGTCCGACACGTACGTCTGAGACACAAGAGGGTATATGAGTACCGAAAGGGAGGTTAATATCTGTGATGAACACACGCACACAAGTGATAGACACACATCGAAAAGGTAACTCTCATCGATCGAGAAGAAATCAAGGCGAGTAGTAGATCTGAATGAGGTGATACACAAGTTTGGATAGAACCATTTTATTATACACTACACAACGAAGCAAGTAAAAACACCCGGAAGGTAAAAAAAAACAGTGGGGCGTGGGTTTAATACAATACATAAATTGTAAGGCTTTCACATCTGATACTATAGTTTTTTAACAAATGAAAAGTACCTGTATGAATATAAAAATCATTCAACTTTAATTGCACTAGACTGAATACATTATTAGGGTGTATGACGATAGGCTAACAAAACATGTTTTATGACCAGATAGATGAGAAGAGACCACGACACTAGAAAATGGAACAGTGTAAGAACGCCCAGATAAAAAACTTGAAAGAAATGATATTGATGTAGAAAACGTGGGAGAAATACCGGAAGTCCGCCCACTAAAATAGAAAAAAGATCGCGGAAAGATGTTAGGATTTCGAAGAGTGACGTATATCTCATTCTGTTGTAAAGTTTGTTAAAAGAATGCAAGATGAAATAATTGTATGATAGAAATAAAGTGCAATTCATGTGATGTTTTTTTTCTATCAAGATCAATACTTGTAAGCAATCTTTAATCAATTTAACTTTAAACCAATGTTTTAGACAAAATATATCAGCACGTCCTCCAAGGAAAGTTCTGTTATTTATGTGCGTATTGGCACATGTAAAAGTTGCCTGACATGACATTCACATCTTCATTAAGTAAATGTAATATCACAGAGTGGAACGCCCATCTAAGCATGACACCGGGTTGAACAAGCATCCTACATGTCCACGTTGCCTTAAGCGAGACATACGCCAATATATATATATATATATATATATATATATATATATAAAATATAATAACACGAAATCACATAATTGTCGATGCAATAATTTATTTCAACCGTTCGGTTTTTTCAAGCATCACTCAGACAATTACATTTTTGAGACTGATAGAAAATTGAATTTCCCTACCACAGTTCCAATACAATCATAGATGGTGGTAGTAGCAACCATTTTGATACATCTTTTATAGAGAGGGGGAAAATTTAAAACTTATATTTAACTATGGCGGGCGAAGGGGAGGAATCTTTAAGTTAATCAACTAAAAACTGCCATGTCAAAATTATGACACATACGACTTGGCGATATCAACCATATAGGCAATTTTACTCACGCGCATACACAAAACTAAATACGCACACATCATATGCGCACTCACATACATAATCTCACTCGCACATTATCATAACTAAGCATAATCACATACGCAACTTTTATTCATCTCTAGCCAGAATGCGTCCGGCGAAACTCGTGTTCTCAAATTCGGTTAGAGAAAAGAAAGAAAGAAACAATTAACAGGCACAGAGAAGATATAGACAGACCGCGTGTCATAAATTCTCAGTCCGTCTGGGTTCCAAGGAAGAGAATCTAATTGAAATAAGATTACACGCACATACATATATGTATACATACAAATCCATACGCACATACACACACATATATACACATACACACCCACACATATACATATCTATACACATATACATATACACACATATATACATATATATATATATATATATATATATACATATACATACATGAATACACCTATATATATCTCTGAATCTATTTGAAATATTGACCAAATGCATACGCATGTAGTTGTTCACACATGTAAACATACCTACACATACATACACACACACATATATACATATACGCACATATACACACATATACATACGCACACATACATATATATCCACACACCTACACACAATATTTACATAACACTCTATATTCTTACTGATGTAATATGAGTTCTAAAAATTAGTCTTACCTTATTTATATTTTAGATTAATTTGATAATCTATTATTATAAATATCATGCGGGGGGGGGGGGTTATCGTACCTAATGTTATTCAATTTGGTATCTTCACCGTTGTAATTCTAGAGGCCCATCGGTTACTAATTCAAGTCTAATAATGTCTATTGGTAATATTTGACATTTATACTTATATTAATTCAAAAACTAGTGTATTACCTGCAGAAAAAATTTTCATACCACTATCTTATTTTAAGTAAATAATAAACATCCGCGTACACACAAATACTATATATCACCAAGTCAGTAAATCTGTGTCTATCACAGATATTATTATAAATATTATGGGGGGGGGGGTTTACCGTTAGTAATGTTATTCAATTTGGTATCTTCACCGTTATAAGTCTAGAGGTCCATCGGATTACTAATTCAAGTCTAATAATGTCTAGTGGTAATATTTGGCATTTATACTTATATTAATTCAATAACCGCATAATTTTTTTTTTAAAAACACTATCTTATTTTAAGTAAATAATCTGAATAAATAAATATTTCAAAATACCATTATATACGCATACACACAAATACTATATATCACCAAGTCGGCAATTCTGTGTCTATAGCAGATATTATTATAACTATTATGTTGGTGGTGGTGGGGGGGGGGGTTACCTTAAATAATGTTATTTAATTTGGTATCTTCACCGTTATAAGTCTAGAGGTCCATCGGATTACTAGTCGTTGATTATTTTAAATTTATATTTATGTCTGCACTCAGCCATAAGTTCATCTCGTTTATTCAAGAGGTTATTTCGATCATATTTTAGGATTCTTATTTTTTCTTCTAGACATAAGTTGCATCTTTGTCTAAATCCATCTGGAATATTCGAAAAACATAAGATTGACCACGAAACCACCGGGGACCTGTTCTCATTTTTCAGATGCCACCATTGTTTAGCTAACTCCGTTTTGCTCTTGAGTTCTGGGTTATTGAAAGAGTGTTTGTGGTCATAAAAACGTTGTTTCCAGTTTCCCGCGGAGATGCCGATGTAAACCTTTTTATCCCTGTTGTTATCTTCCGGATGAATAGTGGCCTTATAAACCACACACTCAACTTTACAGTTACCGTCCAGTGGGCAGTTATTTTTCACTTGACAATTACATTTATTTACTGTGACCTTATTCTTACTAGGATTGTTAAGTAATTTACGATTATGGGTGCTGATAATTCTGTCCATGTTCTTGGTGCAAGAGTAGCTGATTTTAATGGTTTTTCTATTAAATATCTTCCTAAGTGGATTATTTATGCTAAAATGTTTATCTACCAGGTTCAAGAATACTCTCCCGATGTTGATGTTAGATAGTTGGCAGTAGGGAGGCTTGAACCATATTATTTTTCGGCCTCTATTCCTGGATTTATTTTTATTTTCTTTCTTGGTATATTTGAGTTTTTCATTATATCCGCTTTTCTCTAGCGCTCCATTGTATAAATGCTTATTTGCTTCAAAAATGTCTCTGTTAGCCGAAAGCTTATTTATTCTAGTATTAATTGTTTTAGGTATTTGTTTAATTATGCAGTTCGGGTGGTTAGATCTAGTGTTGATATAAGATGGTGTGTGATTATCTTTATTGAAGGGTTTGTATGTCCCCTTTCCTAAGTCTAAGGTAATATCTAGATAGTTTACTTCTTTACAATTTGGGGTTATATCTATTTTAAATCCAAGGTATTTGAATGCTCTTATTAATTTTTTATGTATTTTGGATACCAGGGGGCCGTCACTATTGGGGATAACAATTAGTCCATCATCCCTATATAACCCCACTAAATTAGGCTCTACAATTCTGCTAATAGTGTACATTATAAAAATGCCCACCAGATCGGCAATCTGGGCTGAGTCAAAAGCACCCATCGGGACATCAAATTTGTTGTTGTTCAATTTAATCCATGTTTCTCGATTGTTTATAAGGATGGATTTGCGACAGGCCATAATTAATCTTACCTGCTCATCGGATATATCCACGAAATTCCCAGCATAGTTAATGCTGTTCGTAAGTAATTCCTTGGAAATCGAGGGGTAAAAATCCATAATATCGAATTGTATAAAGCAGGCATTCCTCTTATTTTCAATTGATTTAAACCATTCGATAGTATCCGCCGAGTCCTTCCAAAGATTAAATTTGGTAGCTTCTAGAGTTACATTAATAATATTTCGTAGAATCTCCCTAGATACATGGCCGAGTTCCGATTTCGTAGAGTTGATTATTCTCGCTTGTTTCTTAATGTGGAAATTTTTCTTATGGTCCTTGATGAGTATGTATGCGTTTCTCTTATCAATTTTTCCCACTCTATCCTCGATATTCAGTTTGGATGCAAATTCCTTGGTATCCTCATTGATTATTTTTTCAGTGTCGTGGGTATCCTTTCTGTAATTATTACAGATTTTTTCCAGAATAGTTTTCCTATATTCGGATGGGCACATCTTGTAAATATTCGCTGACTTATCAGCCTTCACCCAAACTTTGTTCGACTTCTTTATCTCTGCGATGTCATTCTTCAGAGTGGACTGAAATTGGTTTGAATACCTTCGGAACTTAATTCTTTTGACTAGGTCAAACAAATCATTCTCGAACGGCCTTAACGCCTCAATGGGTTTGCAGGTATTCTGTGATCTGAAGTTAAAGGTTTCTTTGTGATCAGATTCCTCGTCCTTCAAATAAAAATACGCTTTCCATCTCAGTCTGTTGGTAAAGTCCGTTATTCTGTCCATAAGATCCAAAGTGAAGCTATGCAAGCTGGGATAAGGTATATTTTTCAGCGAATACAATGGTGTGAATTTTTCCATCCTCAGTTCAAAATTGAAGTAATTCCGATACTAGAAATCCTGAGAGAGCTCAACACGGAGTGGAGCCAATTATTTGTGTTATAGTGGAATAATTCCAGGAGGAAATCCGGGTATGAGAGCTCAATGTAGTAAACAGAGCAATAATAAAATATAATAACACGAAATCACATAATTGTCGATGCAATAATTTATTTCAACCGTTCGGTTTTTTCAAGCATCACTCAGACAATTACATTTTTGAGACTGATAGAAAATTGAATTTCCCTACCACAGTTCCAATACAATCATAGATGGTGGTAGTAGCAACCATTTTGATACATCTTTTATAGAGAGGGGGAAAATTTAAAACTTATATTTAACTATGGCGGGCGAAGGGGAGGAATCTTTAAGTTAATCAACTAAAAACTGCCATGTCAAAATTATGACACATACGACTTGGCGATATCAACCATATAGGCAATTTTACTCACGCGCATACACAAAACTAAATACGCACACATCATATGCGCACTCACATACATAATCTCACTCGCACATTATCATAACTAAGCATAATCACATACGCAACTTTTATTCATCTCTAGCCAGAATGCGTCCGGCGAAACTCGTGTTCTCAAATTCGGTTAGAGAAAAGAAAGAAAGAAACAATTAACAGGCACAGAGAAGATATAGACAGACCGCGTGTCATAAATTCTCAGTCCGTCTGGGTTCCAAGGAAGAGAATCTAATTGAAATAAGATTACACGCACATACATATATGTATACATACAAATCCATACGCACATACACACACATATATACACATACACACCCACACATATACATATCTATACACATATACATATACACACATATATACATATATATATATATATATATATATATACATATACATACATGAATACACCTATATATATCTCTGAATCTATTTGAAATATTGACCAAATGCATACGCATGTAGTTGTTCACACATGTAAACATACCTACACATACATACACACACACATATATACATATACGCACATATACACACATATACATACGCACACATACATATATATCCACACACCTACACACAATATTTACATAACACTCTATATTCTTACTGATGTAATATGAGTTCTAAAAATTAGTCTTACCTTATTTATATTTTAGATTAATTTGATAATCTATTATTATAAATATCATGCGGGGGGGGGGGGTTATCGTACCTAATGTTATTCAATTTGGTATCTTCACCGTTGTAATTCTAGAGGCCCATCGGATTACTAATTCAAGTCTAATAATGTCTATTGGTAATATTTGACATTTATACTTATATTAATTCAAAAACTAGTGTATTACCTGCAGAAAAAATTTTCATACCACTATCTTATTTTAAGTAAATAATAAACATCCGCGTACACACAAATACTATATATCACCAAGTCAGTAAATCTGTGTCTATCACAGATATTATTATAAATATTATGGGGGGGGGTTACCGTAAGTAATGTTATTCAATTTGGTATCTTCACCGTTATAAGTCTAGAGGTCCATCGGATTACTAATTCAAGTCTAATAATGTCTAGTGGTAATATTTGGCATTTATACTTATATTAATTCAATAACCGCATAATTTTTTTTTTATTTTTTTTAAAAACACTATCTTATTTTAAGTAAATAATCTGAATAAATAAATATTTCAAAATACCATTATATACGCATACACACAAATACTATATATCACCAAGTCGGCAATTCTGTGTCTATAGCAGATATTATTATAACTATTATGTTGGTGGTGGTGGGGGGGGGTTACCTTAAATAATGTTATTTAATTTGGTATCTTCACCGTTATAAGTCTAGAGGTCCATCGGATTACTAGTCGTTGATTATTTTAAATTTATATTTATGTCTGCACTTAGCCATAAGTTCATCTCGTTTATTCAAGAGGTTATTTCGATCATATTTTAGGATTCTTATTTTTTCTTCTAGACATAAGTTGCATCTTTGTCTAAATCCATCTGGAATATTCGAAAAACATAAGATTGACCACGAAACCACTCTAGACTTATAACGGTGAAGATACCAAATTAAATAACATTATTTAAGGTAACCCCCCCCCCCACCACCACCAACATAATAGTTATAATAATATCTGCTATAGACACAGAATTGCCGACTTGGTGATATATAGTATTTGTGTGTATGCGTATATAATGGTATTTTGAAATATTTATTTATTCAGATTATTTACTTAAAATAAGATAGTGTTTTTAAAAAAAAAATTATGCGGTTATTGAATTAATATAAGTATAAATGCCAAATATTACCACTAGACATTATTAGACTTGAATTAGTAATCCGATGGACCTCTAGACTTATAACGGTGAAGATACCAAATTGAATAACATTACTTACGGTAAACCCCCCCCCCATAATATTTATAATAATATCTGTGATAGACACAGATTTACTGACTTGGTGATATATAGTATTTGTGTGTACGCGGATGTTTATTATTTACTTAAAATAAGATAGTGGTATGAAAATTTTTTCTGCAGGTAATACACTAGTTTTTGAATTAATATAAGTATAAATGTCAAATATTACCAATAGACATTATTAGACTTGAATTAGTAATCCGATGGGCCTCTAGAATTACAACGGTGAAGATACCAAATTGAATAACATTAGGTACGATAACCCCCCCCCCCGCATGATATTTATAATAATAGATTATCAAATTAATCTAAAATATAAATAAGGTAAGACTAATTTTTAGAACTAATATTACATCAGTGAGAATATAGAGTGTTATGTAAATATTGTGTGTAGGTGTGTGGATATATATGTATGTGTGCGTATGTATATGTGTGTATATGTGCGTATATGTATATATGTGTGTGTGTATGTATGTGTAGGTATGTTTACATGTGTGAACAACTACATGCGTATGCATTTGGTCAATATTTCAAATAGATTCAGAGATATATATAGGTGTATTCATGTATGTATATGTATATATATATATATATATATATATATATATATGTATATATGTGTGTATATGTATATGTGTATAGATATGTATATGTGTGGGTGTGTATGTGTATATATGTGTGTGTATGTGCGTATGGATTTGTATGTATACATATATGTATGTGCGTGTAATCTTATTTCAATTAGATTCTCTTCCTTGGAACCCAGACGGACTGAGAATTTATGACACGCGGTCTGTCTATATCTTCTCTGTGCCTGTTAATTGTTTCTTTCTTTCTTTTCTCTAACCGAATTTGAGAACACGAGTTTCGCCGGACGCATTCTGGCTAGAGATGAATAAAAGTTGCGTATGTGATTATGCTTAGTTATGATAATGTGCGAGTGAGATTATGTATGTGAGTGCGCATATGATGTGTGCGTATTTAGTTTTGTGTATGCGCGTGAGTAAAATTGCCTATATGGTTGATATCGCCAAGTCGTATGTGTCATAATTTTGACATGGCAGTTTTTAGTTGATTAACTTAAAGATTCCTCCCCTTCGCCCGCCATAGTTAAATATAAGTTTTAAATTTTCCCCCTCTCTATAAAAGATGTATCAAAATGGTTGCTACTACCACCATCTATGATTGTATTGGAACTGTGGTAGGGAAATTCAATTTTCTATCAGTCTCAAAAATGTAATTGTCTAAGTGATGCTTGAAAAAACCGAACGGTTGAAATAAATTATTGCATCGACAATTATGTGATTTCGTGTTATTATATTTTATTATTGCTCTGTTTACTACATTGAGCTCTCATACCCGGATTTCCTCCTGGAATTATTCCACTATAACACAAATATATATATATATATATATATATATATATATATATATAGATATTTATACGTGTTATATATACATATGTATACATACGCCGATATAGATATATATGTATATATATAAATATATATATATATACACACATGTATATATATATATACATGTATATATACATATATATATATGTATATATATACACATGTATATATATGCATATATATATATATATATATATATATATATATATTATCAAGTTGGCAATTCCAATAGTGTCCACGATTCCGATCCAAAGATAGATTCAAATTCTGATTCCAATAAGGACATCGCTCTTAATTTACATAATCTGTCTACAGTAAATCAAATAATTTTAGAACCTATACAAAAGTGTTAATTAACTGTTACTGCGTGTTCATATAGAATGCATACAATATTTAGATATGTTTCTATTGGAATGTTTTTTGACGAAAAAGCGACGCTTATGTAACTATACAAAAGTTTTGTTTAAAAAACAGCATAATAATGCGTGTACGTTACACAAAATATTTAAAAACGAAACACTGCAAAAGCCTTCAATCATAGACTAATTCAATGAAAAGCAATTTTTAAAAAAGAAAATTATATTTTCGTTCACAAACTTAGCAATTATTAGTGTAAGCATATGTCTATTGCACATCGTTGATTTCATTTTTCGGAAACTACTAAACTACTAACACTCATTGCAATATAACCAAGCAAAGTGTTATTATGTTGTGTTATTTTGCACGATCAGAAGTTATTTACATCGTATTTTGATATCAGTATAGATGTATTTCTACAGGAATTTCAAAAACGAAAATATCCATCATTTTATTTTTGAATGAATGGAAAACAAAAGTTTACATAATTTAAAAAAAAATGTTTGCAGAATCGGAGATTAACCTCCAGCTGATACAATTCCGCTACCCCAAAGTTTAACTATGTTTCCGATTCCTAACATACATATATATATATATATATATATATATATATATATATATATATATATATATATATATGCATATATATATATGCATATATATATATATATATATATATATATATATATGTATATATATACATATATATATATATGTATATATATATGTATATATATATATATATATATATATATTTTTTTTTTTCCCCCTCACATTTTTATTACTGCAGTCCAAATAAACTTTCTCATGCTCCAAATATTTCAAATATTCCATACCCACCCTTTCAATCACCGCCCTCCTCCACCCCTCCAACCCCTCACTTATTGCTATCATTTTCCAAATATTTCAAATATTTCACACCCTATCACAACAAATCCTCCCTCTCCCCCTCTTAACTATTTTCTCCTTTACCTCTTCTTAAATTCCCTCATTTTCTCAAGACGCTCTCTAAGACAATAACTTTCGCCCATCCACCAAAATCACAGCCCCCCTCTCTCTCTATCCATCCTCCTTTCTCTGCATACACCCCCCATACACAAACATTCCAACTTACTTTTCCCCTTCAATCTTGACCGCAGCCATCTGGTCAAACACCTCCCTTCCCCCTCTTCCTCCACTCTCTCTCTGCCATCCACTTTACCCCTGCGCACCCCCCCCCTCTTTCTCTTACCACCAGCCACTCTAGTCCTTGCTCACGCCCTCCTTCCATTTTTTCCCCACTCATTTTCTTCAACATTCATTTCTATTTCTCCAACAAGTACAGGCGTCCACCCAGTAGGAGCCATTATTTCATTTTATTTATCCTCCCAATATGTCTACCCTTCATGTATCAGTACTTGCATGACATTTTATCTCTATTTTATCATCCTGATGAAACGTTGATGTACACATAAAAAAACATCCATTTTTTGGTTTTCCTTTTTCATTTTCCGATCACGTCGGATTACCTTCATCCTTCTCTTCCCATATATATATATATATATATATATATATATATATATATATATGTCTGTTTTTGTGTCTTAACTGTGTACGTATACGTTTCATATTTTATAATTTGGACTCATCAGCATAGAGGTATAACACTTCACTACCGGTCATGCGATTCGAAACTCCGAATTCCGAGTATTTTGTAACTTAAATAACGACGCCCTGAATTACTAGGACATGCTGAACTGCGAATAAACAGTTATAATACTTACACTTTATCTGGCAGCTTGACGTCATCAGACCAGTCTACTTAATAAAAGGAACGATGCACATATAGCTAGTTACGTCCTGTCGTGTTATTACTACACTTG
>OY744526.1:136014755-136017255 GCA_963556195.1 Sepiola atlantica
ATTGTGTCTCTTCAATTATTGAGGGATCAGATACACCTTGAACGTGTAACGTCTAACGGTATCAATTAATGTGTTTGATTATAAAAGTAAATTAGATTTCACTTGTAAATATATAATAAATACTATACTAGATCTATACACAATAGTTTAACATAAATTGAATTTTGTATTATACCTATATCTCACAATTTAGCCCGATCTCACTTTAATTTACAGATTAGGTTACATAACGAGTATCACTAATTAGTTCGAAAACACTTTTTGAACTGGACGTGTAACAAAATGTTTATATATTGAAAACAAAACATCAACGCAAGTTAAGTTTATGTTTAAAACTCATTGGAACATATTTTAACACACAAACATAAGTTAAAACTCACAAACCAGAAGTCTTACTGATCTCAATAAACATGTTGAAAACTTACACATCACCACAAAAGTATCTCACTAAACGTACCAATGCTTTTGCAAACATTAAATAATTCATCTAAAGCGAACCTGGAAGTATTATGCTCATTTCATGGTTTTCACGTTGGGAAAAAACCTTCTTTACTGAATACACTAAATGTATTGTACTTCAGAGAAAGGTGTATTATTAATTAACAATAGGAGTTGATAAGCATACGTGTTGCTTAAAATTAATATTCAGAAAGCAGCAAAATAGTAAACGTTTACAGAAACAATGAGACAGCTTCCATATAATTATGGTGTTAAGTTATATATTTTGCAACGCCCGCTATAACTTTCTAAAACTAACAAACAAATATTGACAGATACATTAGCCTTGCCTGCCATACAACTCGTTCATTCGAGAAATTCACAGATGATTAGCTTAAATGTCGTATATACATTGCGAAACTTCACTCTCTACATAATTTATACATTTGTTCCTGTTTACTTTCATGACTGGACCATGATCAGAGCGCCCGTCGAAGCTCTCACAATAACAGGGACCCCTCACGTTCGTTCCTGGCGACGGCATCAAATGTAATAAGAACCGTCCTCGGCACAGGAATCCTTCCAGACTGTGAACACCCTACTTGGGCCCGTGATGTCGTAGTGGCAGAAATGAAAGATGGGTCGAACCTCCTCCCGGTCAGATGAATGATGATTGCTTCGCTGGTCCACTGTGAAGGCAACGTTACACAAACAACGAACTGACAATAGGAATAATGCAACAACATAAAGTAGGTCTTTTCGTAAGCAATAATTATTTAACAAGAGACACAATTGGTTTTAAACTTTAACTCAAAGTCTGTTTTTCGATAATGGCTTTGTTTACTAACTATCTCGTCTCTCTGTGTATCCTCTATTTACGATTTCCCAGTTGTTAATTAAGTTGTAAATTGTCTACTGAAAGCGATGTGTGGGGGAAGTCTCATGGTCCTGCCGTCCCGAACGAGAGCGTGTTCGCGCATGCTGGTCGGCACGTCCGTCTTGGGCGAATTCCAATTTCTAACTCACTCGTGACTGATCTCGTTCACCCAACACACACGAAAAAAGTACAACTCATACCCTTTCTTTCTTCAGCCCATTTCCCCATTCCCTCTCTCTCTTTTGGGGCCAGGGTGGGGCATCTGACTTGCTCTCCCTCTCTCTCTCTCCCCTAACTCTGTCTCTCTGTTGTTGGGTGGTACGACCATGTAAATTCATCGCTTAGGTTTTTTTTAGATATTATCTACATCAAAGAAAACCATTATTCTCTCTCTCGGGACAAGGGTGGGACATACTGACCTACTCTCCCTCTCCCTCTCCCCTGTCTCTCTGGTTGGGTTGTTTTCTTTCTTGTCACCATCAAAGACCTATCCTCCCTCTCTCTCTACCATGGGGGGAGAGGAGTGACCAAAAGACTCTTGACCAAAATTGTACGGCCGTTATCAACATACCAGCTCTCTCTGGCTTTGCTCTTCCATTGTATCTGGATGATTAAATCTGACGGCTTACACACTTTTTCCCGCCAGCCCGGCGCCTACTCTGGCCAATGTTTGGCCAGTCGAAATATTTACTAGTTCTTAGATCTCCACTTGTTTCTACGTAGGGCCTGATTTTCCTGATGCATATTAGTGCGCCCTAAAGGGGCAGATTGCGTCGGCTACAATCACTGTTTCACACCACAAACATACTACTATATGTTATAAGGTATTACACGCGACAAACATATGGTAAGGCATCGAACAATCCATCCAAACAAGCAGTGGCCAGCTAAATACTTATAAACATACACCAAACATAATTTTTGAAATTACCATTTTTCCAGCCTTTGTTAATTTATGGAGGAGACATGCCGAATAGGATTTTCTTACAGATATAAAGAAATTGAATATTTTAATTATCAAAATAGCGAAATGGTAAATGCACACAGATTGTAAAAGCAATAGTGCGTGTCCACGATGTGTAATATTGAGTGTCGCGCTGTGTGTGAATATTCTTCGAAAATTTAACCCAGGGCGTGACGATTAACATATAGATATTTGGAGAACAGTAAATAATAATCTAAAAG